>CM076579.1:1526046320-1526618683 GCA_034641835.2 Pinus albicaulis
ATTGTACCCCTAATAGGAGGCTTTCTTGACTCTTACATCAGTATCGGTACCGGTATTCTGAAGGCATCTTCCCTACTGGGTTGTTTTCCTCTCCTGCCGCCACAGATCCCAAACACGGTTGCAATGATATCCACAACTTTGGATGGCTCTATCAACCCATGGATCATTCCAGCACCTTCAGACATTGATTCCTACGGAGATCAGATGCCGCTCTCACCAGCCGAGTTGGCTTACCAAGCCATCCAAATAGCATCTGAACCCTCCACTGCTATGGTTTCGACCGAAGGTACAAACCTCCCGCCCATCACAGTTCTCTCTAAGGATCTCCTCAATGAAGTCTTGCCTACAGACGAAGCTATTTGAGAGATCATGTCTCTAGAAGAACGACCTTGGGGAGAGTTTCACCATCGCGCTTCGATGATTGACTCGGAGGTAATAAAAACGGAAATCCCATCTTTTGACCAACCTGAGATGGTTCCCTCCGCTTATACGACTATTCAAACTATCGATTCAGAAGGGAACATGGGTAATCTTTCTAAGACAATGCTCATTGATATCTCGGTCAAAATGGGTATCGTGGAAAATATTCAGATTGGAGCTGACTGCAATCCTGAGGAAATTGCGTGCTTCACATCCCTTTTCAAGGAATTCCGCGATGTGTTTTCTTGGTCTTATGACAAAATGCCCGGCATAGACCCATCTATTGTCGAGCACGAAATCAAGATTTATGACAATACCAAACCAGTTCGGAAACGACTCAAACCTGTCCACTTGTGCAAAGTAGCCACCATCAAGATTGAGGTCGAGAAACTTTTAAACGCTATTTTCATCTATCCCGTTCCTTTAACAGAACGGGTTTCCAATCTGGTTCCCGTCGATAAAAAACAAGGCACCATTCGAGTTTGCATCGACTATCGCGATCTGAACGCCGCTTGTCCCAAAGACAATTATCCTACACCATTCATTGATCAAATTCTCGATGATTTTTCCAGATGCGAATATTTCTCCTTCATGGATGGATTCTCGGGCTATAACTAGATTGCAATTAAAAAAGACGACCAGCATAAAACTGCCTTCATCTGTCCTTGGGGCACATTTGTGTATCGAAAACTCCCATTCAGTCTGAAGAATGTTGGAGCAAATTTTCAGTGGGCTATGGACTACACTTTTCATGACATTTGACATATTGTACAGGCTTACTTGGATGACCTTCCGGCCCATTCCAAGAAACGACATGATCACCTTTCTCATTTAAAAGAAATTTTTGCTAGGTGCATATTCTACAATATACGTTTGAATCCTCATAAATGCATATTTATGGTCAAGTCCGGACGTCTGTTAGGTTTCATTGTCTCCAAGCACGGGATTAGGGTTGATCCCGATAAGTTTAAGGCGATTGTTGAATTGCCAGCACCACAATCCATCCTTCAAATCCAACGTTTGCAAGGGAAGGAAAACTTTTTGTGTCGTTTCATCGTTAACTATGCCGAGATGACGAAAGGATTTATGTGATTATTGAATAAAGGAACACTATATTTGTGGGATGACCAAGCTCAACAGTCATTTGATGCTTTAAAACATGCACTTGTTTCAGCCCCACTCCTTAGTGCCCCCGATTACTCACGTGACTTTCTCCTCTACCTGGCAGCCTCACCGTCCTCACTTGGAATGGTTTTGGTTCAAGTACACAATGACGACAGTGAACATGTGATTTACTATTTATCCAAAGGTCTAATCGGACCTGAATTACGTTATTCACATGTGGAGAAACTTTCTCTGGCGATAGTTTTTTCCGTCACCCGACTCTGACACTATATATTGCTGCGACAGACTACGATTATTGCTTTGGAGAACCCCATGCGACATATCTTGTCTAGACAAATTATTGGAGGAAAATATTCCAAATGGATCGTAATCCTCCAGCAATTTTATTTGGTCTTCACGGCTGCCAAAGCAAAGAAATCCCTCGTCTTCGCCGAATTATTATCGGATATTCCCCGAATCGACCCAGGAGAAGTAGCTCATGATCCATTTCCTGATGAATCTGTATACTTGGTCGATTCTTTGGACCCATGGTATGGATACATTTTGGTCTACCTACAAACCCAATGCTTCTGCCCAACTCTCACGTCCGACAACCGTCGTCGTATCTGCCACCAAGAAAATCACTACCTCGTGCTAAACGATACACTATATCGTCATGGTGTTGATACTATTCTTCAACGTTGTCTCACTTTCGATGAGGCAGAACGCGTTTTGAATGACTGCCACGCAGGGGCATGTGGTGGTCATATTTCGGGCATAGCTATTGCCCAAAAAATCTTGCGCACAGGTTACTATTGGCCCACTTTGTTTAAAGACTGCATTGCAGCGGTCCAAAAGTGCCATCCATGTCAAATTTTCACAAAGAAAATGCGCGCTCATCCTGGCCCCCTTCATCTGGTTATCTCCATTGGTCCTTTCGCTAAATGGGGAATTGACTTTGTCACCTGCAATCCCACTTCGGAAAATGGACACAACTACATCATGGTTGTGGTCGACTATTTTACGAAATGGGCAGAAGCCCTTCCCACTTTCAAGGCCGATGGCAAAACCGCCGCTCTCTTCCTGTTCAATCAAGTAATCTGTCGGTTCGGCGTACCCCTATCTATTGTCACAGATCATGGATCCCACTTCTAGAATCATATGATGACCGAATTAACCTCCATGCTAGGTTTCCGTCAAGATAATTCTTCGTCTTATTACCCTCAAGCTAATGGTCAAGTCGAAACCGTAAATGGCGTCTTCAAAACCATGATTCGTTGATTGGTCGGAAACCATAAAACCACATCGCATCGAAAGTTGTATTCCGCGTTATGGGCATACCGAACGTCAGTCAAAACTGCCACAGGCTTCACACCATTCCAACTTGATTTCGGCCTGGAGGCAGTACTTCCAATCGAGTGAAATTCCATCACTCAAACTTGCTGTTGAACTCCTGCCTGGCACCACCGCCACAGAAGAGCGCTTGCTCTCAGTCGATCATTTGGAAGAAACTCGTCGAGATGCTACACTAGCACTCAAAGCTCACCAGCGCTGAGTCAGAGCTCAATACAACAAATCTGTCAAGCCTCGTTCTTTCCAAGAGGGCGATCTTGTTCTACTTTATATCAGAAACATGACCTCTTGGGGGTAGGAACACTCAAACCATTATGGCTTGGTCCTTACATCATCACTAAAGTCCTCTCAAAGGGAGCTTACGAACTTCAGGACTGTAATGGAATTCCACTCGCGGAGCCCCGCAACTGACTCTATTTAAAGAAGTATTTTGCCTAGTTTCGCACTAGGCATATGCTTTGTAATTTTATGTATATAAGTTTTGCTTATTGTTTTGATGTCTCTGGATGTTTTTTTGGTTTTCGCAGTGTTTTATCTCATGTAATATTTTTCTTTCACACAGATGTCGTCACCCTCTTTATCATACGTCGGATATGCGGACGGTGCTAGTCGTCACACTAGACGCATTGCTTCAGCTGCTTGGGTTCTCTACACTCTTGAGTCAGACCTCCTTGGTTTTGGGGGAATCTTCCTGGGTAGCGCCACCAATAATTTTGTCGAGTACATGTTAGTGATCCAACTCCTCACGGAAGCGGCATCTCGTGACATCTCTAATTTAGTGGTCAGGTTAGATTCCCAACTCATCATTATGTAGTTAAACAATCATTACCATGTCCGTCATCCAGTATTGTTGCGTTATTTTTTAAGAGTGCGACTTTTAGAACGTCAATTTCAAACAATTACATTTGAGCACATTCCTAGAGAATTTAATACATTAGCTGATTCTTTGGCAAACTATGTGTTAGATTGGCATTTGTCACATTTACTATAAAATATTTACTCATGAGTATATATATTTTTATCCCATTGAAAATACATAAAAAACTAAAAAACACAAAATCACCAAAAAAGTATGTGTGTATATATATATGTCATGTCCAGAACAATAGTTACATCCAAAAATCTTCCAAAACTTGGGTGTTTTACAAAAATTTGGCTACACTAAGCCACGCTCTGACACTAAAACATCTGCTCCGCCAGCTAGGCCTGATGATCATGGTAGCATACAACTGCTCTAGCTATCCTCCTCAAAGGCACCAGGTATCTCTCCGGCACACCAACGGTATGCCGCTGCAAACGAACCGGAACCTCCCGCATAGGAAGGGTTGGTATGCCCATACTCAAACCCTCTAGGTTTCTGGAGAGTTCATGTAAAACTTGGGCATCATCATCCTCGCCGGCTTCCGCATCCTCAGCTGGTGCGCCAGCCCCGGGTAGCTGCAGTCCTCGCGATGCATAGCGAGGGGCCCCAACTGGCCGGATAGGTGCCACATCTGTGTCAAGAAAACAAATGCTTCATGTTAAAACATAATTTTGACCCTGTTTTCAACAAAAAAATTGCATAAACATTCAAAAGACAAAAAACAAGGTACTTCTTTGAAACACACTGATCATTTCCTTCTTACCATCGAGCCCCCACTGGGTGCCAAGGGGAAACACTAACTCCGGATCGCCTGTGAAGTTCATCCCTGCATAGGGATAATCCTCAATCATAATAATCTGTGAGTTCAGCCAATCAAAAAATCAATCATCAAAACAGTGGCGAACGGGACCCTCTCCAGTCCGCAGAAGCAAAGCGGCCCACCGAGCCTGCCTCGGCTCACATGGACCCAATGGTGTTGTAACGATCCTGGGCCTTATCAGTGGTATCCGCTCCAGTATGAAAGAGACAATCAGTGTACCATACCCAAACTCTCTCTGGGTACGGGTCTTACATGCGGTAAGCTCTGCTCGGACCCAACGGACAACTCCGTCACACCAGTCAAAAACTTGAGGCTGCATACAGTCCAAGGCTAGGAGCATCTGGGCATTGGTGGGCACATGTTGACTCTTGGCACCTGCCAAAAAAACAATCATCCATAATATAGACCGCAGTGGTCTCAAAGTCACCTGTGCGATCTGTATCCGGTTGCTCACAGCCTGAGTGTCACATATGCAATGCGCATGAATCAGGTCAGTAGTGGAATGTGGGTCCGCTCTGGACCCCATCAAGTTGGGCCTCACCCCACGACATGATAGGCCGGTCAAAAAGTACACATCATCCATTTCGATTGAGAGCTCATTGCCCCCAATCAGAAAGACATGGTGCCGTTCGTCCCATTGCTGGATTAGCCACCTCAGGAGGTCCTCTTGACCCCTCATCAGTTCTAAGCGGGCATACTTTAGCAATCTGCATCTACTGAGAGCCTTTAAGATTGCAGCATCTGTCACCATCTCTCCTTCTTCCCGTTCATGTTCTCTCTCTCGCCAAATACTCATGATTAACATTTGAATACCTGCAAACGCAACATTTTCAACCGATCAAAACTTGCCTAGACCACTTCAAAATAGTAAAAAACGAGTTGCTAAAAACCACGATGCGCCTAACGCTGGCTCTAGTACAAAACAGAGCGCGCTAACACGGTATCCCTTCACGGGTTATGTGTTTAACGTGGATGTTATAATTTTGCCCCGCGTTAGGCACAAGAATTTTTTTAGGGCCTCGAAATTTTCTAATTTTGAACCAGCAAAAAGTAACAAAAATACAATTAAATGATAGAAGGAGGTTCGAGCTCTTACCTGGATCTCGCGGGAAGGAAAACCGTTGCCCGGATTGACCGTAATCGTCAGCTGAAGATTTCACCCCTTTTCACCCCAGAACTCCTTCACAGCACTCAAAACAGTGAAAATGAAGGTCTTCCGACCTTCTTATAGCAAATTCTGGGGCATGACTCTCTTACGCTAGTCGGCAAAAGTCATGAATTCTTGCTGCACATGTGTTGCAACTATTGAGATTTGGTACTGATGTTCTGATGAGTGATCAAGATTTATATGCAGACATACTCATGTTTCATCGAGCGTTATTTTTATGGTATTTTTCTTGCTCGTTAATCCGAAAAAACTCGAGTTCCCTTCTTCGGACTCGTTAAACTTATATGAAGTTGATATCGAGCGTTCTTTTTCTGGTCTTTTTCTTGCTCGTTAATCCAAAAAACCTAGAGTTCTCTTCTTCAAAGTCATTAAAACCATGAAGAAGCACTGAGCTTTCTTTTTAGGAACCTTTTTCTCGCTCATAAAACTGAAAAAACCCTGAGTTGACTTTGTCGGGCTCGTTAAACTACCACGACAGAGAGAAAGGAGCCATTCTTTTCCTCTTTTTCAAAGCTCTTTAAACCGAAAAGGTAATCGAGTTTTCTCCGCGTGACTCGTTAAAATTTCATGGAGGGTACCGAGTTTTTCTTTGTTGGACTCGTTAAAATTTCACAAAGAGTATTGAGTTTACTCCGTCTCCTCGTACTCATAACAAAATGAGGTAGACATCCATCGAACATAGATTTCTCACTTTTCCGGCTTCGATGGACTAACTCACGGAAAATGAATTGTTTCGGGCTTACTATTATCCCTTTGTCGTGCCCGGTTATCAATACATGACAAAGGTACCCCAATGGAGTCGTCTTTTACGATATTTTTTAGACTCTCTAAACATGAAAAATTCACCGAGTTTACCCATCTGGACTCGTTAAACCTAATCAGACGGGGCACAGAGTTGTCTTTTATGATATTTTTCAGACTCTCTAAACATGAAAAATTCACCGAGTTTACTCGTCTGGACTCGTTAAACTTAATCAGACGGGGAAAAATTTGGAAAAAATGGATACTCCCTCTGTTACATTTCAGAAAGTTCGATTTGGCAGCAAAATTCTTAAACATGGCACTTCCCAGAAAACTCTTTCGCAGCCAGCTGAACCCTACCATCTATGAGTATTAGCCTTCATTTCCCAGTGTCCCTGCATCGGTAAAATCCTAACACACTCTTTGGTGTTCATTAAGCCTCAGTTGCCTAGTACCCTGTTACAGTGCCTTCTATTATTCAAGAAGATCTCGCTATCTACTGCTCCTGTTATCAACCAAATTGCTCATTATGCCAGAAATTATTTATCGTCCGACGTCCCCATTTACTCTTCATTATCTCAATCATAAACAAAATCATTTGGTTTCTGTTTCATGTTGACTGATGTAGGACGCCTCAGTGCCTACCTTTCAACAGATCTCTTCCTATCGACTTCAACATCTTATCTAGGAAGTTGATCCAAAAACCCATCAGTACCCATATACTTGCAGACATCAGTGGCAGGTAGTCTTGTGTTTGATCAAGAGTCTTCATCATTGGCTCTTGGTCGAATTATTCTACGAGTGTTCGACTTCAACTCATTTTATTCACACTCGCTAGATTGTACTGTGCATCTTAGGGACCATCATCATTATCGGTGGCCACCTTCGTGTCTGTTAACAGTTTTCATTATCGACTGGTAATCAGACGATTTCTCACATGTTCGACGACAGCTCTTTCATTCACATGTTGAGAAATATGCAGTTTAAGTGAATCGGCGGTCAAGACCTTAGGGAAAAAGTTACATCATTAAAGTTGTGTTCCCTTCCCCAAGTTGCAATATTTTTTATGGAGACAGCTTCTTCAGCCTGATCTTGTTATGACAGACATTTCCACATTGTGCTTATCGGTGGACAGATTCTTCATATCTCTATTCTAGAGAAATCATGTTGTTTAAGCTACTGAGCATGGGGATGCCCGACTCAAGGCAGATACTATATTTTCTGACATATGTTGTTGTTTCAGGTTTTCCTCAGTCTTTCAATCTCTTTATCTCTACTACACACTTTGTAAAGTATTTTGGCCATCGTCTTTGTCTCTGACCTCACACTTTAGGGGGCATCTATTACAGGTCAAAATACCCCCTCATCAGCTCAGAGGAGAAGACAAATATGGAAGGAATACAAAGACCTAAATTAAACCTATTTCTGCCAAGGTAACGCCTCTCTATAACAACACAAGAGCGTTATAACGTAGCTGATCAGTGAATGGGCTGCGTTAGTGGCTAAGGAAACACTCTGTTTACACTAGAAGGTAGCGTTACCCGTTTTTTAAGTTTGAAACGGGAAAAACCCACGGAGAATGATTTGAATCTCCAGCTTTTTCTCACAAGAGAATCAGTACAAAAAAGGAAACTGCAAAGCACCAACTCTTATTGGGCATTGCCATAAACAACTAAACTCTCAAAGGAGGCAAAATCATGGAGGTTGAGGAAACATCTTGGTTTTTTCTATTCAAGAACTGGTAGAGGGAGAAGGACAATGATTGCTCTCTCCATCTCCTATAAAATGAAGTTTAAGGCTCTTGGTTCAAGGTCAAAGGATTGTCAAGTTTTTGAATACTTGTGAAGTAGAGATCATTGTTGTAGTGTGAAGGTCAAAGGTCAAAGAGGTTCATTGAGAACTTGTTGATCAAGACATCACCACTTTGAGAGATAGAGAGATTGGAAGGCTAAGGAGGGCTTGGTACAACCGATGGTTGTAATCTTCCATTTTTATTAGAACTGTATCTGTTTTGTCCATTCTATGCGTTGATATTGTCATTATTATTTAATCACTTATATAGCATGAGATGAATGGATTAGATGTGCATAGTTTAAGTGTTTATTATATATTGGCTTAATTGATAGGAAATATATGTTATGATAGAGATTATAGGGGTGCTTTAATTGATTGCAGGACCTAGATTTGGAGCTAGTGAAGGAGAAATGCTGCTTCATTACCTAGTGCTCTCCAAAGGACTCCAAGATCATTAAAGAGGTAATTCTCTATCTTTTTCCATCAAGTGATTTTAAGTTAATATGAACATATATATGCCATCTTTGTGAACTGTACAGCTAATCTTACTGTCTGCCTCAAGCATCAGAAAGCCCTGAGATGGATATACGATAACCAACAACCCAAGAATTTTACCCTATAGCACCGCAGCAGGTTGTTTTAGTTTTGGCGTGAGGTTTTAGGATGCACCAATGTGGAATCTTTTTAAAGCACTAGTGTGCTATAGTAATAAGACGCACTAGGCGGGCCTGTATATAGCACACGGTGTCCCAATGTGCCAATGTTTTTTGCACACCAGTGCTTTCTCTAGTTGAACACATCAACGCTGTTTAGGATGATAAGCACAGCAGAGGAAAAACATTCGCAAAAACCTCCACCCGCCAACCTCCTCTAGTAACCTCCACTGCAAACAAATGTTTAGGGTATTTTTATAAGGGGTTCCTCAAAAACATCCGCTAGAGGGTATTTTCCTTGTAGTGATTTCTCGCTATATCAAAATCTCCCTCATGAAAGTGCTATCCCGAAATGTAAGAGGTTGTACTGAGTCAACTCAGAAAACGAATGATTAAATGAAAAATAGAAGTAGAGAAACCTTTGATTATCTTTCTCCAAGAAACTAAGTGCAACAACAAATAACTGAAGAAGATGAGCTCACACATCTGAAAAGGCTTGGAGACGATGGTAGTGGATGCAAGGGGAATGGATGGTGGGATAGGAATTTTGTGGAACCCCTTAGTGATAAGCCTCTCGGACTTTGTGGTTTTTCCTCACACCCTCTCTTCCCACTTTCATGTCCTCTGTTATCACAAAATTGCACTTAATTGGCTGCTAATCAAACAACTTCATGTAAATATTTCAAACCAACTTGTAACTGAAGCTTAGCCTCTTCAGTCTGAGAGGGCTCTCTCAAAGGGTTTAATGATATTTGATAATGATGAAACTATATGGTTAACTCTACTTGGAAAATAACTTGATTGTGATGTGTGTAGGTTGAAAAGAGTACAAGTCTGCAATCAGTGGGCTTATGGAGTCAACAAATCAGCTGTTCAGTGATAAGGTTTCTTGACATGGAAGCTGAGGAAGGTAAGATTTTTTAGCAGAGGTAAATCACACATGGAACATGAAATAACACAGCCATTTCATCAATAAAGGAATTCAGAGCATACAACTATGAATTTTGAGTATTATAAATGAAAACCACTGAAAATGGTACACATAGAAAATATAGATCAGATAAGCACTAAAAACTCCATGAGAATCTTAGGTTGGTCAAGAAAAAGTCCTTTGTATTACTGATATTAGTCAAATTTCATAAAGTTGTAGTATTGCAAAAAAATCTCCAACCCTTTACAATTTTGAATATCTGCCCTTTAATAGACCTTGTTACAAGAGAGATGATCTGCCTCTTGGCTAGATTCATTGAAATTTTCCTAATGACACCTTGCATAACAGGAAAAGATGTGCTTTAATGAGAAAATGATAGCTACACTATAAAACAATCCTTTTCCTAATAGGACTCAAACTGCTACTTATTACATCAACTACCTTATCTCTTAAAATATTTATACATCTAAAAACTAATGATTCACATGTTTGAATGAGCTATTACAAAACTCATCACTACTTGACATCTTAATTACCCTTCTCAAAGTCTGGAAACAAACTCTATTTTTCAGGAAAACAGGTCCTTATCTTCAACGAATGATTTAGCTGATGGATTGTCTTCATTTTGTGGTCTTCAAGTCATGGATGATTTCTGGAAAAGTCCCTTTACCCTTTGAAAGTTTCCACATATTCAAAACTTCCCATAAACCTGCTCAAAAACCTTCAAAATAGCTCGCTAAAAAAGTATGGTAGTTTCGTAGCATACAAAAATGACCTTTGCAATCAAATATTCTGCTTCTTTCCTTTTGCATTGTGTTCATCATGCCCTGACACATCATCCATATCATTTCATCTCCTTGGAAGCTACCCAAAGTGGTTTTAAAATAAAAAAGAAAGTTATAGGTGGTTTCATAGCGTTTTCATGGCTTCAAACCAAGGAAACGCTATGAAACTGTGGAAAACTGTGTAAATTCCGGATTTTTTCCTAGTTTCAAGAATGTACCTTCCAACTATAATAATTTGGTTTTGAAAATTCCATTGACCTTTCAAAATATAAACCAACTCAAACTAAGAGTCTTGAGGTGTTTCTTCTTCATTGATGATGAGTTTAGCTATTAGCTCCTCAACTACTGTCATTTTTAGACCCTTCTTCTCCAACTCCTCATGGATCAATTCTAGTTGTTCTTGGAGGTATTTAACCTGGTTATTCAAATTTCTGTTACTGGATTTCAAGTGAAGGTTCACTCTTCTAACATGCTTCACTTCTTTCCTTAATGGCATAGTCCATTTGATTAATTGTTGTGTGTTATCTAGGGTCTTTGATACAGTGTCAACCTGCTCTTCCCAAACCTCTTTTATCTTCTCAAACTGAATCTTCTGAACATTATGTTTCCTTGATTCATTTTTCATGACTGTTATTTCATGATTAGCTAACCTCAAATTTTCTTCAAGGAGTTCCAACTCTCTTTTTTTCAATGACTTTCTCCTTTCCTTTCTTTTGCTTGCTGACTGGATCTTCTTATGCAGGAGATGAAAGGTCAATAATGCTATGTGGTAGCTAGACAATGTCAGTGGCTGGATGAACTTCTTTACTGCTTTCCAAAAGTTTTCTAGCATTTCTTTTCATGGGCTTCCTAGCCTGAAACATAAAACCTACATCCTCACCTTCAAAGTCTAACCTCTTTGCTGATTTAACTTTCTTGAGTTTCTGTCCACCTTCATCTATATCCTTAGCCTAGACTATAGGAGTCTCTTCAATATCAATGGCATGTAGTATGTCTTCTAAATTTCCTTTAGCCACTATTTGGCTCCTTGTAATCCTTTTTCTTCCTTGTTTACTCACATTTGGCTCTTGTTTTGCAGGTTTTTTCATTATTGACTTTTGTTTTGCAGGTGGAACAATGGGTGTATCAAATCTCTGCAACTGCTTTGTTTCCATCATAAATGGTTAACTTTGCTCTACCCCTACTGGTTCACTTTGTTCTGCCACTAAAGGTGATGGTATACCTCCAGGTTTAGGATTTCTTTTAGGGGTAATGGTATCCATTTCAAAACCACTAAAAAACAGAAAAGAAGACCAATCTCTGCCTAGTCTTTGTAACTCATCTGTTGAAGAGGTAAATCCCCTCTGCGGACAGAGCCGATCCCTACTAGCCCAGAACGGGTCTAGCAACAATCATCAAATGCTACAGCACAAGTTCCTAATTGCGAATAAACAGACCAACGATGGAGGCCTACCTGGATTCTAGTGCTATGATTTTTAGAAGAGACAATGTTGCCGTTCCTCAGCCTTGGCAGATCACGATCCCCACGATCTCCATGAATGGACACCTGCACATGCAAGAAACAACACGAATACAAGCATAAAATCTAGACTACGCAACTATATATCAGTCAGAAAGGATATAACTCATCATTATCATAAGTGAAAAACAGAGTGGAACCATAACCAGTAGTCATTCATTAATAAGGAATCGAAAGAGAGTACAACCAATGTTCTGACGCTGAGGTCTCCTTCGGAGGGGTCTCCAATCGTACACGTCTCGCAAAGCCTGCCAGGGATGGGACACGCCTCTCTTAGAGTCTCTCGACAATAGTCTCCTTGCTTGAGTTTGGCCTTAAGGGAAGAATGAGGGCTCTTGCAGCATGAAGGCTCTTGGGGATTTGAGAACTTGGAGATTCAAGGCTTAGGCACTTCACGACCAGCTTGCAATGGCAATGAGCTAGCTTTTATAGATGGAGGAAGGGGAGTCAGGATCCCTATAATTGTGGGATTGGCCCTATCTTCAAGGAAGCTTCCATGAGAGGTGGAAAACCACTTCCCTTTCATGGAACTCCCGGAGCCAAACCTCCCAACTCAAGATAGATAACAGTTTCTGAGTCTGTTGAAATGAAACTTCCTCCATTCTTATTTAAAAAACACTCCTTAAATTGGCTGGCGCGTTTGCGACTCTGGGACAGAGCGCCAGTTGGCACGACCTATTTGTAGGATTTTCCTCATTGGCACGAGTGTTGAACTAGATACCCGCGCTAATGTAAAAAGGGATGTTTTTATGGTTTTTTGCAAGGAGATGTCTTCAAGGAAATTGAAGCTCGTGTTTAGAGGAATGCAATGATAATGGTTTCAAGGCATGACATTGCTCACAGGTCACAAAATGGGCCCTCCAATGTGCGGGACGGGGAAAGGTAGGGACGGTGACAAATTACTGTGTAACAGATGCCCCCTAAAGCATGAGGCCCGAGAGAGAGAGAGGGGTGAAATTCTTTACGAGAACGTGTCCAACTGAAACTCCTCCGTCGGAAAACCTGTGTGGAGAAATACAACTGATATCTCAAGCACGTGATGTATATGCGGTATGGGCGCAGCCATCCGAAACAGAGTATACTATAATCCAGATCTAAGGTATGGACGCAACCATCCAGTGAGGATCAACAAATAGACTCAGGTATGGTCGCAGCCATCCAGTGAATAAGTCATGTAAATAATAATCCACAAAATCGCAGCCTGGATTACAACAGACACAATCCAGGGTCTTGCGCTCCATCTCGACCCGAACAAAGTACAAGTTCAAGCATGCGAATATGTGAGTTGAAGTCGAACATGCAAGAACATCGTCTGATTACCAGCCAATGATGAAAGCTGTTAACAGACGCGAGAGGAACCACCAATAATGACAATGGCCCTCAAGGTACTACAGGTACAATCTACGGCGTGTGAATCAATGAATTGGCGTCGAACACCCGCAGAATCACTCGATCGGAGGCCAATGATGAAAACCTCATGTCGAATGCGACGAACCTGCCATTGAGGCATGCAGGCTCCAAGGTACCATAAAGGAGTCTCTAGATCAACTTCCTGGATAATGAGCTGAAGTCGACAGGAAGCGACCTCGATCGAAGGTGGGCCATAATGTTTCCCACATCATCGACACGAGACAGAGGAACATGATGTTTTGTTGTGAATCAGGATCGTATGAGAATCAGAGGAAGGTTGATATTTGTAGAGGTCAACTTCTCTTGAACATATAACGGCACAAATAGTGGTTTTGGCAGTATTTGACATCAACGGATCAGAGGTCATGGTGACGAGGCAATGAGTAGAGGAGAGGCCAAAAAGGATTATCCAAACCCACGGAGGCAAGTGAAAAAACGAGATGAGATATCCCCAACCCGACACAAATGCAGACAAGTGCCATGTTCAAGAGCGACATACTGCCGACACGACAATGATGATGGTTCCATTTTTTCCCCACCATTTCTGGCGAGTACCCCAATTATTTTTTATAACAAGCTTGAAGGGGATAGCATATGCTTGTAATATAAGTCCGCCCTTCGGGCGAATCCACCCTAGTACATTTAATGAGCCCTAGGAAGGAGGAACTCGGAGAACGTCATTTCGAATGAATCCGATGTCATCAGGGTTTAACGAGCCTGACAAAGGAATAAATCGACGTCTTTTCATGTTTAGAGAGTTTGAAAAGACAGCAGAAAATTAAACTCCAAAGGTCCCTTTTCGTAAATAGTTCCCTAGATCTGAAAAGGTAGAAAACAATATCCGGGAAAACCTCCTAGTCGCGATAGGCTAGGGTATTCCTTTTTCGTAAATAATCCATCCTAGCCCGAAAAAGGGGTAAACGTATACTGGGTAGATGTCGTTTCGCAACCACTTTAACGAGATCGAAACGACAAGGGCCTCGGCAATATTTTCATGTTTCGAGAGTCAGAAAAGAGCTGAAAGATGACTCCAAAGTGACTTTTTCGTCTTTTTACCGAGTCCAAAAAAGTATAAAATACAACTCGTTTCGCCGTTTACGTTGCATAAAAACCTGTTGCTGCATAGAAAGGCAAGTGTAAAATCCATTTTCGACAAAACATACGAAGTTTCAATGAAAAATGACTTTTTAAACTTAAAATAGAGCTCAAAAAGTTATAAATAAGTCTAAATGGTAAAAATTGAAATTACTTTTACTTTTTACCTGAGTGAAGAGCAACATTGGTCCATTCACCATGAAAACTTCTGGTGGTGATTACGACCGATCCGGGCCACCATTCAGAGTTCCGTCAGTTCCAGGTAAAAGGCGCTTCCTCATCCTTCATTTCAATCCATTTTTTAATAGTTTTCCATCATGCAATAGACTTCTGTGGCAACTTTTTGAATTTTTAGGGCTCCACTCATTGGCGTGGGTATCGGGCACAGACCCGCGCCAATGGGCTTTTATATGCAAAAGGCTCGCGCCAACTGGCGCGACCGTTCCTAAAACAGCCGCGCCAGCGGCCGAACCCAATTTTCTGCCTAAAAATTCAGCATTTTGATCAATTTGAATGAATTTTGAAGCTCAACAGGGATCTAATTAAAGGTTTGTGACCATGTTGATGCAGGAAACCGAGAAAAATGGTGATTGAGTGGAAAGAAAGAGAGCATGGGGAAGAGGACGAAATGGCCATGGAAAATGAGGCCTGCATGAATGCCCTCAGAAACTGTGGGCTCAAGAAATTCTTCTTGACACCTTGTTTGCGTGCTCAACCTGAGCTACTTCAGTACCTGGTGAGAATTTGGGATGAACAAGAACAAGTATTCAAGCTACGAGACCAGGTGATAGAACTGGACGTTTCTGATGTGTACTTCATAACCGGACTGTCGCGCAGAGGTCCGGTACCCATACTGACAAAGAGCAGACCGTCGGGTGAGAAAATGGAGGAAGTGATGGCACGAGTGTGCCCATGGGCACAAATGGGATCAGGGAGTAAAAATGTGGACATCCACACTATCCCCGATCTGGCACTATGAGTAGTGCTGCATACCATCACGCGGGCTGCAGGATCGCAGGCACCGCACGAAGCGACGAAAACCCAACTCTTACTGGCTTTAGAGTGCATGAGTCCCATACTGTTTGACTGGGCCACAGCAGTAACGATCAACATCAAGAGACAACTGACGAGATGCAAACAAGCCAAGCTGAAGCAGTTTGGCTATGGGTCCATCCTGATATCGTTCATTCTGGAACGATTGCCAATCTTCCAGGGCCAAGGGGCCGTTGTAGCGGAGCTGATACCACGAGAGCCGAGAATGGCTCACTGGGAAGCACTAATGCCCAGAGCAGGAGGAGGCCAACAGATGTTCTGGAGGCCAGAGTTTTTTGGGTGGTTGCAGCGCCAGTTGATTGTAGTTGAGGACTGGCCTTATGCCGGGACAGACTTTACTGGAGACCCAGATCTCCCACTGCCGGAGGGAGAGGATTGAGACGAAGAGCTGGGTATGATCTGTTTTTATTTTTTATGTTTTATGATTTTTTTTTAATACATGTCCGTTCTGACAGCAGTTACATGTGTATGCAGATGTTGGCCCAGAGAGACCAGCCGGGATGTCTCCTATCGCACGGAGAACTCAGCTCGCAGTCGATCCTCATGAGGAGGGCACAGAAGGAGGAGAGTTGGTTCAGAACCTAGAGGGGATTGCCCGAGGGATTCCGGATTACGCCCGGCTGGCGGATGTACCGTTAGCATATCAGAGACATACAGTGGGACTGCCTAGTCGCCTCCACCGTCTACTGAGATGCCTAGTGCGTGCAGTGACTTGTTATCATCAGCACCATGCAGACTAGCCTCTTAGGGTTTTATTTCATGCATATTTTTGAGAGACGTGTCGTCTCCGGATGTAATAAGACGAACATGTATATTTTTTGATCTTATGTGATGCACACTGTGCAAACATTTCTACACACATATATATATATATATATACATATGACTATTTTGGGTGGATCTTTTACATGTGATGATGTTTTTTTTTTATATGTCATGCAAATGTCTAATACAAATGTAATCTAATGTATCAGTTACATAACAAACGACCCAATGCGAAATGTATTCACACAATGTATCTACTCACACATTTCATTTTTATACAAGCTTAAAAGCACACATGAACCCACACATATGCAAACTATGCTTGAAATGAGGAAGACGGGCATGCCCCCCAGCATGGTGTCTCAATTTGAGGTGCGTGCCCCCCAAGCTTCAGTCCGTTGAAAATGGAGTGAAGGTTCAAAACAAAAATTTGAATTGAACATGCTCGTGTTTCATTATTTTAACGACGTTGACACACTTAAAAGAACTATCCTCAAACGGCTTGTTTCATTGTTTTTAGGAGCTCGACACAAGTGGAGGAACTATGCTCCGAGAACCTGGTTTCATTTTTTAAAGAGCTTGACACAGGGAGGAAACCATGCTCTAACCGAATTTCATCAAAATGAACAAGAAGGCGGTGCTTCCAAGAGTTCCACTCCCAGTGGAAGGAAAACATCCTGGAAGTCAGGACCCAATGCCCCCAGCACATTATGCACAACGACATCATCATTGAGCACAGGCATAGGGTAGGAAGCCACATAGTTGACCTGCGGTGGGGCGGATACAACGGGTGGATAAAAACCAGGAGGGGGTGATGGCGGGCCAGTTGCCACATTAGGACCAAAGAACGAAAGCTGATCAATGGTCACGATCCATCCTTCATGCGGAAAACAGGCCACACGAAAAAGGGAGGAGACAAGCGCTCCCATGGCATAGGTGTAATCGCGCCCCAAAAGCAGATTAAAATCCAAGGGGCCTGGAACAACCATCACGTCCATATGGATGGTTTTACCTCCCAAAGTAACAGGGAACCTTGGAAGGATCCCTAACGGTTGACTCGTCCTTCTGTTAAAGGTCAAAAAATTATGCGTAACAGGCGCAAGCGGCGGTGAACCGAAAGCTTGCCAGGTAGTTGAGGATAGAATACTGACAGAGGCGCCTTCGTCTATAATGGTGCTGGGTACAACCAGACCAAGAGCCTGTACTGTGATCTCAAAAGGCACATAAGACGGAAGGCGGAATCCTGCAAATCGACTCCAATCAAAGGAAGCGACCAAACTACTCGGAGGGGCTACCATCGAACGAAGAAGGTCTTCCCCTGATGTTACGGAAGAAGGAGCATTCTCCATAACCTCCATCTCGAAGGCGGGAGGGGTATCCTCCAGAGCCTCCATGGTGGGAGGCAGAGGAGCAGCTCCTTGAGGTACGGGGACAGGAGAATCTTTCTCCAAGTGTGAGGAATCTAAAGAAACCAGAAGAACATGAGGGGTGTGAGGTCCACTCTCAACGGAAAAGACCTGGTGCAACGTAGAAGGGGCCAGCTCAACCGATCCCACCACCAATGGTTGGTCAGGGAAGAATTCTTGAATCCGAATTTCTGAGGGAGTGGGATCGACCAAAGATGATTTTTGACCAATCGTATCATCAGTAGGTGGAAGACTCAAAGAGAGCTGTTTATAACCAGCTGGGAGGCATGGTGTGGAAACAGCCGGGTTTTCCAACACTCGCTTGGCTTCATCCATATAAGGACAAAGGTGAATGGGGTGATGCCCTTCACACAACTTACAGGGATTGGTGATCTTACTCTGCTTCTTAGGAGCCTTATCAGCACCAGTTGAAGACGTGCCCCCCACCTAGCTCCCGGAAGTCAAAGACAACGGCGGACGGCCGTTGGACCATGCTTCAAGCACCTTGGGAATGCCAAGGCAGTCTCGAAGAAGATGGTCTCCCGTGCACAACATGCAGGGGAACTTGACTTTCCGTGGAGGGTTGGGAGGTATATCAAGAGGAGATATTTCAGAAGTAGTAGTTGCAGCCTTAGCCTCTCTCTTATCGAACTTCTTCTTCTTTGTCTTCTTCTTATTCTTCTTAGCCACCCGGTTACTCGAATCCAGACTTTCACTAGGAAAAGTAGAAGAGGAGGACGTAGAAATAGGCGAAGAAGGGGAGAGGTCCACCATATAATCAACATGATGTTGTTCAGGTGGAGGAACTGATTGACCAGTAGCTGAGACATTCGGGACCCCAGAGGTTGAAAACAACCAAACAGGCAACCCAATGCTGAACTCAGAAGGACAACGCGATATTGAAGGAGCAACATTCTGGGCAGAGGAAAATGACCAGGATTCCCATCGGAGGGGATTCCTTGGTTGGTAAACTCTGGAAAAGTTGCCATCAAGACTCAAAACCACACACGGGCTGAAAAAGAGTCAAGACACACGATCAAACGGCCAACAAGCAATGTCTAAACGGGTGTGTAATCGTGGGTGATTAATTTTACCACATTGGAAAGTAAGAAATTCTACCGTTTCATATTTTAAGAGTCGAGAAACGATAAAAAGATGACTCTATCTCTTTCAGAGTTGACACAAGCGTGAAAGTACAAGCGCTTGACGGTCTTTTCAAGTTTAGGGAGTCAGAAAAGACCAAATGACTGCTCAGGAAAAACTAGGCACAAAGGGTGTACCAAATATCCGTGAACTGCAATATACACCTTGGTTTCAATAATGAAACAGAAATCAACCAAGGACTTTCTCCCCGTACGTGCAAGTGTGCAATCTCCTCGAATGCTGCGTGTCCTGTATCACGGCATAGGGCAAGCACTGCTTCCCAGTGTGATAAAAGGATTGAAACCCAAAGGGGCCTCTTTTACATTGACGCATTTGGACACAAGTCCAGCACATACTGTCTAAAGCCAAAAGGCGAACGACAGCTACTAGGTTTAAAGACGCAGGAACACGTCTCTAGCCTAGACCTCTAAATGCGTTTCGTTAGATTTCAATGCTGCCTTAGTGTAAATTGAGTATATTTTAAAGTTGATCTTCAATTACGTTTCAATTTTCAGGACCTAACGAATGTGTGGTCTCAAAAATCTCCTAAATGCAAAATTACATGCCACAGTACATCATTTCGTTCGATGAAAACTAGCTACAGAAGAGTTGAGAGTTTTTACACAAACAAAATGATCGGAAGACAATCAATGATATCTCTAATGCAACTAATTAAATCAAAACTTTTCATTCAAATCACTAAATACTAGTAAAATCGAAAAGATTTCAATTTGCACTAATCAATAAAAGCAAAAGAGATTTTTTGTATTTTCAATGTTTGATAGCTAGATGCACTAAACAAACTGAAAACAAAAGAGAAGCAATTTGAGAAACGATATTAAGACAGCAAGAACAAACAAATTCCACTCAATGGCACAAACAATCAGATCTCAAACCGACTGAAGTCTCTCAAAACCAAGAAAAAGTCTCAAAGGCTCCAATGGACCGTGTAATCTAGGCCCAAAGCAAGACCAAACGAAATTCAAATGAAGAGAAGAAAAATCACCCAAAAATCGCAACGAAATGGTGAACAACCACTAAGAGAATGCGGAGGAGCAATCAAAGAATTGACTAGACTAACAAAACACCAAAACTCCTAAGGAGGGCTCGACACACAAAGCCACTAGATGCCCTAGGGCTTAAAACGTGAAATCGATGGATAAAAGAAAACAACCAAAGGACGAAGGAAAACTCCCAGTAAAACAGGACTCCAACACACTCATGTAGCCGAAAAACCAAAATAAACACACTGATTAGACCCAAAGAGCTCAGAACTGAGCAAACCCTAATGCCTCACAGGAGTGGCGCGACTGTGAGGTTGTAACTGGAGCCAGAAAGCAATTGGCGCGGGCAATAAAAAGCAACATGCGCCAATTGGCGCGACTATCGAGCTAAAAAGCACACCAGCCGAGTTCCTCAGCCAAAAATAAAAAATCACTACTCCAAAAGCAGATCAATGATATCCAAGCAAACCAAGAAGCAAAAACAGCAAAAGAACCCAGCCCAGAAGGCCAACCAAGCAAGGAAAACCACGAAACAATCAAAACGAGACAATCAAAACTAGACGTTCCCCAGTGGAGTCGCCAAATTGTTGAAGAGGTAAATCCCCTCTGCGGACAGAGGCAATCCCTACTAGCCCAAAACGAGTCTAGCAAAAATCATCAAATGCTACAGCGCAAGTTCCTAATTGCGAATAAACAGACCAACAATGGAGGCCTACCTGGAGTCCAGTGCTATGATTCGTAGAAGAGACAACGTTCCCGTTCCTCAGCCTTGGCAGATCACGATCCCCACAATCTCCGTGAATGGACACCTGCACATGCAAGAAAAAACACGAATACAAGCATAAAATCCAGACTACGCAACTATATATCAGTCAGAAAGGATATAACTCATCATTATCATAAGTGAAAAACAGAGTGGAACCATAACCAGTAGTCATTCATTAATAAGAAATCGAAAGAGAGTACAACCAATGTTCTGACGCTGAGGTCTCCTTCGGAGGGGTCTCCAGTCGTACACGTCTCGCAATTAAATTGGCTGGCACGACTGCGACTCTGGGACAGAGCGCCAGTTGGCACGGCCTATTTGTAGGATTTTCCTCATTGGCGCGAGTGCTGAACTAGCTACCCGCGCCAATGCAAAAAGGGATGTTTTTATGGTTTTTTGCAAGGAGGTGTCTTTAGGGAAATTAAAGCTCATGTTTATAGGAATGCAATGATAATGGTTTCAAGGCATGACATTGCTCACAGGTCACCGAATGGGCCCTCCAATGTGTGGGACGGGGAATGGTAGGGACGGTGACAAATTACTGTGTAACAGTATTAAGAACAATTTCATAAATATTTTCAGCTGTAGAAGTCTCTCTCGTCTTTTTAATCCCAAGTAGATAGGAATGCCCAATATGGTCATTAACCATATAAATTCTCATGCAGATCCATGACGTATTATCAATAGTTGTAACCTCATCCAAATACAATGCCAAAAACCTAGCATTTGCAATCTCCTATTTCAAATAATCAATTTCTACTTGAGCTAGATATCTTGCCCATTCCCAACCACTAGTTACGGACCAATGAGAAGATGGAAAGTTTGGCACGTGAAGAAAAGATAGAAATTTCATCTGATCTGGATAATCTGTCATAGGACAACCTTTACATAAGATGTGAAATACAGTGCTCAATTGTATCGTCTTGGATAACAAACTTCTTTCCATCGTCTTTTCAAATTGAGATATGATGGTTCCTCCACTTGCCTCAAGTTTCTTCTTATTTATTAAATATTTTTTGTATTCTTCCACACATTGGCTATGTCGACATTCCTCCAAATATTTCCATCTGACAATAGATTTCTCTTTACCATTTACAATTTTCTTTTCATAAACCTTTCCTGCATGCTTTGTACTGTATCTAGCTTCATCTAAAATTTCACTACCTTGCAACTTTTCCAACTACACGCAAGACATTTAACTTCTCGTAAATCCTCATTTGTAGAAGGTATTTCTTCAATAAATGGAAAACTTGAGAGCCAATCATCTTGGAATTTTCTCCCTATGGTCCACTGGCCTTTTTTCCTTTTTCGTGAATGGTTTGTGTCACCTTCCAAGGAAATATCTTTAACATTTTCATCATTATTTTCTGTTGAAACTGCATTTATCTCACCCTGATCACTTGAGGAACCTATTATTTCATCCATCATATGGATATCAGATGCATTTTCACAAGATTTAACATCTCTCTCAGTAACAGAATGTTCAAAGGAGCTTGAAGCATGAAGAGAATGTGTATTCTTGGATTGAGAATTTTTAAAGTATGATAATACATCAATTTGCCTTGATAGTTTCTTCCCAGGATTAGATTTTGACATCTCACTGAATATTCCAGAAGTAAATTTTCAAATCGATCTAGAAACCTGCATCAATAGTTTCCAAGAGTTGAGAATTACTAGATTTGTAAGTAGCTTTCAATGTAAAATAAGTGTAATGTTCACAAAAACCATTATGCAATTTTTCATTAAAATGTTGTGCCAAGGCCCAAGCCCAAAAGAAAAAATAAATCATTATACACAAAACAATAACATCATGAGTCATCATCTATAAAACAAAGAACATCATTCAAATATAAAATATAAAAAAAATTCCACTAAATTAAATCATATCTCCAAATCACCTAATGAACACTTGAAAGCTTTAAACAAAACAAAAAAATATTACAATAATTTTAATCATCCTATCCAAAACACCTCTCCCTTAAGTTGTAAATAATTGGTTATAAGAAGTTGAAACATATCCTCTATCATTTTCCACGATAAAAGTGAGGAAGGAAACTAGTCAGTTACAAGTGATTCTTTTACTTATCAATGGAAAGAAATCCCTTAAGACATTGTCCTCCTGTTGACCATAGTTTCCTTTCCATAGTGAAACACGTCCAGTATGGCCATGAAATAACCTAAAAATACTAAAATGTTTTCCATGATTTTTAAACACACGGGTGCCATGTAAATTTTCAAGCCCAAAAAAGCACATGTGGGATCCTATAAACCAAAATTAGTTATTGTATCAAACATTTAAAACTCCTAATTAGCACTTAGTGTTTGTTATTTAACCAAGTTCCATTGAAATAACAGTCATGGGATGTTACCGAAGAGTTAACCAATAGATAAATGCACACCACAAATCATACATTCATTGGAACTTCCCCTCCCATGAATGACCATCTAAGGGAAAGGGGCAAAAAAGAAGAAAAGAAGTCAGTGAATCACCATAGTCAACCAATGATTCTTAGTGTCAAATCATTGGAAACTGAAAATCAAGTGCAAATTTAACCCATGCATCCATGGGTTGACAAAAAGAGTTTATAGCAGCCACAAGCTAATCATTCTACGAGTCTACCCAAATCTGACACAAACTCCTAAAACTTGTTGATTAGAAATTCCCCAAGAAATTTCACTTGGTTCATGAGAGAATGAAAGACAAGTGCAAATAAACTTCCATGAAAGATGAGTGCAAATATCCTTACATGAATGGATATCACTCTCCAAAATCATTTTGGGCATATTCCAATATGTAGGAGCCAGGGAAACATGGTGCATAACAGCAGTCTATTGTGCCTAAATTTAAACCGCATCAAGGGAACATTTGCACTCTTCACACATTGAACATTGAAGACAATTAATTAATTCCTGACATGACCATAGCAACAAAAGCATCAAGCAGAGGCTATAACAAGATTATGTGAAAGTGAGAAAGAACACCCATCATGAAGCATCAAGTAATATCATCCACAACATCAACATCACTGTTGGGCAGATTTTGATCGCCTTTGCCTACTAGAAGTAAATTCTGGTGGTAAAGGTGGTTTTAAAGCTAATATATGCGAACGGCGAGGGGTAGGATTATGTTCTTCCACGATTGTTGATTAATTTTAACCAAAAATAAATAAACAAAAAGAGGGTAATGCTAGGCAAAAGGGTTTACCAGTAAACTGTGAACTGCAGAATACCTCCTGGCAAGCCAAGAAGTATGGGCAGGCAATCTCCCCGAATGCTGTGTTTGTTGTATCACAATTTAAAGGCAGCCAACTCGGTTCACTATGGATGGATAGCACCTAAAATTTTTCCTCCCAAATATACCCGAAGGTACGTGGAGGCCCAAGTCTGTAATAGCGTTGTCTAATGCGAAACCGCACAGTGAGAGCACCACCTATATACTTATCGTAATGTAACACCGCCTTGAGGGACGTGCTACGATATACTTACGTACGTGGGGTGAGATATCACACTCGGAATGTATCGTAGACAAGTTAACGACAGCTGCTATGTTTTACGATGCTGGAACACGTCTCTAGCCTAGACCTTCTAAATGTTATCGTTATGGTTCCAATGCGTTTTTAGATAAATTGAGATTAACTTTATGTTGATCTTGCTTAACAATTTTCCTTTCAATGATACCGCGATGATGTATGTAGAAATTCCTAAATGCAAACTAAGAATGATAAGCAAACTTTTCACTTTTAGTTTTTCAATGAAAGACCTAGCTACAAAGGGAAGAGAGCAAATAATTTTGTGAGCAAACAAATCAATGAACAAAAGAAAACATTGAGCACAAAACTAAATGCAGATTTCCTAATGTTCCTTTTTTGCAAAAAAAACACAATCCTACATGCAAATGCAATTTTTTCTTTTCAGTTCCTTTAATGTTATGAATTCAAAAAAGAAACTAAGTGCATCAAACAAATGCTTTTTACTTTTCGAGAAATGAAGAATATGAACGACAATTATATAAATGCCATCATTGCCAGAGTATACATGCCATTTACAAAATGTCAAGGAACTAGATTAAGAAGAGATATCTCAAAGATCGAATTAAAAAGGAAAATAAAACAATCATCATGATACAAGAAACAAAAATATCAAGTGAAAGAGTTAAGGAAATAGCATCTTCGTGTTGGAGGAGATGTGAATATGTAGCCTTAGATGTTAGATGAAGTGTTAGATGGAAGTGTTTGGGGTTTGAAGTTATACACATAAAAATCCTATTACAAAAAACATAAACTCTCATAGACCAATGGTCCCATTGCCTATAGATCTTTGCTAGGGAAGAAATGATGCAAATACTAGTATAGATTCTCTGTAACTCTAGATCTATTAAGCAACAAAAGGGATAAATATCAAATAACTTCTCAGGCTTAAAAAAATATAGGTTCAAGTGGATATATGCTAGTTTATATATATTTGTAACATTAAACATCGAATATGAAATACTTTCCATGTTATTTTATCAGTGTCCATGTCTATTACAATGATGTCTCTGCCACCCAAGCTTTAGTGCACCTCACTTTCTGTCGGTGCAACTCGAGATCTAAAATGTAGTTAGTTCTATTATTGTTTAATACTTTTAGGATATAATTAAGTGTTTATTCCCTATATGCTTTGCATGACAAATGAATGCTTTTTAATGTTTTTCCAATTTAGTATTTTTATAGTGAAATCGAGTACCACATAAAATAGCATGAAAGAGGAGGACAGACTTTTGTTGGCTAGCTTAAGTGTTGTATCCGCTGACCCAGATGACATTGAGAACTAGCTACTTGCCAAGGTATCCCTTCTTGTGAAATTAGCTTAATAAGCTTATAGGATGATCTTATATCTTGTAATTTATATGTACTTAGTCTTCTAGAGTGTAACACATGCATTTTATTTTTTTGTTAAATGTAGCTCATTTTCCTGTATTGCTTCCCACTTTTCATTGTACTTATTGCTATGATAGGATGAGAACAGAGCTCACGAAAACATCAGTCAACCTACACAGGTAAGCGATGGTGAAAGAACTTCTGAAAGAGAAGAAGGTGATCAAGAAAGTTTGCTTACAAAGGTCCAAATTCATGCTCAATTAAGGGTAGTGGAGGCTGAAATAGTTGTGGTTTCAGCTGGCCTTGAAATAATTCAAAGCATTGCAAGCAAAGATTCAGAGAGTTTAGAAGGTGAAAAGTATGAAAATGATCAAGAATTAAGTGAACACAAGCCTTTTGTAGTGGATGGAGGAGTGCTTCAACGAGCATTGGCTACTGAAAGGCTTAGAAGCCTTAAGCAGAAAAGAGGACATCTTAAGGAACAACTGAAAGCTTTTGAGAGAGATGGAAAGACACGGGAACTTGAGGAACAAAAGGTGCTTCTGAATTCAGTGAAGAATAAAGAAGAAATAATGATCAATAGAACTGGACGTCTGTTGGATAAGCCAACAAGAGGGAAAAGGAATAATTTTTCATTGCAGGAGGATGATGATTTTGATGCGGCAACGTCAGGGCTCATTGAAACTATAATTTGCATTGCCCTTTAGTCCTATATTAGTATCAGATGTCTTAAATGCAATACAAATACTTTTGAACTTTATTTTAAAAGAGTAAAATTTAGGGGCAGTAAGCAAAGTTCTATGTTTTCTGTGTTATATCATGCATCTTGAAGATAGTTTTGTACTATAGATAACATAATTTTGAATCTTTGAATGAGACACCTGGCGATTATTTTCTTTGGTAGGAACGTGATAAGCTTATCCGTAAAGGAGTTTTGACACCTTTTCACCAAGTCAAAGGTTTTGAACGCCGTGTTCAAGGGTCTCGCCAAACAGAGGATGATGGGGACAAGTTTTCTTTAAATTCTATCTCAAAAGCTTCCATATCATTGTCTGCACTCTCAATAGCTTGACATTCAACAAAGTTTCTTGATGCAACATATTTACCTAAATTGAATCCTCCCACGCATGAATTTTGAAGGCTTAGAAGGCCTATCAATATTCAGAATCCAACGAGGTTGAGAAACTTCCAAAGGATCAAACAAACCATTTAAGAAAGAAAAGAAGATGACATGTACCTGATAAATACTGGAGGAAAGCTACATCAAGCGATGATGAGCCATGGAATGATTCTAATCACCATTAAAGCTATGGCAAGCAGATCATAAATCTTTTGTTTATTTCAAAGCATGTAGGAAATCATCTAGATGATACTATGGTATTTTGAAACTTGATACTTATATCAAACTGAGTTCATAATCACATTCTTATAATGTTGTAGGTGTGCTTATGTGGCAAACATATAGATCCATGCCTTCTGTCATTTTCACATATTCAAATCTACATTACTGGATCTGGGTACCAGGCCCTTGGATCTGTCCAGATCCTGATACTGATACAACTTGGATATAGTCTGAATCTAGCTGGAATATGCATTCATCTTGGAAATTGGTTGGATACATATGGGCTATATTCTAGATAAATCCTCAATCGAATCTCACATAGTATCCAGTGGAAGAAAAGAAGGAAACAAACCAATAACAATAACTTAACCAAAAAAATGCTATCTTGATTGTTTACATTGATATATTTTAATTAAGTTTTAATATATATATATATATATATGTGTGTGTTTTGTAGATATTTTCAGCTGTATATATTTATAAATACATATTATAAATAGATTACACAAGTATCTTTACGATAAGTATCAATATAAAAATAAATGTATTTAATTGCACATGGTGTATGTTGTGTGTGTGGATGTCTTGGTATTCTTTTTTCCAAGGAAAAAACTGTAGATTTATATTCAAGAAGAAAGTTACCTTCTGAAGGTGCTTAGAGCACTGATATCAAATAAAATATGATAAACAATCCAGCAAAGAAAAGTCTTCTGCCTATATTATCTCCTGTACTGGGATAACACTACAAAACAAGAGATAACAGTCCTGTCATCTCGGTTAATGTCCTATATTTGTCTAGAAGATGTGCTTGAAGTGGTTGATCACCATGCTTTGCAAGTTCTTTGTTTCCTCCCTTATTGTGATTGGTGACTCTCGGATATGACAGTTCTATGTAGTTATAGGGAATATTGCAATGTAACCTGTGAGTGAAACTTAGAACAAAATTATAAATATCAATATTCTCAGGATTACCACTTTATCTTACTAAAGTTGAAAATATTTTGAGACTTTTTTGTCCTTTAGAAATCTCTATTTTCCTAACAGTTAATGGTTTTACTGTTTTGGTAGAAGACATCTTGCAAAAAAAGAATGATAGGAATAAACAGTAGGAAGGTTTAGATTTAGCAGACTATGATTGCAAAGTTGAAGGTTGTGAGGAAGATATGGATGATGTTGGCAGTATTGAGGAAGACACTATAACTCTTGAAGGAGGATTCAAAATTCCTGCTAAAATCTTTGACAATAACTTTGATAACTTTGATTATTGATTGAATCTCCATATGTTTTGTAGAGTTTGGGTTTAAGTCCATCTTTGCCCTCTCTGTATTTCCTTCAATTACTGGTTATGATTGTAAATTTTCAATTACCTTTCTTATTGATTGAATCTCCATATGTTTTTGTAGGGTTTGGGTTTTTTTCCGTAGGGAGATCCACCAACATAAATCCATCCTATTAAGTTAGAGATGGAAATCTCTTTGTATTTTATCTCTCCTGTATTTAAGATATCAGTTTTAGGGAGGGTGATTTACTAGCATGGCCCATTTGGGGGGATGATCCACTAGCTTGGATCCATCTTACTCTTCTATCTATTAAACCTTGAATTTCAAAATACCATGTTTGTAATTTTACTAGATACACATTCCCAACTCATGGTATCTATTAAACCCTGAAATGCAAAACTCCATGTTTTTAATTATGGGTTATGATTGTAATTTTTCAATTAGCTTTCTTATTGGTTGATTCTCCATATGGTTTTGTAGGGTTTGTGACTGTTTTATGCTTGGGGTGATCCACTGACATAAATCCTATCTTAAACCTTTACCTATTACATTAGATATAGGAATATAAGATATAAGTTTTTGAGTGGAGGATCCCCATCTTAAATCTTTACCTATTAAATTAGATACATAATCTCCTTGCATTTTATCTTTCACTTATTTAAAATATCAGTTTTAGGGTGGGGGATCCACTAGCATAGATCCATGTTAATCGTGTATCTATTAAACCCTGAAATGAAAAACTACCAATTCCCTCCCATCTATGTTACTAGTTCATTTACTATTTGTTAACTATGCAGTGGGTTAGCTCATGAACAATTGGTAGAGTGCATAAATCTTTCATGTCCCCTTTAGTTTTTTTCATGTATGAATCTCTTTCTTCATATTAAAGTTGGTATTATCTCTCCATGTCAAATGAGTATTTATACTCCCTTAATGTAGAGTTAAGCTTTTCATTGATTTATCAATATAAAAACCTTGTTATTTAAATATGCAATTCGTTTATTGCTATTTTTAATATGTAATTTTTATTGTTTTCTTTTAAATACGTGAAATACATATGATGTTTAATTTTTTACAATTTCAATTAGCTTATTTTTCAGTTTTATACTCATGGACACAGTTTTGAAGATCTACACTCCCAAAATTGTAGAGTACCTTGTTTCTCTTGGTGCAATCAATTCTTTGTTTGTGCAAGTAACAATGCATTGCATATAATTGATGGATTGTGTGCATTGAATGTAGATACTGTTATAAAACCATGTAAACCTTGCTCTGATATCACCTTGATGTTGTAAAGTTGGAACTTGATATATGCAACCTTCATCATTGCAAGCTCCATAACAAACCCATGTTTAGATGGGTCTGGGTTTGTACAATTTTTTATCATCTCAGTTGAATTGTATGCACTGTTAAAGAATTGAAACTTTCTCCCATCCTAGGCTGTAGGAGCATCTTGCTTCTCTCAGTGTAATCAACTCTTTTTTGTGTCTATGTAATACTAGTTTGAATCTAGATGGTGAATTGGGTTCACTGAATTCGAACACTTTCAAACCCAGCTAAACTCTTCTCTGATATGCATCTAGAGGTTGAGGTTGTGAAGTTAAAACTTAATATATTCAGCTTCCAGCTTTGTAACCATGAGATTTAACCTAGGTTTAGATGGTTCAGGGTTACTTTAAATTTGTCCCTCAGATACTATGCACTGTTAATTAAGATGTTGAGTGTCCAGATCACTGAGAGAGCAATGAAGGGGTTTTTTTTACTGTTTTTGGTGAATGGGACATTCTCCCATGGTGCAGGGTATTTTATTTCTCTTCTTCTTTTCTCCTGCACTTGTTCAATTTCTGTTCATTGGGGTAGCTATCCTAACCTTAATATTTTATAGAACCAATTTCAAGAATTGTCCTGCTCGAAGACAGGTTGATGGATTTTGAGGGCAGAGTACCATAGTATTCATTTTTTAAAAATATGGAGGGCACAAGGGCTTGACTAGAGGCTTTCATGCCTATTTTTTACCATAGCATTGAGGAATGGATAAGGCCCATATTCTGGCCAAGGATAAGCATCAAAATTTATTCTAAATCTGTTCTATGTGTGTTATCCTGGGCAGGAACAGAGACCTGAAACTTAAGCTGTTTTATTTTCAGGTGCAAAGGCTCCTGTCCTGACTGCATATCGGATATCCACATATATAACATGTGTATGCACATCTGACTAGTAGCTAAACTAGCATGGATGCTTGCGAGTTGTCCAGCTTGCACAAGATTTGTCAACTAATATCCACCAAGCTTTCTTATCACCAGCACCCTTGGTGCATCTATAGGTCTACTGCAAGGGAGGCCTTAATGACACATAGGGTAAACCCAGGTAGTTTAGGTTGCATAAGACCTTCTGAACCACCATATAAAGGTTTAGGTTCTTTCAATATATTCGTACATCTAAAAGCATTGTAAAGTTCTAGGAATTATAGTTTTGTATTAACATCACTGAGAGAACTATCGTATCATTTGCAATTGTCAGTTTTCTTCTTTTTCACCTGATCTCATTTACCTATCTTTTTCATGTTTCGTTAGATGTTAGCATCCAAGTCACCATGCACAATTTGGAATTTTCTTGTGATAAGAAAAGATTCCTGAAGAAATTAATGATTGTCAAAAAGTTGAAAAGAATTGTCATAATACTATGCAAGCATGTACAATAAAGTCTATATTCATAGTATCATACCCACATTCATTAGTAAGAGAGGAAAACAAAAAAGTATCATGGAATATTCTTCCATGATTCTACTGCCAAGTTACCTCAACTGAAAAAAAAACATCCTACTACAGTGGATACATTCTCTATGACTTGAGCTCCATAACCTTCTCTGGAGTCTAACCTGTGTCATGAGTCCAACATGACCAGTTTTGAGCTTCAACATGATTTTCATGTGGGATTAGAGAATTATAGCAGCTGCCACAGTGACAAATGGAATAATTGGCAGGTCTGAGATGTCTTTCGCATTTAGTTTTAAAGCTAAATATTGTTTTTTCCACTCTGAAAAATGAAAAAAATGGCAAGTGTGAGATGAATTTTATGTTAAGTGTTAATGCTAAATTTTATTTCAAGCACTCATTGTTTAAAATGTTATTACATTGTGATGGTTGCATTTCCAAATGGCTCCACTGTTTAGTGATCATGGTAGAAAAATTGCAAATGTCTTTTCATAGTCTTTTGTTCATTTGTTCTCTCTCGAAATCCCTTGCACTGCTTGCTCTGAACTACATCACCAATATGACCAGCTCTAAGCTGCAATTCTATCTACAAAAGGTCATGGAGCCTTGCTTCAGCTGCAACAATGAAAAAAAGTGAAAACAATAAGTGCTGATGGCTTCACCATCTAATGTTAGGGAAATTTATTTTCATTAACCCAAGTTTAAATCTTAAATCTCTTGACCCATGTAGTTTGGTGGATTGATCAAAGCTTTATTATTCTTCTTACTCTATGAAAATCATTATTATTTTCTTTGCTCATGTTTTAACCTGTGAACTTAGCTTGGAATTTACAATGTGCATATGTTGTAACTATTTCAATGGTCTTTTTTTTTATTTCTTACCCTTACTTTATGTTGCACTATGATAGAATATATAATTTTTCAAGATTCATTCCTTTACCAAATTGTTTCTGCAGGTGTTCGCTGAAGTGAAGTGTCCTCCTGTCTGTCCTCGGGGAGGGGCATTTGGGATGACTCCACTTTGTCCTCCTGGTTTTTTTCAGTATAAAGGAACTCTAGATGTTTTTTACAAGATCATTTGACAGGTGTGTTTTTTTTGTTCGTTACAAATTTTGAAATGTTTCTTTTGTTATCACAGACTGATGTTTTGTTTGTCGTGCCACTTCAGAAGGCATATGCTTCTACAAATAATTCTAATTGTGTTGCATTGACATTTGTAGGAAGGCTTCTCTCACCTATGGAGAGGTACCAATGCAGGTTTAGCATTGGCCATACCTACTGTAAGTGCCCTTCCAACAAACATATTTTAGTAGTCTCTCAAATATTGACTAGTTTTTGTTTTCATTTTTATGGAAAAACAAAAATTTGGTACTGTAGATAACAGTGGAATTTAGGTTTAGGTTCTTACTCTCAATTTCATCTTAAACTTGTTTATTTTCTTTAGATCCAGTAGCATACCTACTTCCATGATGTATGGCATGTGTTATGGGTTCTCTTTGATCTTCATTGTATCCCTTAGCAATTTTATCAGTGTGGTGATCCCTCTCTTCCTAAGCCAAAACCCATTGGACTGGATCACAGAAAGATCACCTAATTCTTCTCATATATGCGTAACAGTGCTATCATTACCTGGAGGCTCTATTTACTCAACCTGTTATATATACATGGCAGAGCACCTTTTATTTGTAGATCCTAACCTTATCTATTTGGCCTTGACAGTGGTGAGGATAATTTGGCTGAAATCTTTGGTTTCTAGCATCATTGCAAGAGAGTGTGCCCACAGAGGTCTCATCTAATGCATAAAAGCATACTATCAACAGTGCAAATGTTACTGTTTGAACCCATCATATTTTATCATCTAGTTTTGAACCCATAAATCTAATATATGAAGATCCATTATTAGCGATGCAACCATTCTGTCATACTCTCTTTGCATTTAAGGATCACGTCTCTTGTGAGAAACATATATAATATTTTGTTACTTAAATATGAACTCAAAAATTTAATACACCAAGGCGTACTATCAACAATATGACCATTACTACCATGCTGTCAATTTCCATTCAAGCATCATGTCTTTCATGAGTAGTCATATATAATGTTATTGGACCTAACTTGGAACTCAGAAATTTAATACACCAAGGATAGCATGTAAAATAAATTCTATCTTCATAGTATCATACCCACATTCGTTAGTAAGAGAGGAAAACAACAAAGTATCATGGAATAGGCTTCCATGATTCTAGTGCCAAGTTACCTCAACTGAAAAACAAACATCCTACTACAGTGGATACATTCTCTATGACTTGAGCTCCATAACCTGCTCTGGAGTCTAACCTGTGTCATGAGTCCAACATGACCATTTTTGAGCTTCAACATGATTTTCATGTGGGATTAGAGAATTATAGCAGCTACCACAGTGAAAAATGGAATAATTGGCAGGTCTGAGATGTCTTTCGCATTTAGTGTTAAGCTAAATATTGTTTTTTCCACTCTGAAAAATGAAAAAAATGGCAAGTGTGAGATGACTTTTATGTTAAGTGTTAATGCTAAATTTCATTTCAAGCATTCATTGTCTAAAATTTTATTACATTGTGATGGTTGCATTTCCAAATGGCTCCACTATTTAGTGATCATGGTAGAAAAATTGCAAATGTATTTTCACAGTCTTTTGTTCATTTGTTCTCTCTCGAAAGCCCTTGCACTGCTTGCTTTGAACTACATCACCAAGATGACCAACTCTAAGCTGCAATTCTATCTGCAAAAGGTCATGGAGCCTTCCTTCAGCTGCAACAGTGAAAAAAAGTGAAAACAATAAGTGCTAATGGCTTCACCATCTAATGTTAGGGAAATTTATTTTCATTAACCCAAGTGTAAATCTTAAATCTCTTGACCCATGTAGTTTGGTGGATTGATCAAAGCTTTATTAGTCTTCTTATTCTATGAAACTCATTATTATTTTCTTTGTTCATGTTTTAACCTGTGAACTTAGCTTGGAATTTACAATGTGCGTATGTTGTAATTATTTCACTGGTCTTTTGTTTTATTTCTTACCCTTACTTTATGTTGCACTATGATAGAATATATAATTTTTCAAGATTCATTCCTTTACCAAATTGTTTTTGCAGGTGTTCGCTAAAGTGAAGTGTCCTCCTGTCTGTCCTCGGGGAGGTGCATTTGGGATGACTCCACTTTGTCCTCCTGGTTGTTTTCAGTATAAAGGAACTCTAAATGTTTTTTACAAGATCATTCGACAGGTGTGTTTTTTTTGTTCATTACCAATTTTGAAATGTTGCTTTTGTTATCACAGACTGATGTCCTATCTGCCGTGCCACTTCAGAAGGCATATGCTTCTACAGAGAATTCTAATTGTGTTGCATTGACATTTGTAGGAAGGCTTCTCTCGCCTATGGAGAGGTACCAATGCAGGTTTAGCATTCGCCATACCTACTGTAAGTTCCCTTCCAGCAAACATATTTTAGTAGTCTCTCAAATATTGACTGGTTTTTGTTTTCATTTTTATGGAAAAAAAACTTTGGTACTGTAGATAACAGTGAAATTTAGGTTTAGGTTCTTACTCTCAATTGCATATTAAACTTGTTTATTTTCTTTAGATCCAGTAGCATACCTACTTCCATGATGTATGGCATGTGTTATGGGTTCTCTTTTATCTTCATTGCATCCCTTAGCAATTTTATTAGTGTGGTGATCCCTCTCTTCCTAAGCCAAAACCCATTGGACTGGATCACATAAAGATCACCTAATTCTTCTCATATATGCATAACAATGTTCTCATTACCTGGAGGCTCTATTTACTCAACCTGTTATATATACATGGCAGAGCACCTTTTATTTGTAGATCCTAACCTTATCTGTTTGGCCTTGATAGTGGTGAGGATAATTTGGTTGAAATCTTTGGTTTCTAGTATCATTGCAAGAGAGTGTGCCCACAGAGGTCTCATCTAATGCATCAAAGCATACTATCAACAGTGTAAATGTTACTGTTTGAACCCACTAGATTTTATCATCTATTTTTGAACCCATCAATCTAATATATGAAGATCCAGTATTAGCGATGCAACCATTCTGTCATACTCTCTTTGCATTTAAGGATCACGTCTCTTGTGAGAAACATATATAATATTTTTGTACTTAAATATGAACTCAGAAATTTAATACACCAAGGCTTACTATCAGCAATACGACCATTACTACCATGCTGTCAATTTCCATTCAAGCATCATGTCTTCCATGAGCAGTCATATATAATGTTATTGGACCTAACTTGGAACTCAGAAATTTAATACACCAAGGAATACTATTAGGAATGGGACCATCCAAGATTTTCTTTCAGATAAGTTCTGTCATCTTCATCGACACTGCCTTATCAGATTCTTAAGTTTCAGAAATACTTACCAACACATGAAAATTTTGAAATATCTTTTGCCGAAAATTTCAAAAATACTTACCAACGTCATCTTGAAACAAATATCTTGAAATCGAGAAAGGGAAGGAAGGTGCATACCGTTGAAAAAACTGGCGAAAAGCGCGATGCCTTTGTGTTATTAGTCGGCGTTGGAGTCTGAAAGCGAGCTTGTACATGCGCTTGAGGCCGAGCACGTAGGCTGTGGTGAGTGTTATCTCCCACAACACCATCTCTTCGAAGTGTATCTCGATTCTCTGCTATATACGAACTATGGGAGGCCCTAATGGAGTCCGGACCAGAGAGGGACAAACCAGAGAGAGTCATCCAGGCCCTAACGGACCATGATGGGATTCCTATGACTGTTTTTTTCCAACTCGGCCTCGCTCAGCTAGCAAGAACTTAGAAGATAGGTGTGCACAAAGCCCAGCCACCTCTCCGAACCACTGAAAAAATGGGGCGAATGCCATGGAAATCTGGAAAATCAGTTGAAAAAATGGGGTGAATGCCATGGAAATCTGGAAAATCGGGGGTGAATTTGATGTTTCCAGTTTTGTGCGCCCTTTTTTTGGTGGGCTAATATTAAATAATTAGTTATTTTTAAAATATTTTTTGGGCTAACTTTATTAAACTATAAAAAATGGGTTTTATATAAAAAATTCACCCTAATAAAATTTAAAATCCCTTAAAATTATCCTTTAGGCTAAAATTCACCCCTAAAATTTTCCCTGGATTGGAGGGGAAAAAAAGAGAGAGAGGGTGTGAGTGATGGGAGAAGACAGAGGGAGGTAGCAGAGAAAGGAAGAGAGAGGGAGGTAGGAGAGGAAGGGAGAGAGAGGAAATAAAAGGGAGGGGACTTGAGAGAGAGGAGGAGAGAGGGATGGATAGAGAGATGCAGCTGGATGGGGAGATAGGGAGGGATTGAGAGATGGACTTAGAGGACGAGAGAGGGAGGGGAGAAGAAAGACATAGAGACTAGAAAGTGGAGAGAGAGAGGGAGTGACTAGGGAGATATGGAGAGAGAGTGTGTATGTTTTGGGTTGAGTTAAAGAGACAAAGAAGAAGACATGGAGAGAATGGGGGAGAGAAGTAGAGAGAGAGGCATATAGTAACAAAGCTAGAAGGTGGAGAGAGAGAGAGAGAGAGAAGTAGGGAAAGAGAGATGGAGATGGAGAGGGAGAGATAGGGAGGTATGAATAAAGGAATAGAGAGTGAAAGTTGGAGAGAGAGAGAGATAAGGAGTGATAAGGAAGATGGAGGGAGAGCAAGAGAGGATAGAAGGAGGGAAGAGAGATAGAAGTGGGGGAGAGGGAGGGAAGGGTCAGAGAGAGATAGGTACGGAGAGGATGATGGGGCGATATATAGATAGATTGGAGAAACAGAGTGTATTTTTTGGGGTTGATATAGAGAGACAAAGCGAGAGAGAGATATAGATGAAAGGTGAAGAGAAATAAGAGATAGATGGAGATAGGGAGGGAGGGACAAAGAGGTTTATAAATATGAAGTTAGAGATTCTGTGTGTTTGTGGGGCTAAGATAAAGAGAAAAAAAGGAGATATGGAGGGACATATAGATATATATGGATGGGGGAGAAAGGGAAGAAGATCTGTTAAAATGTAATCTGAAATTTCCATCTAGATATTCATTCTATATTTAACAAATAAAATGATAACATGAACTTTAAAAACAAAACATTTTATCACAACATGTGATCACATGCCAAATTTAGTTCAACTATAAAAAAATATACACATGTATACATGGTTTGTAATTCAAAATTTCCATTTAGAGAGTTTCATTTTATATTTAACATTTATAAAATGACAACTTTTTTGAAACAAAACATTATATCACAATCACATGCCGAATGTACTTCAACCATCCAAAATATACACATTGTGAAACTGTAATTTGAAATTTCCAACTAGAGATTCATTTTATATTTAACAAATCAAATGACAACTTCAGTTTTAAAAACAAAACATTATATCACAACATGCGATCACATGCCAAATGTAGTTGAACTATCCAAAATATACACTTGTTTTGTAATTTGAAATTTCCATCTACATTTGAATTTTATATTTAACAAATAAAATGAAAACTTGAGTTTTAAAAATAAAACATTATATCACAACATGTGATCACATGCAAAATGTAGTTCAACTATCCAAAATATACACATGTATGTGTTTTGTAATTTGAAATTTTCATCTAGATTCATTTTATATTTAAAAGATAAAATGACAACTCGAGTTTTAAAAACAATACAACTTGAGTTTTAAAAACAAAACATTATATAGCACAACATGTGATCAGATGCCATATGTAACTATCCAAAATTTAAAATCATTCTTGATAAAACTAAATGTAGTTTCAAACTATATCCAAACAGTAAAATATGTCCAAAATTTGTATCACATGAACAATAAAAGTAAATATATATAGTTCAATGTATAGTGCTACAAGTATCAAGTTATATAGAAAAGTAAATATGACTGCATAGATAAGACTATATATAAAAAAGTAAATTTAAGACTAGATCTATCAAATAAAATGTTGCACACATGTGCATCATCAATCAAATACAGATGCATCCAGTGTCTCTAGAAGCAAAGTCCTGAGCCTCGTGCTATCCTCTGAAGAATGGGGAACCTGTACACAATGTACAAAAACATTAAAATTTAATGTTTTAAAATTGAATGAGAATATAGAACTTCATGAAAAACAAAAATTATGCAATACCTCATGTAGTTTCCTCTCCATTGTCTTTTGTTCCTCATCAATTAAAACATCCTCCTTAGTAACATATTCCATGGTACTGTACAATATACATGTATATATATATATATATTAAAAAATTTCAAATGAAAATGCATATAAAATAATTTTCAATAATATTGAAAAGAAAAATAGACAACTTGTTCAAATGGTGTGGATGTTCCTATCTCCATCATACGCTTTATCGCTATAGTCCTTGGAGAATGGAAATCATCTCCAAAAACCTAAAATTCAAAAATTTTAAAACTATAAAATAACTCATGGCATCTCATTTTATAATAAAACTTTTGAACTTCAATTTATAACTTAAACATATAAGTGAAAAATTGAATACTATTTATAACTTAAACATATAAGTGAAAAATTGAATACTTGTGATGGTGGATTGGGAACATCTCCTAAGGGTGGCTCCAAAAGAAAATCTCCAAAAACCTAAAATTCAAAAATTTAAAACTGTAAAATAACTCTAAATCTAGATCTCATTTTTTATGGAACTTTTGAATTGCAATACATAAATTAAAAACATATTTAAGTGAAAAATTGTTCATACTTGTGATGGTAGATTTGGCACATCTCCTAAGGAAGAAGAAGGTACCTGCACCACAAAAGAATCGAACAGAATCAAAATATGTTAACATTTAATTATATACATGTACATGTGTACACAATTATTTATTTTAAAAATATGTCATCATGTTCCAATATATAATAATAGATTAAAACTTGTGAACTTGAAGCTTCGAAATTGATATTAACATCTTCATTCATCAAGCGTGAGAACTACAAATGGTGTTCACACATATGATACATCTTTGTTAGATTAACAAATAGAGGTAAATGTATGTATATGTGTTTATTACAAATTGTACATGTGTTAAAATAATCGCACTAACCATTAACACATACCGATCTCATGCCATCTTCCTCATGATTAATTAGGTCCTACCAACCATTGCGACAATTCTTTGCATATATTCTCAGATCTTCAACAATCATGTTGTTTATCTCATCATTTGTATGATACACAAAATTAGCATGTGAATTCTCTCCTGCTCTTTGTCAATTCAGAAAAAACATCAATTCCACTCAGTCCTCTCTGAACATTTTCAATGACGACATCCCTTGCTTCTCAACTAATTTCATAAGTGGCATCCATATCTGACCACAAAGTTTCTACACAAAGAGGTCGACTAACAAATTGTGGCTCAGGGCAAGGCAACTCAGCGTCACGCTTAGCACCCCTACGGTCACATAATCAATCTTTCCTAGGATGAAAAAATTGAGAGAGAAGGTAATTATAATTGGGTTTCATTCAAAAAAATAATTTTGCATAAACTAATTTTGCAAAATAAAGCGTAACATCTTCGTTCCATGGTTGTCTTCCATAGGCAGCAATGTGCCTATAATACAAATGGCTAGCTATATCAGGGTGCTTAAAATATTGCACCTTTAACATATTTCTTTTCACGCCTTCTTTGAAATTCAACATAGACTTGCCTATTTCTATTGTAACTCTTTGTTTAACAACATCCCATGTATCGGGACCCATCATTATTTCTAGGGAAAATTTTAAGGATGGAAATTTATTTTAAAGTTTAGAAACCTTGGCAAATATTACTAGTCCATAATGTGCTAAGTGTAAAATGTTTGCAGATATTTTTGTAAAAATATTCAAATTTATAATGATTTAATATTATAAATATGCATTGTTGCACGTTTGTTTCCCAAGGTATATCAGAAATGTGAGATAGATAAGTCATGGTTGGTGTACAACCTTATTCTTGAATAACACGTTCTGTCCTACGTATTTTTAGAGAAACATTTGGAGCAACATTTTCACTCTCTGCATCAACATATAATTTTTTGTATAAATAACAAACATGTGAACAAATTTGTAAAAATTGAATGAAAATAATATTCAGATTGATGGTCACCTCGATATGGTTGGCCAACACCATGTCCACCTTGAGACTGATGAGAACCAAACCGATTGGTTGAGAACCAACACGACCACCAATTGATTGGCCTCTGGGGGATTTCATATCACCACCCTCATGCAGTTGGCGACCACCTATTGATGGGCCTCTAGGGGAATGTGTACCACCACCAACCTCATGCGACGAGAGGGAAGCTTCATAAAATAATATGAATTTATAATCAATTCAAGAATACATTCATACATATAAATACATGTACATATGATTGATTAAATTTCAAGAACCATACCACGATTGTGTGAACTATGGCCATGCTCCATTTATGGAGTAGATACTCTTATCCTCCTAACTCCTAAAAAATAAAAAATGAAATTGATTAAAAGCTAATTTAACTCACAAAATTGACATATGTATACATGCATGTACATGGGGATAAAATTATATATATAGTCAATAAAAAAATTAATTCCACATGTATATATATATTTATGTATGGAGGTAAGATTATATATTCAAATTTCATTTAAAAACATGCACATTTAATATAAAAACCATAAAAATCCCTCAATCCATGATCCACCTCTCTCGTAGAGGCATGGGATTCTATTGATCTTTGCCTTTCATATTCCATGATATATATATATATATATATATATATACAATGGACATTTACATTTATTTTTAAATTACTATTTAAAATAAATTCAAAATATTTCAAAAAATTAATGTAATTTAGTACACAAATTATGTAAAACAAAACTTTCGAAGAAAAATTATTTGTGAAACACAATTTAAACAAAAATTTGTTGAAGTCCTCACATTTTAGTTTTAGAAAAATGTGAAGTTCACCAAGTTGTGCTTACATGGTGGGAGCACACTTGGTATATAATTGAAAAAAATACACGGTCATTAAAAATGATGCATTTATAAGTAAAAAACACACACATATCAAAGAAATGTTACAATGTCCATCAATAAATTTTGAAGGAGAGTGTCTCAACACTAATTCATCTTTGAGAGATGAATCCTAAATTGGAATTGCCCCCTATAATACTAATTCATCTATTAATTCATCTTTGACAGATTAATCTTGAATTGGAATTGCCCCACATAATAGATCACCAGACATCTTATTAACATTTTCACAATGTCTTATTCTAAAAAATTGTAATTGTCTAACAATATTGTTTGCTTTTCCATGTAGTTGTTTTAGTCTCTCCTTATTAACTTGGTACATGCATTTCATCTAGTTGCACTCAAGTTCAGAATTAGTGAAAACCACAATTCCATTTGATTCATACTCCCTAGTTGTTCCCAAGCCTTCTAGTGTTTTTCTAGTGTTTGTCCCAACATAAATATAAAAAGAGGTTTTATTTATTTACCATTCCTCTAGTTTATTTATATTTGTATTTATTCACCATACCTCTAGATTAAGTATAAAAAGAGGTTTTATTTATTCACCATACCTCTGGTTTATTTATATTTTTATTTATTTACCATATCTCTTTTTTGAGTGTTCATAAAAATATTCATATTTTAAAAATATTTTTTGTTTGTTTGTTTATATGGGTATGTAAGTTATATTGCCCTAAATTATTTATGTTTTATTTTTTCTTCCAACATACTTACACAATGATGTCATACTAGGCTGTAGAATGCGCCTCTCGGAGCAATGACTGCACACTACTGAAACTAGCGTAGATCCATCTTAGCTATGGATCTATCAAGCACCGAGAGGGATCAAATCTCTCGAGGTCAAATCATCTTATTTGAATGCAAAACTTGAGGAAAGTTTTGCACCTCGAGAGTTGTGATCCCATAGATCTGTAGTTAAGATGGATCTAGGCTAGTTTCAGTCATGTGCGACCAAGGAAATTATATCTATAATATGAGGAACATATGATTAATTTTATCAATAATATGTAAATACATAGAATGTTAATATAACCATTTTAAATATGCTAAATATTTTTGAGATTTATCTAGTTATTTTAATTTTAAATTTTTCTTAGTTACCTTAGTTTGTTGAGATGATAAATATTGTAAAATAACTTTAAATAATGAAATCATATTTTTGAATGCAAAGTGAAAATGTAATAATATTGAAAGATAGAAAATGTGAATAATAATAATTTAGTTACAAATAGCCTTCATTGTGAGCAATCTCAAACTATTTTCTTCTACTATTCTTATTGTCACCCTTGTTAGTTTTGTCAAGTTTTCATATCGATTATGTGAAAAATAGAGTAGAAATCATAAATTATAAAGAATTTAAATATTTAGCTGGAGTTGTTGTAGTAAACATCATACCTTGTCTCTCTTGCTATCCAATATTATTAGGTTTAATTAATATAACACCAAAAATCGTTCTACATTGTCAATAATGTTTTGTGCTTACACTGAAATCACTACATAGTATTAATCCAATAACTTTAAAATTAATGTACCATCGTACATCCAATTACATCAAATCCTAAATAAACATATACACTAAAATGAAAGCATCTAATGCAAGAGATCAAATAAGATTAGAAAACAACATCTACATAGAAATAAATGCATCTAATGCAAGTAATCATATGGATTAGAAATCAACATCTACACTCAAATCAATGCATCTAGTACAAGTAAGAAAGTAGGAGTAGAAACCAACATATACACTAAAATCAATGCATCTACTGCAAGCAATCAAATAGGATTATAAATCACCATCTACACTAAAATCGATGCATTTAGTGCAAGAAATCAAATAGGATTAGATATAATTTATATTGAAATCAATGCATATAATTTAGCCAATCAAATATAATTATAAATCAACATCTACATTGAAATTAATGCATCTAGTGCAAGCAATCAAATAGGATTAGAAATCACCATCTACACTCAAATCAATGCATTTAGTGCAAGAAATCAAATAGAGTGAGAAATCATCTACATTGAAATCAATGCATCTAATCCAAGTAATCGAATATCATTAGAAATCAAAATCTACGCTAGAATCAATGCATCTAGTGCAAGCAATCAAATAAGATTAGAAATCACCATCTAAACTAAAATAAATGCATCTATTGTAATAAACCTTCTTCCGTCTCTCCCCGCTCCATATATATCTATATGTCCCTCCATCTCTCCTTCTTTGTCTCTTTATCTGAGCTCCACAAACAAAAACAATATCTCACACCATATTTATCAATCTCTTTTTCCATCCCTCCTTGTCTCCATCTATCACATGTTTCTCTTCACCTTCCACCTACATCTCTATCTCATTTTGTCTCTCTATATCAACCCCAAAACATAGACTCTGTTTCTCCAATATATCTATATATTACTCCATCCTCCTCTCCCTACCACTCTCTCTCTTCCCCTTCCCTCCCTATCCCCCGCTTCTCTCTCTTCCCTCCTACTATCATCTATCGCTCTCCCTCCATCTTCCTTATCACTCTTTATCTCTCTCTATCCAACTTTCACTCTCTATGTATTTCTTCATACCTCACTCTGCCCCCCCCCCCCCCCCCGCCATCACCATCTCTCTTTCCCTACTTCTCTCCACTCTCTCTCTTCCTTTCTCTCCCACCTCCCTCCCTCTCTCTCTCTCTTTCTCTCTCTCTTTCTCTCTCTCTCTCTCTCTCTCTTCGCCTTCTAAATTTGTTACCACATGTCTCTCTCTTTAATTATCCCCCCTATTCTCTCCATATATTCTTCTTTTTCTCTTTAACTCAACCCAAAACATACACACTCTCTCTCCATCTCTCCCTAGTCACTCCTTATCTCTCTCCACTTGTCACTCTCTATGTATTTCTTCCTCCCTTCCTCTCTTGCCCTCCAAGTCCATCTCTCTATCCCTCCCTCTCTCCCCATCCAGCTCCATCTCTCTATCGCTCCCTCTCTCCCCCTCCAACTCTATCTCTCTGTCCCTCGCTCTCTCCTCCTCTCTCTCAAGTCCCCTCTCTTTTCTTTCCTCTCTCTTCTCCCATCACTCTCTCTCTCTCTCTCTCTCTCTCTCTCCCTCTCTCTCTCTTTCCCCTATAATCCTCTATATTCCCACATCATTCTCTTCCTCCCGCTCATGTTCTCTCTCTCCCTTTATTGCCTACCTTCGTTTATCTTCACCCCCCAACTCTCTCTCTCTCTCTCATTCTCTCTCTCTCTCTTCCCTAAAATACTCTCTCTTCCACCATCACTCTATCTCTCTCTCAAACTATGTTACTATATCCCTCCCTTTATTCTTCCCTCTCCTTCTCTCCCCCATTTCCTCCATCACTCCTTCTATGTCTCTTTATCTCACCCCTAAACATACACACACTCTCTCCATCTCTCCCTTTTCACTCCCTCTCTCTCTAGTTCTCACTCTCTATCTCTTTCCTCATCTCTCCCCCTCCAACTCCATCTCTCTATCCCTCCCTCTCTCCTCCTCTCATCCTTCCCCTCTCTCCCTTTCTCTTCTGCCTCCCTCTCTCTTCCATTCTCTCTCTCTCTCTCTCTCTCTACCGTCCAATAGTCCCTCCCTTTCTCCCTCTCTCTCTCTCCGACCTCCATATATATGTCTCCCTCTCCCTCTCTTACCCTTCTCTACCTCTCTCACTCCTCTCTCTCTCTCTCTCTCTCTTCATTCCTCTTCTCCCATCTCCTTTAGTTTATCTCCATATCTCCCTTGTCACTCCCTCTATTTCTATACCTCTATCATATGTCTTTGTTCTTCCCTCCCATATATATATAACAAATTTAATATTTTATTAATATAAAGTTATTAAATTAATAATTTTAATATTGTAATATATTAGTATGAATATTAGATTTAGTAATAATAATAACAATAATATTAATGTTAGGGATCATATGTTTTTTTTTCATGGTATTATTAGTAATTCGGTCCATGGTGTTTGGTCCATAGGCTTTCTTGATTTCTACTCCTATTTGATATAATTTTATTTATTTACCTTACTTTTTTATACCTCTTTTATAAATATGGTATTTTTCCCATGGTATTAATAATAATTTGTCCCATGGTATTTGGCTCATATGCTTCACCTAAATAAAACTTATTTTTGAGTTTTTGTAAATATAAAGAGATTTTATTTATTTACCATACCTCTAGTTTATTTATATTTGTATTTATTCACCATACCTTGGATTAAGTCTAAAAATATGATTTATTTATTTACCATACCTCTGGTTTATTTATAATTTTATTTATTTACCATATCTCTTTTTTTAAAGAGACATAGAAGGAGTGATGGAGAAAAGGGGGGAGATAAGGAGAGAGAATAACAAAGGTAGGGATATAGTAACATAGTTTTAGAGAGAGATAGAGTGATGGGGGAAAAAGAGAGGATTTGAGGAGAGAGAGAGACACGGAGAGAAGGAAGGGTGAAGATAGAGGGAGGCGGGCTATAAAGGGAGAGAGAGGAAGGATGAGGTAGAGGACTTGAGAGGGAGGAAGAGAGTGATGTGGGAATATAGAGGATTGGAGGGGCAACAAAGAGAGAGAGAGAGAGAGAGAGAGAGAGAGTGATGGGGGAAGAGAGAGGGAGGTAGGAGAGAAAGGGAGAGAGAGGAAATAAAAGAGAGGGGTCTTGAGAGAGAGGAGGAGAGAGGGAGGGATAGAGAGATGGAGTTTAATGGGGAGAGAGGGAGGGATACAGATATGGACTTAGAGGATGAGAGAGGGAGGGAAGAAGAAAGACATAGAGACTGACAAGTGGATAGAGAGAGAGGGAGTGAGTAGGGAGATATGAAGAGAGAGTGTATGTTTTGGGTTGAGTTAAAGAGACAAAGAAGAAGACATGGAGAGAATGGGGGAGAGAAGTAGAGAGAGAGGCATATAGTAATAAAGCTAGAAGGTGGAGAGAGAGAGAGAGAGAGAGAGAGAAAGAGAGAGAGAGGTATGGAAAGAGAGATGGAGATGGAGAGGGAGAGAGAGGGAGGTATGAATAAAGGCATAGAGAGTGAAAGTTGGAGAGAGAGAGATAAGGAGTGATAAGGAAGATGGAGGGAGAGTGAGAGAGGATAGGAGGAGGGAAGAGAGATAGAAATGGGGGAGATGGAGGGAAGGGGAAGAGAGAGAGAGGTAGGGAGAGGATGATGGATTGATATATAGATAGATTGGAGAAACAGAGTGTATGTTTTGGGGTTGATATAGAGAGACAAAGAGAGATAGAGATAAAGATGAAAGGTGAATATAAATAAGAGATAGATGGAGATAGGGAGGGAGGGACAAAGACATTTATAAATATGAAGTGAGAGATTGTGTGTGTTTTTGGGGCTAAGATAAAGAGACAAAAAAGGAGAGATGGAGGGATATATATATATATATATATATATATATATATATGGGGGAGAGAGGGAAGAAGATTTCTTTCAATAGATTCAATGATTTCAGTGTAGATGGTGACTTTTAATCCTATTTGATTTCTTGCACGAGATGCATTGATTTCAATGTAGATTATTTCTAAATCGATTTGATTGCTTGCACTAAATGCATTAAATTGAGTGTAGATGGTGATCTCTAATCCTATTTGATTGCTTGCACTAGATGCATTAATTTCAATGTACATGTTGATTTATAATTATAATCGATTTCCTACACTATATGCATTGATTTCATCATAAATTATTTCCAATCCTACTTGATTTCTTGCAATAAATGCATTGATTTCAGTGTAGATGGAGATTTATGATCCTATTTGACTACTTGCACTAGATGCTTGATTTTAGTGTATATATTGGTTTCTAATCCTAGTTTCTTAATTGCACTAGATGCATTGATTTGAGTGTAGATGTTATTTTTTAATCCTATATGATTACTTGCATTAGATGCATTGATTTCTGTGTAAATGTTGTTTTCTAATATTATTTGATCTCTTGCATTAGATTCATTGATTTCAGTGTATATGTTTATTTTAGATTTGATGTAACTGGATGTATGATGGTACATTACTTTTAAAATCATTGGATTAATATTGTGCATTGATTTGAGTGTAATAAAAAAATATTATTGACAATGTAGTGCCATTTTTGTGTTATAGTAATTAAACCAAATAATATTGGAGAGCAAGAGAAAGAAGGTATGATGTTTACTAGAACAACTCCAACCAAACATTTAAATGGTTTATGATTTATAATTTCTACTGTCTTTTTCATATAATCGATATGAAAAGATGACAAAACTAACAAGGGTGACAATAAGAATAGTAGAAGAAAATAGTTTGAGATTGATCACAATGAAGGCTATTTCTAACTACATTATTATTATTCACATTTTCTATCATTCAATATTATTACATTTTCACTTTGCATTCAAAAATTTGATTTCATCATTTTTCATCATTAAAGTCATTTTACAATATTTTTCATCTCAACAAACAGAGGTAACTATGAAAATTAAAAAATTAAAATGACTAGATAAATCTCAAACATATTTAGCATATTTAGAATGGTTATATTAATATTAGATGTACTTAAATATTATTGATCAAATTAATCATATTTTCCTCATATTATCGATAGATTTTCCTTGGTTGCACATGACTGAAACTAGCCTAGATCCATCTTAAATACGAATCTATCAAGCACCAGAGGGATCAAATGTCTCGACGTCGAAACCTTTCCTCAATTTTTTCACTCAAAAAATAGGTTTTCACCTCGAGAGATTTGAACCCTCTTAGTGCTTGATAGATCGGTAGTTAAGATGGATTTAGGCTCATGTCAGTAGTGTGTGTTCATGGCACCGAGAGCCATATTCTACAGCCCACTATGACCTTGATGTGTAAGTATGTCGAAAGCCAAAATAAAAACAATTTTTTTTTTAAATAACATATAAATAATTTCAACTTTAAAAATAACTTACATAACCATATAAATAAACAATACAAAATAAATTTTAAAAATATAAATTTAAAATATGAAGATTTTTACGAACACTCAAAGGAGATATGGTAAATAAATAAAGCGTCTTTTTATACTTAATCCTGAGGTATGGTGACTAAATACAAAATATAAATAAACTAGAGGTATGGTAAATAAATAAAGCATATTTTTGTATTTACTCCATAAACCTATTTATATTTACAAAAACTAAAAAATAATATATTTTCAAAAACCATGGGACAAATTATTATTAATACCATGGGCCAAATACCATGGGAAAAATACCATATTTATAAAAAGGGGTATAAAACAATAAGGTAAATAAATAAAATATATCAAATAAGAGTCGAAATCAAGATCTAATTATATTTGAAGCTTATGGAACAAATACCATGGACCAAATTACTAATAATACCATGCAAAAAAAAAAACATTATTAACCCTAACATTAATATTAAAATATTAATATTAATATATTCATAGTAATATATTACAATATTAAAATATTAATAATATATATATATATATATATATATATATATATATATATATATATATATATATATATATATATATAAATATATATATATATATATATATATATATATATAAACTCTAGATATATGGGAGAAACAAGGAGTCCGAAATCTAAAAATAGACGGAGTGACAAAAGAGAGATGGAGTCCTTCAAGAAGAGAGAAGGAGAATAAGAGAGAGAGAGAGAGAGAGAGAGAGAGAGAGAGAGAGAGAGAGAGGAGTCATAGAGGTAGATAAGGGTAAGAGAGGGAGAGGGATACATAACTATGGACGTGGGAGAGAGAGAGAATGAGAGAAGGAGGGAGAATTGGTGGGTAGAGAGAGAGAGCGAGAGAGAGAGAGAAAATGGAAGAGAGAGGGAGGTAGGAGAGAAAGGGAAAGAGAAATGCTTTGGTAGACATGAAAGGCCAGCTCAACATAATTGTTACACCAAACGCCAGGATTCTCTTCTGATGAAAAAAATCACTCAACTAACAAGACAACCTTTCCACCATTAATCCAACAAACACTTTTATTCTTCGCATGATTTGGGCCCTCCCGTGAGGGAGTTAGGCCTAGATCCACTCTAATACCAACTTAAAGTTTGATAGTGCACACAATCTTTTATTAATCAAATAACATTACATATATACATGAAGTGTTGTCTCAAGATAAGGAAACTATATTGGACACACAATCACTTGGTTGAGAGAATCTCTCAACCACACACGAATCTAGGAAACATAATAGGAACAAACTCCTCTATATAGGGAGAATCAGAACTCAGACAAGTAGGAATTGCATTTTCGAACAATTTGACCATTCTAACTATGGTTAACAATGAATGGATCCACCACAATTTTCTAACGTTGACTATAGCCAACTAGAGATGACCATGTTTGTTCATGGTTGATCATCATTGACCATCATTGACCATGGTTGACCATGGTTGACTAGGGTTGACTATGGTTAACCATGTTGATCAGAGACAACTATGCTTGATTATGGTCAACGATGTTGACCATAGTTGTCTATGGTAAAACAAATTTAACCATAGTAACCCATGGGGAACATAGCTAACTATGGTTGACCATCGATGACAATCGTCTATATAGTGTCTATGGTAGATCAAATAAAGGTTGACCACAGTTGACTATGGTTGATTAATATTGATATGGTTGATTATGGTTAACTATTATAAATTGAAAGATCGCACATTATTACACACAAGTCATACTTCATTACTTTATCTATAAAAGAAGTTACATATATAGGATATAGATCATAGACTTCGATGAATCTAGATCCTAAAAAAGTAAATCTATGACTTAGACATGACACAACTACAATTCTTATACATAAGAAACAACTTCTAAAATAACACCTTAAAACCCTCACTAACAACTTCTAATACAAATGAGACACCAAAGAAAAGAAAAGAAAAGAAAAGAAAAAAAAACCAATATTCTCCCTTCATTAATATTTACATGTAACAAATGTTGAAAAACATATGTTAGAACTATCATAAAGATCTCTATCACATATATTACAACAATAGTAATGAACGATATTCCAACAATAATAATGAGCCGCAATATCGATATCCCGTTTACCTGTAGCCCAACGAATCTGTTTACAATATCATTTGTTAGGGTGGGTATCATTGTCCACTATTTTTCAACATATTTTTTATTTAATAATGTGACTTAAAATTATTATTCAGAAAAGCTGAATGCTTTTGAAATTCAATTTAATCTAATGGATAAGATATCTAACCAAAGCTAATAAACTAAATGTAAACCGTGTCTGTAGTTTAAGTTCAAATTGTCGCATAAATGGTTCCTTAGTTGCTTGTTGGTTGAGTACTTACTATGTATCAACCTGTCTAGAGCACGATACAATTTCGAATTATATTTTATTATCAAGATAAACAAATATATTGATGTTCATGCATTATTAAAGATAGATTGCAATACTTTTAAAGTTATTTTTAAAACCAATTTAAAAGAAATATATTCATGGTTGTCAATTATTAAGATCATATATTGCATGTTACATTTATGTTTGTAAATCATTAAGATCATAGATTGCATGTTACATTCATGTTGGTTAACTATTAAGGTATGTTACATGCTTTTTATGGAAAATGTAGCGTCATGTTTTTCTAAAATAAAAAAATTGTTAATTTTCATAGTTTTAATTAATTAAATAATAAATTATAATATTTTATAAAAATTTAAAATTTTATAAAAATTGAATAATTATATTAAATTTTTAGAAATTTGAATAACTTTCCAAAATTACTAATAAATATTTTATAATTTAATTTACATATTAAAAATTAATAAAATTCAAATTCACCAAACCTTCTAAACTTTGAAATAAATTTCACCTGAAATAAAAGAGACTAGGTGGATTAAGTTGTTTACATACTTATTTACGAGAATATTGATCTATATGGACGTTTCTAATTTATTTTGATAGTTATTAGCATCATAACTAAAACATATAATAAAATATAATATTATATTATGGTAGTGATAGTCGCCTTGTAGCCACGATTTCCACCACCACCACTACCAGCAGCAACAAGTACATAGCGTTGGGCATGGTCCCAGACCCAAAGTCGACTCCATCACAGCCACCATGTCCACTGCCAACATGCTCTCCCACTCCTGCCCCAACAGGACCACTAGTAGGAGGCATGGGCTTAAATAACCCTTACACCCTTTACACTTTTTATTTCTTCAATAAAAAGATATTAAATATATTGCATAAAATATCCCTAGAAACAAATATATCCAAAGAAAAATCTAGATATAGCTACCAAATGCTCTGCATCCAATGTCTATAGATATTTAATTATCAAGAATTATATAGATGCAATGTGCAAAGCTATTTGACCATCCCAATAGCATATAAGTGAACTATTTGACCATGTCAATAACAAATAACTCAATCAACCAACTGCTAATAATTAATTATTCCAACACTAGATCTTAATTATGACCATTGAATGCTTCAACATCTAGAACACTTCGATTTTATCTAAGAATATCAAAACTCATTTGTTAATAGTCTTGTTAATATATAAATTAATTATTATTTTGACTTACAAAATTATAAATATATATCACCATTATTTATAAGAACCCTTAAAGAACGATGTCTAGTATATAGGTTCTCAATGTTTTAGTGAAAATTTTGATTTTTAGAGACAAATTTGATTCAATTGGTGTAAGAATAAATTGTAGCTGGCCCTTATTATCCTTGTTCACGGTCATTCAATACTCTTTCTAACTAAATTAATTCACAAGCTATCATTGTGGTTATTAGATATTCAACTTATTTTGATTAAATCGTAACAATGCGTTACATTTTGGATTCCCTCGAAATTGCACCTGAACCAATTGAAATGAAAGTCTTACTCTCAAGTACTCTTTCTATCATATAAGCTTCCTGAAACATCATATTTTGTTACAATCAATAAAAAAATTATCCTGAATTCTTTAGTATAAAGCACCATATTTTTTTGTTCCTACAATGTATCTCAAACACCTTTTGTGAGCTTGATGTTTTTCTTTAAATATCTCCATGAACCTAAAAATAAATATAATTGCAAATAAAATTTATGGTCTATTGTTAGTGACATACATGAGACTACCAACTAATCTGTTTAAAAATTTCAGATTCACATTTGAACCTTCATCTTCTTTGCTAAGTTTTTTTTCCATCGTTCTCTTGCAATTCATCATTCTAAAATATAATGCATATTCTGTTTGACATATAAATATTCAAGAATCTAACAAATCTATCCAATTACATCATGAATCTCAAATTTGTCATCTCAAATTTATATTTCAATGTAATTTAAATAATTATTGATCATTTTTTTATTGAAAACCATATCATCAACATATAAACAACCAACTAGAATTTCCTATTGGTAATTTACCTATGTATATAGAGATAGTTCATTGTTGCCTCTACTATATCAATGGGATATCAAATAAGATTGTATCTTCTTGTACCAAGCTCTTGGAACTTTATTGACCTCATAGATAACTTTCCCCAACCTATATATGTTAGCATATTATCCATTTATCTCATATCCCCATTGTTTCTACACAAACTAAATTTCATTTAAGAATGAAAATTTCATGTTAATTTGGTATAAATTCCATTTTTTTAATCATCTATTATTAGTATTTTACCTACTATATGTAATCTAGTAACTAGCTTAAAAAAATTTCCAAAATGAATTCTAGTTTGTTGTGCAAACCTATTTTCTATTTGTCTTTCCTTGTATCTTTCAAATTCACCCTTTACATTAAATTTGGAATATAAATCCATTTTAAACCAATATTTTCCCTATTTGGTAAATCCACTAGATCCCATGTATTATTATTTTATGTGGAATCTTTCTCCTCATTCATGACTTATATCCAATTCTCGTCTATCACCAATTCTTTAAAAAGCATGTGTTAGAATATAAATAATGTAAAGTTTGAATAGCTATTTAATTTTTCATAAAGTTTGAATAGCTATTTAAGTTTGAATAGCTATTTTTTACACTTATTTTTTTTCTAGTGTTTGGTCCAAAATCATTGCTTGGTTGAGAACATGAGATACATTAACCTAATTGTATTGATTACTCACCTTGAAATTGAATTCTTGGAGTTGTTGTTGGAGACTCTCAAATAGGTGATTGAGATTGTGTACATTGTTGTTATGTTTACTTACTCAACTATTCTACATCAACTTAGAAATAAGGAATTGTTATTCCAATAATCATAGTTTCCTATGCACTTTCATACCAACCTTCAAATTATTTGACCTTTACATATCTACTATTTATAAACATTTTTCTCACTAGATTTTACAATCTATATGCCTTGGAATACTCATTGATGCAGATTAGCTACAAAATTATCAGAATGTGTCGCGAAGCTATGCTTTGTAATTCCACACAACTCCCTTCCTTGCAGTGAACTTCACCTTTTGGAATTTCTTAACATACATATGCACACAATAACAAATTTACTTTATATAGACCACACAAAAATCCCAAAACAAATGCATACAGACAAAAATTTCTTACCAGAGGGTCCCACAACACTCCCGACCAATTGCAGGTGATCACACTTCGCTAAATTTACAACATAACATAAAGGTTAAACCTTGTTTTCTGTAGTCTGCGATGTTGTGTTGTGCTTCCACGTGCCTTCTCCACTTAACATCGTGAAGTATTTAACTTACCTTGTGACCGCCTTAACGCTAACGTCGAATTATTGTGATTTTTGAAATCGCTTCCCAGTGCGCTTCAATCTCCATCGTTGGCCTTTGCTGGCTCTGACAGTCCATGCTGCGCCCTCACAGTACCACTTTGCATAGCAATTTAAACACTTCAACTTGCAAAGTCTTAGCTGTGACTTCTATTTATTGTGATCTGCAAAGTCGTTCCGTCCGTGATGTACCTTCTCACCGTCGATCGGTGTCGGATCTAATGGTGCTTGTGGTGCCTACAAATCTGATGATATTCTATTATGTGATTAATACGATGTTCAATTTGATAGGGGGTCATGAAAGATATATGGCCTTGTTGTGCATGCAAATATGATTAACCTCCTAGATGTGCGATCAATTTAGTGTGTGATTTAACAAAGAAATAAAATGGTACATTTAAAATAGAGAGCGCAATCAAAGCACAAAACACTTGGAAATTAATTTAAAAATGAAACATAGAGAGCGAAGCTCTTAGATGGTTGGTTTTTACATGTATTTCTCCTCTCTTTTCTCTCATTTATTGCACTTATTCCACACCTATTACACTATTATTTCACTCTCTTTATCTCTATGGATGGCAAAACCCCACAATGGTGGATTTGTTTTGGTTTTATGCCTTTCCAAAATCCCGTATGGTTGAGAAACTGTCATTCAGTTCCAGAACAGTTTATAAAACTAAATACTCAACTAACCCTAATTCAACTATCTTTTTAATATGAAAATTACAATGGTTGTGTTAGGCCAAATCAACTTAAAACAAAGAAAAATGGAATTCAAACTTCTTCTTCTGTCCAACAGAAGAAATCAACTCCACTTATAGCCTTTCAATTGGATGCTCCTGCATCACTCATTGTAATATGTGAAAGTACACTTCTCTCTTATATCATCTAGTTTCATTTTTACTTGTCTGGGTATGTGAGTATATGTGACATGTCCAAAAACCCTTAAATTTGTTATAGTCTACAAGTCACAATAGTGAAGGCCTCCTATGAAAATCCATTTTTTATATTTTTTTTTCAAATACTTGTTCAAAATATACACAAAACAAACAAATGCTACATCTCAAAACTCATTAGATAAATGTTTTTGTTTGATCAAAACTTATATCCATGTTCATGCTTGTTCTATTCACTCTTTGTAATACACTATTATGCTATGATGTGTACTTGGATATGAATTCTCTCTTGATTCCATTATGTTTACAATATGTTTTTAATCCTTTGGAGTCATGTTATCCTCCTTTATGACTTAAATATTCTAATATATTGACTAATTTTCTCTTCAGACATGGAATTAAACTCTTTGAACTTATCAAATGTTTGAAATTTGAGTTTCAGTAATTATACACATGTATAAGGACTAAAATAAACAATAAATGTCAAGAAATAAATGTGTGATCCAAGAGACTTAACTTGAAAATGACCACAAAAATTAGTATACACAAACTCCAATATTACCTTTTCCTTGTAAGATTCATTATACAGAAAGTGATTCTTATATTTTTTCTGGTATACAACTATAACAAGAGCTGGATGGTTCATCTATGATTGTTATGCCTTTAACCAACTAATTTTACTACATAGAATTGTTCTTCCAAAATGCAATTGGCCAACTCTCAAATGAAAAAGGCAAGATTTATCTACACTCGTTACTTCATGAGGAAATGAGGTTGACGAAGTGGTATTTTTCATAGATGAATGATACATCATATTCTTGGTCATTTCAATTCTCATGATTAGACTCATACTAGGAAACATGTCTAGGTTTCTGTGATTGTTTTGCTTCAAAATAACTCTATAACATTCTAGATAAGTAAAATAACAATAATAAACTCCTTCATCTTCAAACTCTCAAAGCTCCTCATAATATTTTTCTATGACACAAAAAGTTATAAGCTCGAAAAAATCATTAAGTGGTTCAAGATACACCATGTCATTGTGGGTTTCACACATTAAACCCCATTTTCACCTAATGTAATATCCCAAGGAATCACTTTAACTAAGTTTTCTTTATTTTGTTGTAGTGTATCTTCTCGATCCATCGAATCAAGTGATTATTTATACCGATGTTTTGTATTTAGAGGAATGAGTAACTGGTAATCGAGAGATACAATAGTAAACTTCCACCACCATGACTATAATCTCTAGGTGACTACATATTCACCTTATACAAGTATAGGTGAATTGGGGGTACTTGAACCTTGAACCTCCTCTGACATAACAATTTTTCTCACAAGAATCACCAATCAAGTTTTCCTGGGGAATAACCACTTTTGCTAAGTTATTTCAATTAAATAACCCATTTAAATAAGAATAACTCATAAATTCATTAATTCTATGGTATTCACATAATTTTACCCACTTATGTGAGAATAATTTAATATATTTTCACTCATATTCATTCTTTCACATAGAAATAATTTTATAAATCATTTATATATTAATTCTTTCTTAGTATTTTAAAAACTCTCATGAAAATAATTTATTAAATTATTATTTATAAATCATTTCCAACATATTTATGGATTTCTCTCATTAATTAACTCAATAAATCATTATTTTTTAGTTAGTTACCTAAATAAAAGTCATTAACCATTATTAGAATCCTTTTAGAAATGACAATAAAATACTAAATTATCTAGATCTTGATTTGGTCCAATAAATATTTTATTATATTTGGCCTCATGAAATTGTGCTATCATATTATTATAAACATAGAGGATTTATCCTCATTCTAATTATCCATTTTCATGCTAAACCTATGATCTAAAATCTTTTTAGTTTTATGCACTATAATTTCTCTATTTTTCTCGTTTTATTTTCTCATTTTTTTTCCTTATGGAGAGAGGGAACCATTTGCTATTATTATGATTGTCTATGAACCTCCTGAGGAGGAGGTCCTCATAACCATATTCTTTCACAGCTTCTCATAGTTGATAGTAATAAAGTATTTTTTTGAGTATGTTGGAGCATTTTACACATTATATTGGTTTATATTTTCTATCTTTAGTTTATGATACTTTCAATATCACCTCCAACAACCTCATAACCACTTATCACCATCACCTATTATATCCATTTGGTTATGAGTCTTTATCTTTCCTTAACTGGCTCGAAAATTTGCTAGCAGGTGTCAAAATTCAGTTAAAACAGTTGCTACGAGAAATCCTAGTAAAAACTTGTAACTGCGCAAAAATTGGAATGCTACAAGAATTTCCAGTAGTGTTTTGTTTCTTTTTAAAAAATGCATATAAAATGTTGAAAAACCTATGCAGACTTATATTATTTGACGTCTGAGCTGCTGTTCAAAATTGCAATTGATAAGGAAAAGGTAAGTGTATCAAAAAACCTTTTTACCTTCCTTCCATGTGGGTTGGAACTTCAGCAAGCTTGTCCAAGTCTGTCTTGTTGTCATTAGTTGATCTTGATCTAGTTGTTCGTCTGGTTGCTTCATTTACTGTGGTCTTTTCCTCCCTTAAACCCTTTTGGATCTTTCTTCTTTTTGAGGGTTCTTAGTGCTGGTATTTAGGGGTTTTGTTTTTATCTTTCTTCTTCAATTCCTTTGTCTTTGACCCTTCATATTTTTCTTCTATATCAATGACCTATGTCATTAAATTTGGATTGTGGAGAGCCTTGGACTTAAGCCTGAACTTGTTGTTGTCTCTAGTATGTATTTTTTTGGTACCAACAACAGGTTTGGATTCTTCTTTCTTCTTCTTGCATTTGATCTCATACCCTGCATATTTGAGGATTTCTTCATTAGAATATGTGGGCTAATAATATTTATGAATTTTTTGTTCAATATCTGCTTCTGGAATTTTCAGTAGCATCTGTGCTTTAGATTTCTTTGCAGTTGCAGACCTTCCTCTTCGAGCTCTGGTATAGAGATTACAAAAATGAGTAATGAGGGGCACCATTTTCATAGACTTGGGTTTATCAACTGAGCAACTCTCTCCTTTCTCCAAATTTCTCTCAGGCTTGACTGAAGAAACATTTTCTTTCCTTCTCTTAGCTTTATGGATGTTTTCCTTTTTAGCCTTCCTCTTGATTCTTTTGTAGGTTGAGGGTGTTGTTGTGAGGATGGAGGTGTAGGTGCAGGTTGGCCTGCCCTATAAAAAAAGAAAAGATCCCATGTCTTATTTACTTTCCTTAACTCTTATTCAACTAACACCTTGATGAGAGCTTGACAATACAAGCTGTATTCTCAAGCAACAGTGTGAGTTTGGATCCTTGCTAACATCTTTGTCAGACTCTTCAGCAAAAATTATGGAAAATTGAGGGTCTTCATACTTGCAACATGAAAAATAAATATCATATGATAAAGAAACAAAACTATATACCTCCTTTCAGAAGTGAGGTAAATCTCGATGAGTTTAACAGCCTCTGCCCATTCATTTTTGAGGTAGTTTCCTGGAATTCCTTTGGCTCGGAGTCTCTGTGCATCCTTGAGGAAACTGTTGAGGTCTTCTCCACAGATAATCTGACCTTTAAACCACCTTTCTCCTTCCTGCGGAAGGTTCAATACCTAAACAATTGAATCTGTTGAAACCTGCAATGTAAGACCATAGTCTGTGGCTTCCTGTCAATTGAATGAGTTTGCAAACTCTTGAGCTACTCCTAAGTTAGATCTTCCTAGTCTGGTGCACAAAGAATACCACCCTTCTTGGACAAACAATATTATCACCTTCAATTTTTCGTCCTCTAGGTCATCACCCTGTGGTTCAATTCGTTTTATCTTCCCTCCTCTTTTAGTCATCTTTAGAAATTAATAACTTTGTGTTTGAAAATTTATATGTCACATAGCTATACGAGCTCACTTAACAAGTTTTTATTGTGTCTTCCTCTGAAATACTATTTGAAATATAGACTCCTCCTCAAACTGCAACTCTAGAAAACTTGTTCTGCAACTGCTAGGCTCACAACTGATAATGATCCTGCTTTTTCGGCGGTTTTAAAACAACAACAATGGTTCATCACCCCATGCAATATATTTTCATGATGGAAAATATCCTTGACCATAGTATGCACCATGTGATGGCAATCATAATATTCAGTTGGTTGTGTAACTTCAGATAGTATGCTACACGTGGCTTCGAGCAAGTCGATTTTTGACTGGAATTCACCTCCACTGTCTTGCTAATTATTGGCCTAAATTTTCAGCAGCTTCGATGTGCGACAAACCAAATGGTTACTACATTAAGTCTGATCATCCATGATCTTCTCCATTCGAAAAACATGTACCCTGATATGAGATTAAACTAACTTGGCTGACAGACAGGACATGATAAATGGCTAGTTTTATTATTGTGGGTTGACACCTAGACACTGCACGTATACCATGTCTTAACTTGAACATAACTGACTGCATACCACTCCTATCAAATGATATAAATAATTTAAAAAATATTTGAAACATATTTACACCATAACACATGGCTTGACAAAAAGTGGATGTGCCTTTTTCTTTTTATATTTAAAAACAGGGTAAGTTAGCCAAATTTTTGATAGCATCAGAATAAAACAAAAACAGAAAAAAACAAGAAAATAACAGACTATCCGAAAAGGATAAAACAGGCACTACCGAAAATTTCGGTAACGACCATTTTATTTTTTTTTTAAATTCTAATCCTAAAAACAAAAAAATTAAAATGGACTCATGACTTAGCAAAGAACTATGCAAACACCTAGAATTTTATAGAGTTATTTTGAACCAAAACAATCACACAAGCCTAGACATGTTTCCTAGTACGAGTCTAATCATTAGAATTGGAATTACCAAGAATATGATGTATCCTTAATCTATGAAAAATACCACTTAGTCGACCTCATTTGCTCATGAAGTAACCAGTGTAGATAAATCTTCGCTTTTTTATTTGAGATTTGTCAAACTCCATTTTGGAAGAACAATTCTATGTAGTAAAAGTAGTTGGTTAAAGGCCTATCAATCATTGATGAACCATCTAGCTCTTGTTATAGTTTTATACTGGGAAAAAAATAAGAATCACTTTATGTATAATGAATCTTACAAGGAAAAGGTAATATTGGAGTTGGTGTATATTAATTTTTGTGCTCATTTTCAAGTCAAGTCTCTTGGATCACACTTTTATTTCCTGACATTTATTGCTAATTTTAGTCCTAATACATGTGATAATTACTGAAACTCAAATTTCAAACATTTGATAAGTTCAAAGAGTTTAAATCCCTGTTTGAAGAGAAAAGTAGTCAATATATTAGAATATTTAGATCATAAAGGAGGATAATGTGACTCCAAAGCATTCAAAATGTATTGTAAACATCATGGAATCAAGAGAGAATTCATATCCAAGTACACATCATAGCATAATAGTGTATTATAAAGGATGAGTAGAACAAGCATGAAAATGGATATAAGGTTTTATGAAAGGAAAAAAATTATCCAATGAATTTTGAGATGTAGCATTTGTTTGTTTTGGGTATATTTTGAACAAGTCTCTAAAAAAAAAATCTGAAAAATGGATTTCATAGGAGGCCTTCACTATTGTGGCTTGTAGAGTATAACACATATTATGGTTTTTAGACGTGTCACATATACTCACATACCCAAACAAGTAAAAAATAAACTATATGATATAAATGAGAAGTGTGCTTTCACATCTTACAATGAGTATTCCAAAGCATATAGATTGTAAAATCTAGTGAGAAAAATGTTTATAAGTAGTAGAGATGTAAATTTCAAAGAATTTGAAGCTTGGTATGAAAGCGTAGAGAAAACTATGATTATTGGAATAATAATTCCTTATTGCTAAGTTTATGTAGAAGAGTTGAATCAGTAAACATAAAAACAATGTACACATGCTCAATCACCTATTTGAGAGTCTCTGACAAGAACTCCAAGAATTCAAGTTCAAGGAGAGTATTCAATACAATTAGGTTAATGTATCTCATGTTCTCAACCAAGTAATAATTTTGGACCAAACACTAGAAAATCACGAAGTCTAAAAAATATTTATGAATAATTAAATAGCTATTCAGACTTTGCATTATCTATATGCTAACAAATGTGTTTTTAATAATTGGTGAAAGAAGAGAATTTGGTCTAAGTTGTGAATGAGGAGAAATATTCCACATGAAATAATAATACATGGGATCTACTGGATTTACCAAATAAGGAAAATATTGGTTTAAAATGGATTTATATTCCAAATTTAATGTAAAGGGTGAATTTGAAAGATACGAGGAAAGACCAGTAGAAAAGTGGTTTGTGCAACAACCTAGAATTCATTTTGGAAAAACTTTTATGCTGGTGACTAGATTGCATATAGTAAAGGAAATATTACATGGAATTTCCATTCTTTAATGACATTTAGTTTATGTGTAGAAAGAATGGGATATGAAATGAAATGATAATAAGCTAACGTATATAGGTTTGGTAAAGAGATATATGAGGTTAATAAAGTTCCAAGAGCTTGGTACAAGAAGATAAAATCTTATATAATAAACTATTGATATAGTAGAGGCAACAATGAACTATCTCTATATACATAGGTAAATTTAATAGGAAATTCTAGTTGTTTTTTTATATGTTGATAATATGGTTTTCAATAAAAGAAATGATCAATAAGTATTTAAATTACCTTGAAATATAAATTTGAGATGAAAAATTTGAGAATCATGATGTACTTGGATATATTTTTTATATTCTTGAATCTTTATATGTCAAACATAATATGCATTAATTTTATAATGATGAACTCCAAGACAACAATGGAAAAAACAAACTTAGCAAAGAAGATGAAGTTTCAAATGTAGATCTTACATTTTTAAATAGATTAGATGGTAGCCTCGTGTATGTCACTACCAATAGACCATAAATTTTGTTCGAAATTATATTGATTTTTAGGTTCATGGATATATTTAAAGAAAAGCATCAAGCTCACAAAAGGTATTTCAGATACATTGTAGGAACAACAAAATATGCTGCTTTATACTAAAGAGTTGAGGATAAGTTTTTGATTGACTATAACAAAGTATGATTTTTCAGGAAACTTAGATAATAGAAAGAGTACTTGAAATTATTTCTTTCATCTTGATTGGTTCACGTGCAATTTCTTGGGAATCCAAAAAGTAACCCATTGTTATGATTTAATCAAAAGAAGTTGAATATGTAACAACCACAAAGATAGCTTGTGAAGTAGTTTAGTTACAAAGAGTATTGAATGATCTTGAACAAGGATAATAAGGGACAACTACAATTTATTATTACACCAATTCATTTGTACACCAATTGAACAAAATTGTCTCCAAGAATCAAGTTTTTCATTAAAACATTGAGAACCTATATACTATATATCATTCTATAGGGATTCTTATAAATAATGGTGATATATAACTATCATTTTGTAAGTCAAAAGAATAATTAATTTATATATTGAAAAAACTATTGACAAATGAGTTTTGAGTTCCTTAGATAAAATGGAAGTGTTCTAGATCTTGAAGCATTCAATGGTCATAATTAAGATCTAGTGTTGGAATAATTAATTATTGGCAATCAGTTAATTGAGTTACTTGTTATCACATGGTCAAATAATTGACTTATATGCTCTTGGCATGGTCAAATAGCTTTGCACATTGCATCTATATAATTATTGATAATTATATATATATATATATATATATATATATATATATATAGACATTGCATGTAGAGCATTTGGTAGTTAGATCTAGATTTTTCTTAGGATATTTTTTTTCTAGAGATATTTTCTTCAATATATTTAATATATTTTTCTTGAAGTAATAAAAAGTGTAAAAAGAGTAAGGGTTAAATAAATTACTTTAGGGTCTGGTCCACTCATCATGGCTACCAGGATGACTATATCAAAGGGCGTCAAGACTCATAACTTGTGTTCACCCTAGTTTGAAGATAAGGAATTGTTTAAGATGCCAAGTGCATTGGTTCAAGTTGTATGTGTAGGAGCCTTGATACTTTGAAGCAAACTCTACAACCTAAGCCCAAGTTTGCTTCATTTATCATGCTAAAGACCTTAATATCCAAACTTAATACTCAAATCCTCTAATGTCATTGATATCCGGTGTGGGAGATAAGAGATATACATCGTACAAAAGAATCTAGTAACAAAAGAGAAAGTATACTCTTGAAAGAATATATGTTTCTTGAAACTGTGTATGTGTGCACAAATTTTCATGCCACTCACACATTTAGGAATGCCTCCAAACTCTTTTTACTTCAATTTTTTTTCAAATTTTATTTTTTGAAGTGATAACTATAACATGTGTATTTATTTATTTTGTTTCGTTATATTTTATTGATTATGTTACCTCATATTTATGTTTGATGTAATGAAGCTAGTAATTTAAATTACAAATATATAAAAACCTTTATATTTGAAATTTACTTTCAATAAATCTATATATATATATATATATATATATATATAATAACAAAGACAAATTAATTTTGGATGAAATTAAAAGATTATACAAATTCCAAATATATAAATTATGAAAAAACATAAATATGGTTTATTATTCATAATATATTTTAGTTTTGTGGGAATTACATTATTCTAAAGAATATCCAAGCTCAATGGAGTGTGCCTCCGTCCTATTGGCGGCTATGGATCTGCCAGTGAGCGGCGCCTCCTACTCGTGGTCCTGGTGGGGGAGGAGCAGGAGAGCATGTTGGCACCACCCCACCGCTACTAGGGGTCTGTCGCTGCCATAATATAATATTATATGTTTTAGTTATGATGCAATAGCGACCAAAATAAATAGGAAAATCCCCTATTATGTTTGTTTAAGGTTCGAATTCGCATTACTTAACCGTGGAAATCGGATTGTCGTTATGGAATGATACAAGCGCCTTCTATTGCTCTTTATCTCTCACGTGAAACATTTATGTTCCTCTGGATTAAACAGTGACAAAATTTAGATTCTTGCTAAATACATTTTAGGTTAGAAACGTACGTTTATATTAACCTTCTCATAAATAGGTATGTAAACCAGTCAATCCATTTGTTTCAGGTGAAATTTATCTTAAAGCTAAGAAGGTTTGGTGCATTTGAATTTTATTAATTTTTAATATATAAATTAAATTATAAAATATTTATTAGTAATTTTAAAAAATTATTTAAAATTTTAAAATTTTATATAATTATTCAATTTTTGTTAAAATTTTGAAAATTTATAAAATAATACAATTTATTCTTAAATTAATTAAAAGAATAAAAATAACATTTTTTTTAAGAAAAACATAACCCTACAATTTCGTAAAAGACATGTAACATACCTTAATAATTGACAAACATAAATGTAACATGCAATCTATGAGCTTAATAATTTACAAACATAAACATGAATGTAACATGCAATATGTGATAAAAGTTAAATTTCAATATATGCAATATGTAACATATTGCATGAATGTAACATGCAATATGTAATTGACAACCTTGAATATATTTCTTTTAAATGGGTTATAAAAGATAAAATTAAAATTGCAATCTATCTTTAATAATCCACGAACATGAATATATTTGTTTATCTTCGTAATAAAAGATAATTCGAAATTGTATCGTGCACTAGAGAGGTTGATACATAGTAAGAACTCAACCAACACGCAACTAAGGAACCATATCTGCTACAGTTTGAACTTAAGCTACATACACGGTTTACATTTACTTTATTAGCTTTGCTAAATTATCATATCTTAAATTAAATTGAATTTCAAAAGCATTCAGCTTTTATGCATGATAATTTTACGTCGAACTATCAAATAGAAAATATGTTGAAAAATAGTGCACAATGATAAACAGATTCGTTGGGCCACACGTAAACGAGATATCGATATTGCGGCTCATTATTATTGTTGAAATATCGTTCATTACTATTGCTCTAATATATGTGATAGAGATCTTTGTGATGGTTCTAATATATGTTTTTCAATATTTGTTATATTTGTTACATGTAAATATGAATGGAGGATATTGAAATTAATGTTTCTTTGTGGGTCATTTGTATTATAGGTTGACATTGAAGGTTTCAAGGTGTTATTTTGGAAGTTGTCTTTATGTATAGGAGTTGTAGTTGTGTCATGTCCAAGTCATAGATCCACTTTTTTAGGATCTAGTTCATCGAAGTCTATGATCTATATCTTATATATATGTAATTGTTTTTATAGATAAAGTAATGAAGTATGATTTGTGCATGTAATAATATGCTCTTTTTAAATTTCTAATAGTTAACCATAGTCACCCATGTGAATATAGTCAACCATAGTCAATCGTGGTCAACCTTTGTTTTATCAACCATAGACACTATATAGACGATAGTCATCCATTGTTGACCATAGTCATCCATGGTTGACCATAGTCAACCATTATTAGCCATAGTCAATGTGGTCAACCATAGTTAGCTACGTTCCCCATGGATTACTATGGTTAAATTTGTTTTACCATAGATAACTATCGTCAACATGGTTGACTATAATCAACCATAGTTCTTTCTAATCAACATGGTTAACCATAGTCAACCATAGTCAATGATGCTCAACAATGAACATGCATGGTCATCTCAAGTTGATTATAGTCAACATTATAAAATTGTCGTGGATCCATGCATGGTTAACTGTAGTTAGAATGGTCAAATATGCTCAATCAAGGTCACAATACTTGAACATGGTCAAGCATGGCCATTCATTGTCAACATGGCCAACCATAATGTATGATATAAAACTATGGTCAACCATGGTCAAATTGGTCCAATCATGTTCACTTTTGGTTAACATCATCAACCATGGTTAACATATCCAACCATAGTTAACTATGGGAAATCATGGTGAGCTTGTTACACTAAAATTTGTCACCATGACTGTAGATTCAGATATCTCCCCATCCGATGGAGTGTCTCAAGTGAATTCCCTATGAAGCTTCAAGTAAAATAATACCAGGGATAAGAGAAATTTTGGTTTTCATTGCTTAAAACCCATTTTTGAGCACCTGCGTGGTTTTCCAGAACAAAACCTACACATGTGCAGTTTTTATGAACAAAAATTGTGTAGATCTGTGCAGTTTTCCTGAACAAAAAGTGTGCATCTCCACTCACGCACATAAAAATAAAAAGACTAAGTTCTAGAAGCTTTGGTTGAGAAATCTTATCCAAATTAGAAACCTCGAACCGCTACATACCTGCGCCTCATCCCTTGGTGTATGGAACTAAAATCATTTTCTTAAGGATCATATCCCTTGAGAAGTGGAACTAGAAACCTCCTCATCATAAATTCAGCGTAGGAATGGGAGATTGAAAAAAGAGACTTGGATTGGTAAACTCATGTTGTTGGTCTTGGGTCTGAAGAGCTTGTCATCAAGGGGAGAAAGAAGACCATTGAAAGAGGCTTGTGACATCAAGGCACCAAGTTGTAAGCTTCTTTTCCCTCTCTATTTCAATACAAAGTAATTTTTGTTTCCTAATTCCCTCTATTTCGATGTTATTTGTGGGATTCCTTGATCACTCACATGGTTTATAGATGATTATTGATTCATTTATATGTTGTATGATAGAGTAAAGATTTCATTTACTTTTGCTTTTATATGCAATATTCTTTGATCCCTTTGAATGTTTCTGTCTATACAGATCTCTTTTGGCACGTCATGGAAAAGCTGTGGAAAGCATTTGGAGAGACTTTAAAGAATTAAGTAAAATTTTGTTGTGGAAAGCACTGAAAGGACCTCTACAAGCACTTCGTTAATAGCTAAGTGATCTTTCGCATACTACATGTTTCATGTTTCAGCGATAGGCTAAGGAAAACACCATTGTTTTGTATTTTTTTTCTAGTTACTCGTTGGAGTACTAGGGAGATCACTTTTGTCTGCAAGAGAGACTAATCCTGGTAACAAAGCTATAACAAAACATCAACAAACATGGTTCACCCCAGTCAATTATAACTCATCATAGTCAACTATAATTAGTTGTGGACAACGATGGCCATCCCACGACAATCCATCACTACTACATGAAGAGCACTTTTAAGACATTTTTTTAAGGCAACAGAAGTCTTCTTTCTTAAAAGGTCACTTTTTAATTTAGTCATTTTGAATTAAAATTTAATATCAATTGAAATGTCTTAAATATAAAATTTAAGACAAAACATGTTTGGGACAAAAAATGTTTGAAGACAACTTTATATCTAAGACAAAGAGAGTTTGAGACAAAAATATTTTAAAACAAATATTTTAAGAAAAAACTTTATATTTAAGGCATAAACAGTGACGAAAACATTTTAAGACAAAAATATTTTAAGGCAAAACTTTATATTCAAGTCAAAAACAACTTGAGACAAAAATATTTTAAGACTAAACTTTATATTAAAACAATGGCAATTAAAACGAAATTCATTTAAGACAATTAACAATTAAGACAAAACCATCTCTGGGTCTGGCACCACCTCCAACACTATGTAGGTGGTGCTGTTGGTAGTGGTGGCGGCGGCAATGGTGTCTATCGGTGCCATAATATAATATTATATTTTATTGCATGTATTTAGTTATGATGCAATAGCGATCACAATAAATTGGAAAATCCCATGTTTGTTTAAGATTCAAATTCACATTACTTCAACAAAGGAAATCTACGCTAGTTTATCTATGGAATGTAATGTCCTTATTGAATGATACAATCGCCTGCTATTGCTCTTTATCTCTCACATGAAACGTTTATGTTCTTGTTGGTTAAACTGTAACAAAATTTAGATTCTTGCTAAATACATTTTAGGGTAGAAACGTACATGTAGATTAACCTTCTCGTAAATAGGTATGTAAACCAGTTAATCCATTTTTTTTCAGGTGAAATTTATCTTAAAGTTCAGAAGGTTTGGTGAATTTGAATTTTATTAATTTTATTGGTAATTTTGAAAAAACATTCAAATTTCTAAAAACATTTGTATAATTATTTAAATTTTACACTACCAGAATTATCATGCAAGTTCCAGGTGATATTGCCATGCAAAGATTGGAGTATAAGTCGTTGCCTGCAACATCATGCAGCTAATATCACACAAAGATTCTTATCAACTGTACTAAGGTGTCAGTATCAACTGTATTATGGTGTCGGTATCAACTGTATCAATATGATGAGAAAATTGTATCAATACAATGAGACAATTGTATTAAGGTGTTATTACATCCCAAACTTTGAGAAAAATACGAGCTACGTAAAAAATCATGGGGAGAAGGATTTTCATGTTGGAAACTATATTAATTATCGGCCTCACTACTTGCAATGTTGGGCACGGTGAGGGCAGTGGCGCCGAAGCTGGTTTCTGTGCAGGAAGTGGCCACGGTTACCGCACTGGTGGTGCTTCAAGTGAGTTGGATATGGATCAGGGGTCATCTCTGGATATAGTGCAGGGAGCGGCGCTGCCAACGAGCCATCTCGTGCTTGGAGCGCTGTTGCTAGTGAGCTCGTGGTTCCGTATGGATCTGGTGGTTCTGGCGCTGGCTATGGATCTACTAGTTAGCCTGTGCCTCGGTATGGATCTGATGCCAATAGTCCTACTGGTGGTTCCGGTGCTGCCTACGGATCCGGGGGAGTAGCAAGAGATCATGTTGGAAGTGGAAATGTCGTTGGACATGGTGGCGACTCTCGGTCTCTGGTAGCGGTGGTGGTGGTAACGTTGTGTATTAGTTATTTTTATTGGATTAATGTCATTATTTATTATTTATATAGTTAAATAGTAATTTTGTGACCGCACGCTTTATGAAATTTCCTTTCTCCATGCGATGCATATGCCATTAATTATCTAACTACTTTGTGTATTCGTTATTTTTATTGGGTTAATGTAATTGTTTATTATTGATATGATAAATAGTAATTACTTGTGCCCGTGTTCACTTTATTAAATTTCCTTTTTCCATGTTACGTGTATGCCATTAATTATCTAAGCACATTGTGTATTAGTTACTTTTATTGGATTAATGTAATTATTTATTATTGATATGGTAAATAGTAATTGTGTGTGACACCATGTGTATGTGAATTTTATGTAGTTTTCAGTATTGAGTTATTTTCATAAGAAATACATTTAATATCAAGTTATTTGCAAAGTGATATTTTTAATAAATTTAATATAATTTTATGAAGTAATTATTGGGACTCGACTGAGGTTACGAGGTCGAGGCCCTGGTAGGGGCTCACTATGAATATGGTGAGGCTCGGTAGGGACTTGACCGAGGTTACGAGGTCGAGGCCCCGGTAGGGGCTCACTATGAATATGGTGAGGCTCGGTAGGGACTTGACCAAGGTTACGAGGTTGAGGCCCGGTAGGGACTCACTATTCATATGGTGAGGCCCAGTAGGCTCGGTAGGGGCTCACTATTCATATGGTGAGGCCCCGTAAGGAATCACTATTCATATGGTAAGGGACTCACTATTCATATGGTGAAATGTGTGAAAATAGTGTATGTGTTTTATATTTCAAAATTATAACTAGATTCATAGGTTTATTTTTATATGTTGTGGTTAACTATTTTTCCTATATTCCATTATGATATTGGTATCAAAACATGTTGTGGTCATCCTTCCCTAGTTTATTGAAGGGTTTTGAGAGAAGACTATTCACTAGTGTTGAGGCGAGTGATTTTCAATTAAGTGTGCAAAGAGGTTGAGTGTGTGACTAATAAAGTCATCCATTGCTAAATATTTGTCCTAACTTTATTCAAAGATGAGTAGGTTTTCGATCTAAAAGTGAAATAGCTACTAAAATAGAGAAGATCCACTACTATTTCAATGAAATGCTACTATTTCTACTATTTCCTGGAGTAGGGTCTGTTAGGAAAAATCTTGATTGGTGTGAGCCCACAAAGAATATCCATTAAAGAGGTCACAACAATAGAGTGTACATACAAAAATAATTGTGCCAAGATAATATAGCAACTTCATTGAAGTTTTTAAGGCTTTTGCACTATGTGGCTAAAGGTTTCCAACCAAGAAATTTGAAGACCAATATGATAAACCCATGGTCGTTGAACATAAAATGATGGGAAGTAAACCAATTCATGTGGTCAATGAATATAAATGATGGAGAGTAAACCGGTTTCAAGGAAATGACCCAATGGAGAAATAAACATGTTTTACATTAGGAAATATAGAGATGAGAAAAATCACCTAACTTTCTAGGAAAATCCCAATTACCGTGGGACCACAAAGAACAAGCATGCAAGAGCTCACAATACTAGAGTATATATAACTCAATGTTCTAGGATGAGATAGCTAATTTCATTGAAGTATTATAGGCTTTTGTGCTAGTTGACTAAGGGTTTTGAAACAGGAAATTTGAAGGCTAATGCAAAATACCTGTGTGGTCGATGAACATTAAAAAATGGGAGTAAACCAATACAAAGGAAATCACTCGATAGAATGCACATGGCCCACATTATGAAGTATATGGATGAGAAAAATCACCTTACTTTTTATGAGTAAGATAAAATTGTTTAAAAGGAATTTAGTTAAAGCTTTCAAGTAAACAAATTTGATATATGCTAGGATTTTTTGATGGAATTTTTTATTATAAGGAACTATGGCTTATTCAACAAGGATTAGAAGACACTATTTTCAAAAAGTTGTAGCAACAAATTATGCCAAAAAAGCATGAGATGTTATAGAGATTTCTAATCAAGACAAAAAAATATTAAATACATCATAGTTGTAGACTATGCTAGATGTCTTTGTAGTCCAACAATAAATTATGAGAAGTTATAATGAAATAGTAGGATAGACATGCATTCATATATTTTTTTATAAGTATATAGATAAATATCATAAACTAAATATAGAAAATATAAACCAATATAATATTTAAAATGCTCCAACATACTCGAAAAAATACTTGATTAATGTCAATTATGAGAAGCTATGAATGAATATGGCTATGAGGACCTCCTCCTGGGGGGTTCATATAAAATCATAATAATAGCAAAGGAAAGAAACAGAGAAAATAAAAAGAGAAAAATAGAGAAATTCTAGTGCATAAAACTAAAAATATTTTAGATCATAGGTTTAACAATGAAAATGGATACTTAGAATGAGGATAAAACCTCTCTATTTATAATAAGATCCTAGCATAATATGATGAGGCCAAATATAATAAAATATTTATTGGACCAAATCAAGATCTAAATAATTTAGTATTTTATTATCATTTCTAAAAGGAAAATGTAAGAAATAATTGTTAATGACTTTTATCTAAGTAACTAACTAAAAAATAATGATTTATTGAGTTAATTAATGAAAGCAGTCCAAAAATAAATAATTTATTAGATTATTTCCATTTGAATTAGTAAATTAGGTTGGAAATAATTTATAACTAATAATTTAATAAATTATTTTCATGAGAATTTTTAAAATACTAAGAAAGAGTTAATATATAAGTGATTTATTAAATTATTTCTACGCGAAAGAATTAAAATGAGTGAAAATATATTAAATTCTTTTCACACAAGTGGGTAAAATTATGAGAAGAGCATATAATTTATGAATTTATGAGTTATTCTCATTAAATGGGTTAATTAATTGAAATAACTTAGGAAATTGGTCATCCCTGAGAAAGCTTGATTGGTGATGCTTGTGAAAAAAATTGTTATGTTCAAGTACCCCCAATTCACCTATCCTTGCAGAAGGTGAATATGTAGGCACCTGGAGGTTATAGTCATGGTGGTGAAGGTTTACTCATGTATCTCTCAGTTACCAATTATTGATTTCTCTAAATAGAAAACGTCGGTATAACTAATCACTTGATGCGATGGATCGAGAAGATATACACTACAACAAAAGAAAGAAAACTTAGTTAAAGTGATTCCTTGGGATATTACCTTAAGTGAAATGGGTGTTAATGTGTGAAACCCACACTCACATGGTGTATATTGAACCACTTAATGATTTTTTCTAGCTTATCACTTTTAGTGTCATAGAAAAATCTTACGAGTGGTTTTGGGAATTTGAAGATGAAGGAGTTTATTATTGTTAGTTAACTTACCTAGAATGTTATAGAGTTAGTTTGAATCAAAACAATCACACAAACCTAGACATTTCCCTAGTATGAGTCTAATCATTAGAATTGAAATGACCAAGAATATGATGTATCCTTCATCTATGAAAAATACCATTTAGTCAACCTCATTTCCTCATGAAGTAATGAGTGTAGATAAATCTTGGCTTTTGCATCTAAGATTTGGCCAATTGCATTTTGGAAGAACAATTTTATGTAGTAAAAGTAATTGGTTAAAGGCCTATCAATCATAGATGAACCATCTAGCTCTTCTTATAGTTGCATACTAGAAAAAAAAAAAAATCACTTTTTGTATAATGAATCTTACAAGGAAAAGGTAATATTAGAGTTGGTGTATACTAATTTTTGTGGTCGTTTTCAAGTCAATTATCTTGGATCGCCCTTTTATTTCTTGACACTTATTGCCGATTTTAGTCCTAATACATGTGTATTGCCGATTTTAGTCCTAATACATGTGTATAATTATTAAAACTCAAATTTCAAACATTTGATAAGTTCAAAGAGTTTCAATCCTTGTTTGAAGAGAAAAGTAGTCAATATATTACAATATTTAGATCATAAAGGAGGATAATGTTACCCTAAAGGGTTCAAAACATATTGTAAACATCATGGAATCAAGAGAGAATTCATATCCCATTACACATCATAGCATAATAGTGTATTATAAAGTATGAGCCGAAAAAACATGAACATGGATATAAGTTTTTATGAAAGAAAAACATTTATCCAATGAGTTTTGAGATGTAGCATTTGTTTGTTTTGGGTATATTTTGAACAAGTCTCTAAAAAAAAGATATAAAAATGGATTTTCATAAGAGGACTTCACTATTGTGACTTTTAGACTATAACACATTTTAGGGTTTTTAGACGTGTCACATATACTCACATACACAAACAAGTAAAAAAGAAACTAGAGGATATAAGTTAGAAGTGTTCTTTCACATCTTACAATGAGTATTCCAAAGCATATAGATTGTAAAATCTAGTGAGAAAAATGTTTATAATTAGTAAAGATTCAAAAGCATGTAGATTCCATCTAAGCCTTATGTTTCTCGGCCACTTTTCAAAGTAGAGTTGCAGGTGTCAACATTCAGTGTGTGAGCAGTTGTTTTTAGGATATTCAACACCACAAGATTGATGGTACAACTAGATCACAACAGTCTATCATCCTTTTCTTCAGATAGCTCTAGGATTTGAGGTATATGCATTGTGATCATGTACTTCTTTGTCTCTTTGCGATGAGATGCATTGTAATGTATAGATCCGTGTTTATGTACTTTGGATTATTTAAATGCTAACAAATGTGTTTTAAGAATTGGTGAAAGAAGAGAATTGGGTCTAAGTCATGAATGAGGAGAAAGATTCCACGTAAAATAATAATACATGGGTTCTAGTGGATTTACCAGATATGGAAAATATTGGTTTAAAATGGATTTATATTCCAAATTTAATGTAAAGGGTGAATTTGAAAGATACAAGTAAAGACGAGTAGAAAAGAGGTTTGCACAACAACCTAGATTTCATTTTGGAAAAAAACATTATGCTAGTGACTAGATTACATATTGTAAGGGAAATATTAATAATATATGATTAAAACAAATGGATGTTATACCAAATAGACATGAAATTTTGATTCTTAAATGAAATTTAGTTTATGTGTAGAAACAATGGGATATGAGATAAAAGGATAATAAGCTAATGTATATAGGTTGGGGAAAGTGATCTATGAGTTCAAGAAAGTTACAAGCGTTTGGCACAAGAAGATAAAACCTTATTTTATCAACCATTGATATAATAGAGGAAACAATGAACTATCTCTGTATACGTAGGTAAATTACCAATAGGAAATTCTAGTTGTTTGTTTATATGTTGATGATATAGGTTTCAATAAAAAAAAATGATCAATAATTATTTAAATTACCTTGAAATATACATTTGAGATGACAAATTTGAGATTCATGATGTACTTGGATAGATTTGTCAGATTCTTGAATCTTGATATGTCAAACAAAACATGCATTAATTTTTAGAATGATGAATTGCAAGACAACAATGGAAAAAAAACTTAGGAAAGAAGATGGAGGTTCAAATGTGGATCTTACATTTTTATATAGATTACTTGGTAGTCTCGCGTATGTCACTATCAATAGACCATAAATTGTGTTTGCAATTATATTAATTTTTAGGTTCATGTAGATATTTAATGAAAAACATCAAGCTCACAAAAGGTGTTTGAGTTACATTGTAGGAACAATAAAATATGGTGCTTTATACTAAAAAATTGAGGATAAGTTTTTAATTGACTATAACAAAATATGATTTTTCAGGAAACTTAGATGATAGAAAGATTACTTGAAAGTATGTCTTTCATCTCGATTAGTTCAAGTTCAATTTCATGGGAATCCAAAAAGTAACCCATTGTTATGATTTAATCCAAAGAAGTTGAATATATAACAACCATAACGATATCTTGCGAAGTAATTTAGTTACAAAGAGTATTGAATGATCTTGAACGAGGATAATAAGGGCCAAATATAATTTATTCTTACACCAATTGATTTGTACACCAATTGAATCAAAATTGTCTCTAAGAATCAAGTTTTTGATCAAAACATTGAGAACCTATATATTAGATATCATTCTATAAGGATTATTATAAATAATGGTGATATATATTTATAATTTTGTAAGTCAAAAGAATAATTAATTTATATATTGACAAAACTATTGACAAACGAGTTTTGAGTTTCTTAGATAAAATCAAAGTGTTCTAGATGTTGAAGCATTCAATGGTCATAATTAAGATCTAGTGTTGGAATAATTAATTATTGGCAGTTGATTGAGTTCTTTGTTATTGACATGGTCAAATAGTTGAGTTATATGCTCTTGGCATGGTCAAATAGATTTTCACATTGCATCTATATAGTTCTTAATAATTAAATATATATATAGACATTGCATCTAGAGCATTTGGTAGTTAGATCTACATTTTTCTTAGGATATATTTGTTTCTAGAGATATTTTCTTCAATATATTTAATATATTTTTATTGAAGTAATAAAAAGTGTAAAAATAGTAAGAGCTAAATAAATTAGTTTAGGGTCCAATCCACTCATCAAAGGGCCGCAAGACTCATAACTTGTGTTCACCCTAGTTGGAAGATAAGGAATTGTTTAAGATGCCAAGTGTATTGGTTCTAGTTGTTTGTTTAGGGGCTTTGATACTGTGAAGCAACCTCTACAACCTAAATCCCATGTTTTCTTCATTGATCATGTTAAGGACCTTAGTATCCAAACTTAATACTAAAATCCTCTAATGTCATTGAAATCCCCTCCCTTGTGGGAGATGAGGGGTATACATTGGATAAAATAATCTAGTCACAAAAGAGAAAGTATACTCTTAAAATAATATATGTGTTCTTGAAAGTGTGTATGTGTTTTAAAAGAGTGCACAAATTTTCATACCACTCACACATTTAAGAATGCCTCCAAAATCTTTTCACTTCAATTTTTTTTTGAAGTGATAATTATAACATATATATTTATTGATTTTGTTACCTCATATTTATGTTTGATGTAATGAACCTAGTGATTTAAATTACAAATACATTAAAACCTTTATATTTGAAATTATATCTATAACAGAGACAAATTAATTTTGGATAAAATTAAAGGATTATACAAATTCCAAATATATAAATTATAAAAAGACATAAATATGATTTATTATTCATAATATATTTTAGTTTGTGGGAATTAAATTATTCTAAAGAATATCCCAACTAAATAGAGTGTCATACAATTTTAATAATAGCAACGTTTTGGTGAATATATGTGTATATATCATTCTTCCTTCCCACATTAACAATGAAACTAATACTCAAACAAGAAGAAAAATGCTGTGTTTAAAAAAGTAATACCCTAGTTTGCCAAGTCTTTCATTGATTTAATACGTTCGTCATTGTGTTTGTGGATTTATGTGATGTGTCTTTGTTAATGAGATGAGATACTTATTATTTAGTTTTTTTATAAAAAAAAAATGGAAGACACAATTTATATTCAATAAACTGAGCATTTTATAAGTGAGGAGTTTCATATATAGAGAAGATAGAACAACAACTTAAAGAATAGAAACTAAACTTTAATTTTCCATAAAATTTAATTAATGAACTTACTTTTTTCTAGAATATATTTCTCTATTATTATTTTCAATAGTCCTTTTTAATGTAGAAATTCAACCAAAGTCATATTTCTACTTCTTTAACTTAATATAAACTACATAATGACAATACATGTATATTTTTAAAAATCACCATTCACTAAAATTTTTAAAAATCATCATTCACTGAAATTTTTAGAGCAGAACTTATAGTGAGGAAAATAAACTCACCTATGGTCTAGGAAGTTTATTGGGACTATTGTGTTTAAATAAAAATTTCTACTGGATGCACCATCAAAGAAAAAGGCTAACATCGCATATCGTGTTTTGGAGTAAATATCAATTTCTACTGGATGCACCATCATGCAGCTAATATCACACAAAGACTCTAAGCATAAGCCGTTTGCCTAGTCTTTCATTGATTTAATGCGTTCTTCATTGAATGTGATGTGTTTATGGATTCATACAATCATGTGGTGTCTTTGTTTATGAGACGTGACAATTATCTTCTTCTTTTTTAATCTGGTTTTTGTTTTATAAAAATTGGAATACATAATTTATATTCAATAAATTGAGCAGTTTATAGGTGAGGAGTTTTACCTATAGAAAAGGCTAACATCGCATATCCTGTTTTGGAGTAAATATCAATTTCTACTGGCTGTACCATCATGCAGATTGCTTGTGATATTGCCACAGAGAGATTGGAGCATAAGCCGTTGCCTGCACCATCATGCAGTTAATATCACACAAAGACTCGAAGCATAAGCCGTTGCCAAGTCTTTCATTGATTTAATACGTTCTTCATTGAATGCGATGTGTTTATGGATCCTGTGGTGTATCTTTTTTTTTTTTTAATCTGGTTTTGTTTTATAAAAATTGGAATACATAATCTATATTCAATAAATAAATTGAGTAGTTTATAGGTGAAGAGTTTTACATATAGAGAAGTTGGAATAATAATTTAAAGAATAAGAATTAAATTTTAATATATCATAGGTTTAACTAATAAACTGAGTTTCCTCTAGAATACATTTCTCTATTATTTTCAACACTTTTCCTTAATCAAGAAATTCACTTAAAATCATATTTCTCCTTCCTTGAATTAATATAAATATAAATATAAACCACTTGATGTGATTTATCTTTATCTTTTTTAAATTATATTATAATTTTTGCATGTGATATATCCGCACAAATATTGGAGCATACTCCGTTGCCTGCACCATCATGCAGCTGTGGGCACGAAAAGAGAAGATTGTTATCATGGAGCTCAAATCGTTTTGAGGAACGTGCGTCCACTCAATTCAATGTAAGCAATGGGTGATATGCATGATGGTGCAGGCAACTGCTTAACACCTGACAGTTAATTAATTAATTAATTAACACCTAATAGTTAATTAATATCTCAGGAGCTATTAGAGCACCTTCAGAAATTACAGTAATAGTCAAGATTCTTATTTTATTTCCATAAAGTTGCAGAAAGAGACAATTGCAACAGGTGGTTGTAAGCTCGATTAGGAACCAGATAACTATTGATTTTGTTAATTTGAATTAATTTCATAATCTAAAATTGCATTATAATGTGAATTAATTGTATCAAAGAATTTGGCAAATTTTCAAGTTAGTTAGGCCAAATTTTGTAACTATGTGGAGTTATTCCAATATAATTTTAGTGATTTTAACCACTTAAATATCCATAAAATTTAAAAGAAATTACCAATTAAACATTAATGATAAATTGAAATAACCTAACCTACTAAACAAATTATCCAATTTGATAATAGGGATGGCATTTCGGCCTATTCGTTGATTTTCAAATTTTGGCGATAAGTTTGTTTTTAAGAAAGGCCCTTTGTGGTCCCCTATGGATTCCATATTTATTACGTGATTCCCAAACGATATGGTGGGGTACGCAATTCACGTTATAAATATCTCCATGATATCCCTGCATCATTCATTCAATTCAACTCAAAACTTGAGCAAAATACGAGTCAAGTAAAAGAATGATGGGTAGCAGGATTCTTACGTTGGGAACTATATTGATCATCGGCCTCACTGCTTTCAATGTTGGGCACGCTGAGGGCGGTGGTGGCCGAGGTTTCCGCCCCCCTTCTGGTGGCGCGAGCGGCGTTGCCAGTGTGCCCGGGCCTCCTAGGGGAGGAGCGGGAGAGCCCACTCCCAGCTATGTAGGTGTTGTTGCTGGTGGAGGAGCAGGAGAGCCCACCCCCAGCTATGTAGGTGGTGGACATGGTGGCGGCTCTGGGTTTGGCACCACCCCCAGCTATGTAGGTGGTGATGCTGGTGGACATGGTGGTGGCTCTGGGTCTGGCACCACCCCCAGCGCTCTGTAGGCGTTGCTGCTGGTGGCGGCTACTAGCTGGCGTCTGTCGCTGCCATAATATAATATTATATTTTATTATATGTTTTAGTTATGATGCAATAGCGATCAAAATAAATAGGAAAATCCCATGTTTGTTTATGCTTCAAATTCGCATTACTTCAACAATGGAGATCCGATTGTTACGTTGCTTTATCTATGGAATGTAATGTCCTTATTGAATAATACAATCGCCTGCTATTGCTCTTTATCTCTCACGTGAAACATTTATGTTCCCGTGGATTAAACAGTGACAAAATTTAGATTGTTACTAAATACATTTTAGGTTAGAAACGTACATGTAGATTAATCTTTGCGTAAATAGGTATGTAAACCAGTTAATCCATTTGTTTCAGGTGAAATTTATCTTGAAGTTCAGAAGGTTTGGTGAATTTGTATTTTATTGATTTTATTGGTAATTTTGAAAAATTATTCAAATTTCTAAAAAAAATTTGTATAGTTATTAAAAAATTTATAAAATTTTGAAAATTTGTAAAATAATATAATTTATTCTTAAATTAATTAACGAAATAAAAATTAACAAAATTAATTTTTTTAAAGAGCATGACCTTATAACTTCCATAAAAGACATGTAACATACCTTAATAGTTGACAAACATGAATGTAACATGGAATATATGATCTTGATAATTGACAACCATGAAGATATTTCTTTTAATTTGGTTATAAAAGATAAATTTAAAATTGCAATCTATCCTTAATAATCCATGAAGATGAATATATCGCCAGGTTGATACATAGTAAGAACTCAACCAACACGCAACTAAGGAACTATATATGCAACAGTTTGAACTTAAGCTACATACACGCTTTACATTTACTTTATTAGCTTTGCGGAGATATCTTATCCATTAAATTAAGTTGAATTTCAAAAGCATTCAGCTTTTCTGAATAATAATTTTACGTCGAACTATTAAATAAAGAAATATGTTGAAAAACAGAGCACAATGATACGCACCCTAACAAATGGTGTTGTAAGCGGATTCGTTTGGCCAGAGCTAAACGAGATATCGATATTGCTCCTCATTATTATTGTTGAAATATCGTTCATTACTATTGTTGTAATATACGTGATAGAGATCTTTATGATGCTTGTAAGATATGTTTTTAGATATTTGCTAAATATTAATTGAGGATAGTTCTGGATAGCTATGGTTATTTATGAACCTTTATAGTCAACTCTATATTGAACATAATAAATTATCGGTAAACATAATTTAAACATTCATGCAAGATGACCATAATTGAGGATATTTGCTACATGTAAATATTAATTGAGCGTAGTTATGGACAACCATAGTCATCCCATGACCATCCATAGTCAACTCTATATTGACCATAATAAACTATTGATAAACATAACTTGAACATTCATGTAAGGTGACCATCTACTAGCACAACTAAATAACAAAATGTGGTTGATATATGCTGATCAACGATATTTCCTATCTTTTGTATGTCAACCAATGTATATCAACCACATTTAGTAATGTGGTTGTGCTAATAATTATATAAACTACATATTGTTTGCTTTTCAAATTAATCAAGTTGTGTGTGTGACAAAGATTTGTTGCACCTAGAGGCCCTCTGCAACCCAGTTTAGGGTGGATGGGTGAGCGTTAAATGAGTAAGTGTGAATGTGAGCATGAGTGTTACACGAGTGAGCATTCAGTAGATTGGGTGAGCGTTGGATGAGTAAATGTGAGCTTGAGCATTAGATGAGTGAGCCCTAGATGGAGATAAATGAGTATTTTTTTTTTTTAATGCATTTTTAACACAAAACTTAGAAATATGGTCAATATTATTACTCTTTTTTTCCCAAAAAGATATAAATGTGATAAAATAACTTTTTTCAAGTTTTGTGGCTTTGCCAACTCTAACCAACTAATTTTTTTTTGAATTTATTTGATTCGTGGAAATGTTCAAACTCTTTTTAATGGTGGTTAGTAACGGATCTTCACATTGAAGGCCTGGATTTGTGGTTGGTAATTGATCTTCAATCAACAAGAAAAGTAAGTACTCTTGCTTATTATGTTTATAATGCCATAGTCTAAAAACCCCACAAAATAACCCTGAAATTCGAGTAAGATTATGAAAAATTTCGGTAAAGATTTTTGAAAATATGGGTTACAATAGTTAAACTTCAGTATTTTGGGTGCCTTACGGGTTTTTGATGGTGTTGAATCCATTTCCACCATCAAAAATTAAATTCAAACACTCCAACTACCTGATTTTTTGAAAAACAATTTGCCATATTCCAACAAAAAAATTGTCGTCCTGGCTATTTTGTTGCATTGGAGCTCCTTTTATAATAGGTTTTGTGGAGAGTCTAAATCTATTGTTAGGTTAAAAAAATATTAATAAATATTAATATTATTTTTAATTAATATATTATAATGAGGTCAATATCACTTCTAGATCCACTTGAAATTATGAGCTCAAAAAACCTAGAATGTGAAGCAATATATTATGCTCTTATATATAAAGTAATGAAGTATGATTTTTGTGTGTAATAATTGGTCTCTTTAAATTTATAATAGTTAACCATAGTCAGCCATGTCAATATTAGTCAACCATAGTCAACTATGGTCAACTTTTGCTTTATCAACCATAGACACTATATAGACGATAGTCATCCATGGTCAACCATAGTCAACCATTGTTAGCCATATTCAGTGTGATCAATCATAGTTTGCTACGTTACCCATGGGTTACTATGGCTAAATTTGTTTCACCATAGACAATTATGGTCAGCATCATTAATCAACCATAGTTGTCTTTGATCAGCATGGTTAAACACAATCAACCCTGTTCAACCATGGTCAACCATAGCCAATGATGGTCAATGATGATTAACCATGAACAAACATGGTCATCTCCAATGATGATCAACCATGAACAAACATAGTCATCTCTAGTTGACTATAGTCAACATTAGAAAATTGTGGTGGATCCATGCATGGTTAACCATAGTTAGAATGCTCAAATATGCTCAATCAAGGTCACCATGGTTGAACATGGTCAAGCATGGCCATCCATTGTCAGCATGGCCAACCGTAATGTATGATATAAAACTATGGTCAACCATGGTTGAACATGGTCAAGCATGGCCATCCATTGTCAGCATGGCCAACCATAATGTATGATATAAAACTATGGTCAACCATGGTCAAATTAGTCCAATCATGTTCACTTTCGGTTAACGACATCAACCCCGATTAACATATCCAACCATAGTTAACCATGGAAATGGTGGTGCCCTATAACCAAACATCAACAACCATGGTTAACCCTAGTCAATTATAACTCATTATAGTCAACTATAGTTAGTTGTGGACAACCATGGCCATCCCACACCATCCATAGTCAACTCTATATTTACCATAATAAACTATCCCTAAACATAACTTCAACATATTTAGCCATAGTCTACCATAGTCAACTATGGTCTACTACTGTCATGCAAGGTGACCATCTACTAGCACAACCACATAACCAAATGTGCTTCATATATGCTCATCAACTATATTTCCTATGTTTTGTATGCCAACCAATGTATATCAACCACATTTAGTAATGTGGTTGTGCTAATAATTATTATATTGTTTGGCTTTTAAATTAATCAAGTTGTTGGTGTGACACAGATTTGTTGAGTGGAGACGCCCTATACAACCTAGTTTAGGGTGGATGGGTGAGCTTTAGATGAGTGAGTGTGAATGTGAGCTTTAGTGTTAGACCAAGTGTTAGAGTAGTGAGTGTGAGTGTAAGACTAGTGTTAGAAGAGTGAGTGTTAGATGAGTGAGTGTGAATGTGGGTGTGAGTGTTAGAAAAGTGAGAGTTGGGTGGATGGGTGAGCAGAGTGAGTGTGAATGTGAGCGTGAGTGTTAGAGTAATTAGTGTGAATGTGAGCTTGAGTGTTAGACGAGTGTTAGAAGAGTGAGCATTAGATGAGTGAGTATGAATGTGAGTGTGAGTGTTAGAAGAGTGAGTGTTGGGTGGATAGCTGAGGATTAGATGAGTGAGTGTGAGAGTGAGCCTTAGATGAGTGAGAGTTAGATAGGTGAGTGTTAGATAAATAAATATTTTTTTTGTTTTTAATACATTTTTCACACAAACTTGCAAATAAGATCAATATTTTTTTTTTTTTCAAAAAAAATAGAAATGTGGTAAAATAACATTTTTCAAGTTTTGTGGCTTTGCTGATAGCCAACTAAAATTTCTTTGAATTTGTTTGATTGGTGAAAATGTTCCCCACTTTTTAATGGTGGTTAGTTGACTTAGAAGGCCTGGATTTGTTGTTGTTAACGGATCTTCACTCATCGAGAAAAGTACTCGTGCTTATCGTGTTGGGCAGAAGTGGTTTAGGAATCCCTTTTTAATAAATTATGTTTATAATAGGTTTCTGTGGAGACTCAATTTATTGCTAGGTTAAAAGGATATTATTAAATATTAGTAGTATTCTTAATTAATATATTATAATGGGTCAATATAACTTCCATATCCACGTGAAATTATGAGCTCAGAAAACTTAGAAGCCGAGAACGTGAAGCAATGTATTCCTTCAAGTCCTGGCATGGTCACGTAGGAGTATAGTAAACCTTAAAACCTGGAAGTCGAGCTAGAAAAAAAGAAATAGTAACAGTAGACTCCACTAGAAACAATAAAAGAGAAGTACACCAAACAATAGAATGAACTTGTAGCCAACATACATGAAAAGAAAAGAAGGGGAAAAGTCAATTTGATTTATAAGTGTTAAATGTGAGATGTTAATTTTTATATATGAATGTAAGATATTTTTTAAATTTTTTTTTTTTTTTATTTAAATTTTATTTTTCATTAATAAAATTACAAATAATTATTTAGATAAAAAAATATAATATATCTATCATATTAAAATACATAACACATAAATAGTACTTATAAATTAATATCATTTTATAATACAAATAAATATAATTATTATATAATCATCTTTAAATTTAATTAATAAATCTATAAAAAATTAATATTTACAATATAATAATATTTTTAATCATGAATATTTAACATGGATATTACTAACTTTTAAATAGGATTTTGTACAATACCATGGTCCAATACCTAGAAGAGAAAGTAATCATGAATATTTAACATGGATATTACTAACTTTTAAATAGGATTTTGTACAATACCATGGTCCAATACCCAGAAAAGAGAGAGAGAGAGAGAGAGAGAGAGAGAGAGAGGAGAGGAGAGGGGGAGAACGAAAAAAAAATCATAATATCATCGGCAAGTTAGAGTTTTGATTATTATGTTATCGATCTAGGCTTTTAATTATCCAATACCATGACCATTGGATTATGAATACCACATGCCCAAAACTCATAACTTATTTCAAAATCAAAATATTTTACAAATACTTTAGTTTAATTTATTTTTATAACATTTTTTAATTAAATCTAAAAGCAAAAAGACTATAATTACTTTTTAGGTATATCTAAACCCACTATCTACACGACTACTAAAAATATTCCCATAAAGATTAAATAGAGGTTTTAATAAATTAAAAATGAGAATAATTTTATATAATATAAATAATATTATAAAGAACGATGATAGATGCATGCATTTTAACCGAAGATCCAAGAAAAAAGAGAGAAAAGTGACTAACAATGATAGAAGAGAGATAGTGCATGATTCTTTTACAACCATAAATGGTTTTTTTTTTTTCTTTTTTTTTCTTTTTAAGTTATATACTTTCTTAAATAAAATACATTGGGATCATATTTAAGAGAGTGTGTGTGAGATGAAGGAGGAATAGAGTGAGGGAGAAACACATAGAGGTGGGAGAGATAGGGACAAAGAGGAAGGAAGAGAGAGAGTAGGGGGCAGAGAGGAGGAGAGAGCCACAGAGAGAGATGGATTTGGAGGGGAAAGAGGGAGAGGGAAGAAAAAATACATTGAGAGATACAATTGTAGAGAGAGTGAGTAATAAGGGAGAGATGAAGACAGAATGAGCGAGAGAAGAGACGAGGGAAAGGAGGTAAAAGGAGAGGATAGAGATATGGAAAGAATGGGAAGAGAGAGATAGGGAGATAGAGATATGGAGGGGGGAGAGAGGAGGATATAAAGAAGGAGAGAGTGAGGGAGATAATGATAGGGTTGGAGGGTGGAGAGAGAGTGTGTGTGTCATGGGGGGAGAGATAGAGGGAGGTGGGAGAGAAAGGGAGACAGTGGAAAGAAAAGAGAGGGGACATAAATAGTTTCAGATTGTTTGTAATTGACATATTCTTATTATTCACATTTTTCATCATTCACAATTGTTACATTGTCACTTTACACTTAAATTTTTTATTTCATCATTTTTCATCATTCAAGTTACTAAGAGTTTCTCTTATCTCAACAAACTAAGGTAACTAAGAAAAGTTAAAATTAAATTGATCAACTTAATTTTAGACATATTTAGCATATTTAAAATGATCAAAATAATTATATGCTCAACAAATTTTGTATGACCACATGAAACTAGCTTAAATCCATATTAACACCTTTAACTCCAAATTTGTCAAACGTATAGAAAAATTAAATTAAAAAAACAATGACTCTAGAATTCGTTATTTATTTTTTCTAAAATTCATTAAAGAAAAAAAAATGTTATGGAAAATGAAGTCGATTGAGTGGATTATCCAATTCCACGACTAGACCTCATGATTTCCTACCCAACGCGTTCATCAATGACCAAAAACATGACATTCGCTTTTCATTTTTAAATCCTTATTACTCTGCACCATTTAAAATGCTGAAATTTGTCATGATTGAAAGGAAATGCTTACCTTCCTTTATAACTACCTACTTTTAATTTTACACACCGTGTATATTGTAGAGAATATAATTTTCTCATGTCTTGACTTCATTAAAAATGTTTACCAAAATGTTTACGTAGTAAAAAGGGACATATTTACGAATAAAATAATTACCTAGAATAATTTTAATTTGTTTAATTATTAAAAATATAAGTTTAGAAATATTTATAAATTTTAATTTAAAAATAGATAAATATTTGTAAGTTTTAATAGTTAAGTTATTTTGTTAAGAATAATTTTTATTTCTTAAATAAAAAAAATTTCTATATCAATTTACTGTCTAATTTGATATGTGACTTTAAAATTATGCATGTATGTGCAACACACTATCGTTATAATATTATATAAATATTGTTATGTGTAGTAATCACGGGTTACATCAAACATAAAACTCTAAATGATATAGTTTCAACTCAAAACCAATATATTTGTCATCATTATGGATGGTTGTTATATAGTCTTGTGAGCATAATGGTTATGCACTTTGAGACAAGTAATAACGAAATTAAAAAACATCTATGTGAGTTTTACTAAAGAGGGACATGTACACACACTTCAAGATTTTTTGGCATGCTTCTTTGAAATAGTTAGCTCTTATCACATGGAAAAGTTATTAAAGAAACTACACTCTGGTAAAAATGTCCAAATTAATACCATATTGACTATGGATAGTTTGATACAAGAAATACATTTAGATTTGTAGTTGGTGCTTGACAAACATCAAGTATTTGAGACACCTAAGGGTTTACCCCTTTCTCTAGGAAAGCATGATCATGGAATTTCCTTAATTATAGGAGGTCATACACCAAATGTAAATTCTTACGGACAACCTTTTTTCTAAATGATGAAATAGAAAAATACCATATAAGAAATATTGGAGGTGGGGGTCATAAATTCTAGTACAAGCCCTTACTCATCATTGATAGTCATGATGTTAAAGAAGGAAGAAACTTGGTGAATGTGTGCTTATTTTAGGGCTTTCAAAAATTTGACCATCAAGGATGAATTTCCATCCAAATTATTGATGATATCCTAAATGATCTCCATGGAATAAATTTTCTTAGTAATCTTGATCCACATTTAGGATACTGCAAAATTAGAAATATCTTGAAGAAAACATTTAGAACATACAAAGGTATTTATGAATTTCCTGTGACTCTTTTTAGTTCTTTTTAATTCTCCGTCCACCTTCCAAGGTCTCATGATTAATATTTTCAATCTATTCTATGCAATATTTTTCTAGAGACAACTTTGATGATAGTTTTATTTATAGGACAATATAGGAATCAAATAGGAAGAATATTGACAAATTCTTATGATTCTTGATAGATAACAATTTTTTCATGAAGTGATCGAAATAATCTTTTATGGCTCCTAAAATTGAATGATTGGGGGACATTGTAAGTCAGAAAGAGCATGAGTTGGTCTTAAGAAAGTTGAAACCATGCAATATTGGCACTTTCCCAAAGCACTGAATTGTTTGAGGGGATTGATGATTCTTAGGACTAATATACTAACCCACGAAAATTATGAAAAATATTGAAAATTTTTAGCTCCTATAACTTCACTCCTTAAAAAAGATTCCCTTTATTTGAAGTGAGAAGGTAGGCACATTCAATTTTTTAAAGGATTACATGTGCACTAATTCAATCTTAGAAGTTCCTTTAAAAATACTTTAAAAGAACCCCTTCGAATTCACTAAACCATGAGGCTATAATTTTGCAAAACCCAAATAGGAGAGAAGGAAATGATGGATTTCCTTCATGGAATTGAAACTCAGAAACAATAAGTTGATTAATATTGATCAAGTTAGCTTCCTTGAATAAGACGTTTCCTGAATCATAACGCAAGTTGCATGTGATATTTACACACAAAGATTCGAGCATAAGCCGTTTCCTGCACCATCATGCAACTAATATCACACAAATATTATTATCAAATGTATTAAGGTGTCTGTATCAACTGTATTATGGTGTCGGTATCAACTGTATCAATACCATGAGAAAACTGTTTCAATACCACGAGACAATTGTATTTAGGTGTCGGTCCAACCAAATCCTTGAGAAAAATAAAAACTAAGTAAAAAATCACGGGGAGCAGGATTTTCATGTTGGCAACTATATTAATTATCAGCTTCACTGCTTGCAATATTCGGCACGATGAGGGCAGTCATGCCGGAGGTGGTTTGGGTGCAGGCAGCCGCCCTGGCTACCCCGCTGGTGGTGGTTCAAGTGGTTCGGGAGCTGGATATGGATCAGGGTGCGGCTCTGGATACGGTGCGGGGGGCGGCGCTGCCAGCGAGCCATTTCGTGCCGGGAGCGTTGTTTCCAGTGAGCCCATGGTTCCGTCTGGCTCTGGTGTCAGTAGTCCTATTGGCGGTTCCGGTGTTGGCTATCGATCTACCAGTCAGCCCGTGCCTCCGTAAGGATCTGATTCCGGTGGCTCCAGTGCTGCCTACGGATTTGGGGGAGGAGCGAGAGAGCATGCTTGCAGTGGAAATTTTGGTGGATATGGTGGCGACTCTCAGTCTCTAGTAGCGGTGGTGGTGGTAACTTTGCGTATTAGTATCTTTATTGAATTAATGTAATTATTTATTATTGATATGGTAAATAGCAATGGTGTGTGTGACCATATGTATGTGAATTCTATGTAGTTTTCAACATTTAGTTATTTGCATAAGTAATACATTTAGTATCAAGTTACTTGCAAAGTGATATTTTTAATAAATTCTATATAATTTCATGAAGTCATTAAATATGTGAAAATAATGTATGTGCTTTATATTTCAAAATTATAACTAGATTTATAGGTTTATTTTTATATGTTGTGGTTAACTATTTTCTCTATATCACATTATCATATAGGTATCAAAACATGATGTGGTCATCTTTTTTTAGTCTATTGAAGTGTCTTGAGAGAAGATTATCACTAGTGTTTAGAGGAGTGATTTGCAATCGTGTGCAAAGAAGTTGAGTGTGTCACTTATCACTAGTGTTTAGAGGAGTGATTTGCAATCGAGTGTGCAAAGAAGTTGAGTGTGTCACTAATAAAGTCATCCTTTGCTAAATATTTGTCCTAAATTTATTTAGAGATGAGTAGGTTATCGATCTAAAAGTGGAGTAGCTACTAAAATAGAGAAGATCCACTACTATTTGAATGAATTGCTACTATTTCCTGGAGTAGGGTCTAATAGGAAAAATCTCAATTGGTGAGAGCCCACAAAGAATATCCATGAAATATGTCAATACAGTAGAGTGTTACAACAATCGTTGTGCCAAGGTAAGATAGCCAACTTCATTGAAGTTTTTGAGGCTTTTGCACTATGTGGCTAAAGGTTTCCAACCAAGAAATTTGAAGGCCAATATGATAAACCCATGGTAATTAAACATAAAAAGATAGGAAGTAAACCAATTCATGTCATCAATGAATATAAAATGATGGAGAGTAAACTGATTTTGGAAAAACAAATATGGTTTACATTAAGAAATATAGAGATGGCAAAAATCACCTAGCTTTCTAGGAAAATCCAAATTACTGAGAGACCACAAAGAACAAACATGCAAGAGCTCGCAATACTAGAGTATATATAACACTCAATGTTCTAGGATTAGATAGCCAATTTCATTGAAGTATTAGAGACTAAGGGTTTTGAAACAAGAAAATTGAACAATAATACGAAATACCTGTGCGGTTCATGAACATAAAAATATGGGAGTAAAACAATACAAAGGAAATCATCCAATGGAGTGCACATGGCCCACATATTGAGAAAAATCATCTTACTTGTTAGGACTAAGATAAAAAAATTTAAACGAATTTTAGTTAAAGTTTTCAAATAAATAAATTTGATATATGTTAGGATTTTTTGATGGAAGTTTTTGTTATAAGGAACCATGACTTATTCAACAAGAATTAGAAGACACTGTTTTTCAAAAAGTTGCAGCAACAAATTATGCCAAAAAAACATGAGACGTTATACAGATTGCTAATCAAGACACAAAAATATTAAATACATTAGAGTTGTAGACTATGTTAATGTCTTTTTAGTCCAACAATAAATTATGAGAATTTATAACAAAATATTAAGATAGACATACATTCATATATATTTTTATAAGTACATAGATACATATCAGAAACTAAAGATAGAAAATACAAACCAATATAATGTGTAAAATGCTCCAACATACTAAGAAAAGACACTTTATTAATGTCAACTATGAGAAGTTATGAATAAATACGGCTATGAGGATCTCCTCCTCAGGAGGTTCATAGACAATCCTAATAATAGCACATGGTTCCCTTTCTTCATAAGGAAACAAAATTGAGAAAATAAACCTAGAAAAATAGAGAAAATCTAGTGAATAAAACTAAAAAGATTTTAGATCATACATTTAACAATGAAAATGGATAATTATAGTGACGATAAAGCCTCTCTATTTATAATAATATGATAACAGAATTTGATGAGGCCAAATATAATAAAATATTTATTGGACTAAATCAAGATTTAAATAATTTAGTATTTTATTGTCATTTCTAAAAGGATTCTAATAATTCTTAATGACTTTTATTTAGGTAACTAGCTAAAAAATATTGATTTATTGAGTTAATTAATGAGACTAATCCACCCCGGATGCGGGTGCTATGGGAAGCGGGAGGACTGACAGGACGCTGGGCGAAAGGACGGGAGGCCACCTGCCTACCCGCTTATAACCCTCAAGCCCACCTGCTATCATTTATTTCCCGGATAGTTTTTCTTTATGACCCGGATATGGAGTCGATCTTCTTCATTGCGCCTGGTCCTCGAGGCCACCTCGAACGCTGTTATCGTGCTATGTATTCGACCGCCATGGTTTGTCATTCAATGCAGTTCTGGTTTGCAGTTTCGATTTGCAGTTTGGGGTGGCTATTTATCATGGAGCCGTCCGCCCCCTCGCCTCTGTCAACGAGCTGCAATCCTGCTCTGGACAAGGCCTCTGTTCGCACCTTCACCGGGTTGCGCTGCTGCAACACTTGCTGTCTGGTGCTTGCAGAGAATTCCCACATTTCCGTCACAGGCTCTTGTGATTCTGCCACTGCAACTCGCGGCCCGTCTTCTGCAAGGTTCTCCACTGAATCTCACTGGTTTTCTAGCTCCCTCTCCGCAGCGAACATGCCCAGAGTCAGACAGAGGATGCGACCCCATCGAGGCTCCTCCTCGCGGGCTTCCAGAAGGCACTCGCCTTCCCCCACTTCCTCTCCGTCCAACTCCTCCGCGACTTCGGACAGCTTGCCCCGTCTCCTTCATGGGAGACTGCTTCGCTCAGGTCGTCGTCTGGATTCGCCCTCTGGGGATGCACTTCCAGCTCAATCTCACACGGCGCTCTTCTCCTTTGACTGCGCCCTTGATAAACCCCGGGTCACCGTCGCCATCTCAGTCGTATTCCTGGAGGAGCCAAAGCCGGAGTCTCCGCCTGTTCCGCCTGCTCAAGATGAGTGCGCAACTAAGGACGAGAAGCAACAGGATCCACCCTCTGAGCACGGGACTTCTTTGCAGGTCGAAGCTGAGGCCATTCTGGGTCAAGACGCTGCGCCTCCACCAACTGATCATGCACAGGGCATTCAGGACGACTTCGGGTGCGCCATTGAAGAAATCGAGCCGGATGAGTAGATCTCTGCACACTCTGAGTGTTTGCATAAGCGTTTTGCTAGTTCTTCATGTTTCTTTTTCATTTCATGAGATGATGGGGCGCGTTAGTGTTAATGTTATTGTATCGGTGTTTAGTGTCATGTCATGCACTCTGTGTCAATGTCTGGACGCAGAAGCATTATTATTTTGTTTGGTGACAATGTCTGGACTTACCAGTGCGATCCCCTGCGGGGGATTTCCTCAGTTTCTGGTTCTCTTGGCTGGTTTCCCTCTCGCAGGGCAGCCTCTTTTTCAGTACTGGTCTGTTAATATGCCTCCCTGAAGGCTCTGCTATGGCCACGGCCAATTGTACATTATTTCTCCTTAATTAATAGATTACCCTAACTTAGAAAAAAAAAAAAATGAGACTAATCCATTTGGATTACTAAAATAATTTGGAAATGATTTATAAATAATAATTTAATAAATTATTTTCATGATAATTTTTAAAATACTAAGAAAGAATTAATATATAAATGATTTATAAAATTATTTCTATGCAAAAGAATTAATATGAATTAATATGAGTGAAAATTTAGTAATTTTAATATTATAATATATTGGTATGAATATTAGATTTAGTAATAATAAAAACAATAATATTAATATTAATATTAATGTTAGGGTTAATAATGTTTTTTTTTTTTGCATGGTATTATTAGTAATTTGGTCCATCGTATTTGGTGCATAGGCTTGAAATATAATTAGATCTTGATTTCTACTTCTATTTGATATATTTTTATTTATTTACCTTATTTTTTTATATCTCTTTTATAAATATGGTATTTTTCCCATGGTATTTGGCACATAAGCTTCACCTAAATAAAACTTCTTTTTGACTTTTTGTAACTAGAAATTGCACCATACATTGCAAAGGAACCACTGTAAAGCTGTAAAGAAGTAACATATGAAAGATTAGTATAGAGGAAATGCTTTCACATGAGCCATGCAAGTAGGAAAGAGTAGTATAGAGGAAATGCTCTCACATAAATCATGCGGGATAGCTACAACTACAGAGAGTGAACAACTCTTTTTGAGGCTTCTTCTTTACCTCTTGTGCATGTACAAGCTCTTCTTACAAAAAATTGGCATCACCTTGGTCTTCCAAATATATGTGATTCTCTATCGTTAATCTGGCATTTTCACAGTTGACTTTTACGAGTGCTTGTAGGAGATCCCCAATTTGTTTCTGTTGGATCTCAACAAGCTCAGTTTTAGCTTGCAGTTCCATTTACAAAAGGGTAATTTTCTCTTGCATTGAATCAGTCTTGCTAGAATCATTATTTCTCAAATCCTCATTTTCCATCAATAAATTAGAGGTTCTTCCCAGAAAAAATATTTTCCATGTCACATTCTAAGCTTTTGGCCCCATCATTATTCTTAAGAGGACTTTGCAAATTAGTTTTGAGAGCTACGCTCTCTTCTTCTAAGTAAATCAAATTTTTCGGCAAATCGTCAATTTCCCTCTGAAACTTGTGGCCTTTACTGATATCACCTTGTATTTCTTCTTCAATATTAAAGTTTTCTTTCTGGAAAACATTAGTACTTTCAGAAAATTCCTTTAGCATAACTTTTGAGTCAACCTGGGATTCTAAATCAGTATATCCAACAGTTTGGGAACTGGAAATATGTTGTTGTGAATTCATTATCTGACATGATTCGCTAATTCTCCTGTTTTGAGGGATCTCATTCTCATCTTTAAGCTTGGGAATTTTGATATGGAACTCTCTGATCTTTTGCTCTGGAACGCCATACCTATCTTTGTCTTTCTTAGGTCCACTCCTTGGTCTTTCACCCCTCTTTCTAAGTTATGAAGGTCAATTTGCAGTTTCTGCAGGTTCTCTATCAGAATATCCGAAATTTAAGTGCTATAAATATAATTTGAATTAATGTGACATATATCCATGACTCTTGATTCAAGACTGTGATTGGACCCAGTTACCAGGTCATTTTTTTTCCTGTCCACTATTCATGGCTACAGAAAAAATCAGCTCTGTACCATAAGGCCTAATATTTATAATACACAAAGACACAGTATCACACCCATGAAATTGATTTCTTGTTGTATTTAGGCCAGTGAAAGGCACACCTAGATTTATTTGATTTCTTTCGCTCCTCTGATGAGCTCTTCCAACAAATGATGGATCGCTTTTGATCCAAACAAAGTCGAAACTGAAACAGACTTAGAACAATGAATGATAGAGTGCACTGTTAAAACACTTTTTGTGTGAAGATCGCTGATTCAAAACCCAATGTGTATAGATTAAAAAAAACATAAATTCAGCTCAACACAGAACTTTCAATTTTTTTATTTATACTCAACTCTGAAGTTACCTTTTTTTTTAATAATTTTACATGTACATGTTTTTAATCTTCTCCAAGTTTAATAAATTCAAAATCAAAATGAATCTACGTTAATATTAATAAATTAATAATACATTTCATCTATTTCAAAAGAAATTGTGGTTCTTTATCCAGATTAAGATGCTGAAAATGCATTGCATTGATGGCAAGATCATTGAATTTAAATGAAACGATGCTCTGGTAACTACATGGAAATGATAAAAAACAGAAAGGTGTATGTATCAATAAATCAATTTCTCATGTTCTTATCCATATTATATGAAAATAAAGTAAATCAACAGGACCTGAAGTCAAAATCTCCATAAGCCCTTACTTATTTTTACTGCAAAGGGACCTTGGATTAAATGCAAAGTGACCTTCGATTAAACTTTAAAAGCAAAGAGCCCATTTTAGTTCATATATGAAAGAGATGTAAGCCAATTTTACTAGAACTTTTTAAAACCAGATGTTGCAAAGGGAACTTGGATTAAATGCAAAGTGACCTTGGATTAAAAGAAAAGAGCCCATTTTAGTTGATATATGAAAGAGATGTAAGCCAATTTTAATAGAAATTTTTGAAAACAAAAACCAATGTCTGTCTCAATAGGATCAATTGCTACATTTTGTTATCCTTACATGAAAATAAGTAAAATCCAATAGGAACAAAATCCAAAGCCTCCATAAGCATTTACTTAGCTTTACTGCAAAGAGAGCTTGGGGTTAAAAGAAAAGAGGTAATATTAGTAAAAACTTGAAAAAATTGTAAGTCGATTTTAATACAAACCTGAAAGTGTTGTGAATTAAACAAATAGCATAGGGAGTGGATCCAGGATACCAAACCTCCTCACACAAGAAATCAAACCTATATAAATTATGGTATGCTAAATAAATAATAAAATATTTGATAAGGCTACTCAAAATTGTTTACCTGTAGACATGTTTTTAAACAAAAGATGCAAAAATCAAAATCAAATCTCGAGCTACCCACATAAGGCAGAAGGCAGAGATTGATATGTCAGATTAAATTATAAAACACTTACTAAAGAAAACAACAAAGAGTGATATGTCAGATTAAAGTACAATTTATTAAAGAAAAAGGAAGAGACTAATATGTCAGATTAAATTACAACATATATACTACAGAAAAAAAAATTAAATTGGATTACAGTACATTTAGTACATCATATTAAACTAGAGCAAGGAAAAATAATTTTCTTAAGCACCACGAGAATTGGGAAAATAAGTTTCTTATAACACCACAGGAACTACTTGAAGAGAGTTGAATTGAGAAATTTTTTCGATTAAACTCACTTGAATTTAATCTAAAAGACCAACATTAACAAAATCAAGTGCAAAATGGATATTTCAACATATCTTAACTACCAATATTTATTGGATAAAAATCTTACATATAACTAGCCCGGAAAAATGGTACAAAGCTTTCATTAATCTCTCTTCCTAGAAAATTCATCAGTATAGTGCTTTCTATTTCCTAAATAAGAAGTACTAAGTTGTGAGAAATATCATTTGTAATACAACTAGGAGCTAAAACTTGGAATGCTTTCTCTTCAGCTCCTTGAAACAAACTTATTGACAGTAGGTACAACTTTTATATGGGTGTCTGATATATAAATACACCACGATTTTCTACAGCAAAGACACATGGCCAATTCCTCACTTCCAAACTTGCTAGCAATTCACAATCCATCATTGGTGATGAGAATGATTCTAGGACAGTTTGAACTAAACACTCCTTCCCCAACAAAAAAATTGTAGCATTTAAGGCCCTCCATCAGGCACCAAGAATAAACTTATAAAACTCCAAATGATGAGAAAGCAAGACAGGTAAATGAAAGGGTCGAAAACTTGACCTTCAATTGAGCATGTCTAGTAATTTCGAATTCAACCCTTCAAGCCCAGCTAAGACCTTCCATGACCTTAGCTGAGAAATATTGGGCTTAAATAGGCTACCCATTCATTGAAAAACTATATCTCAGGTCACTAGACGAAGCTTCTTACAGCAAATATTTCTCCTTCCTGAAAGATACCTCTCATGAATTCAAGTTCTTTCCATAGAGATTTTTGTAGAAAATCCTGGTTTTATAAACAATTATCATGCTCAGTACTGCTGCAACAATACACACTCTTGACATGATCCAATAAGTGAGGAAAAAACATGAATGACCATGAAAATCTAGGGACTCATCTCCCTCAACAGATCCACCAGATATACCAAAGACCATTGCCGATAATCTGGGCATAGGTCCATGTCTTGAGTGTTGCTTTTCTTCTTCCAAATCATAGAGTGGACCGCAATAAGTCTAGAAAAGATTAAAGACCCTGCCGGATTAGTCATGATGAAAAAATTCTATAACACGCCAAAATTTTTCAGCCCAAAAATTTCAATAGTGGCTGGGATGATAGCCCAATGGGCACCATAGCCCAAACCAAAAAGCAATGTCCCTAAGTATAATTATCCTGACCAGCCCATTGCAAAGAGAATGTGTCCAATGGCCATTGTGATCTGTGCTACTGCCACAGTTGCAGGTCAGGGGTATGCATAATCCTGGTAAAAGTTTAGTCATTGTAAGTACTATTTCTTGTCTAAGAGCCCAGGGAAGAAAAATATAATCTGGAATGCTCAAAAAAAAACTAACAGTGTTTATTGTGAAGATACTTTGTTTTACTAGCTCAAGAACTAGTTTAAAGTTTAAACTAAAATACCCCTAAGTTGATTCAGCCTTGATATATTAAAAATAGAAAGCTGAGTACAATCCTGAGAAACACATTTGCTAAATATATATCATATAAAACTAGCTACCAAAAATAGCAGAGGCATATTGATCATATAATACTGGTATTCAGAGTTTTTTTTTAAACATACCTTGCAACAATCTTGGAGATATATCCACCACCAACACGCCCAAGGAAGTTTCAAATGCTCATCATGGACACAAATATATGACCACTTGCATAGGCCATTGACTGGCTCATCTGCCCAAGGTTGTCAATAAATGTTAAGCCTGAACCTAATCCAAAGGCTAGAGAAAAGAACATAAGCCAAAAATTATCTTTAATCATGGTCTGCATCAAAGTGAAATCTTCTCCCCTGCGAGGCCCCTTCCTTCTCTTAATCCTCGCAGCTCCTTCAGTAACAGCATGCAACAATTGGGCCTGTAATTGAGCAAGGAGTTTCTGTCTCTCCCACTCTGGCAGAAGATCAACTCCTTTAGGCTTCTCATCTTCAAGCTCACTCAACAACATTTCATTCCAATTCAATATGGAACATGTTGCCTACATTCTCCACCATGGTCTAATGCATTGGCTACATCAGTGTTTGTATTTTAAGAATTTCCCAACAGGGGAGCTTCCAGACTAGTTTTTTTAACAGGAGAAGGTGGATCTGAAGGAGGGAAAGGACTCTTGAAGGTAGAAATCAGGGCCAGAGCCAAAGGTGAAGTCAAGATTTCGAGAAAAATAACTGTGAATATCCAGCTCATGGGGTGCCTGATCTCAAAAAAATCTTGTACAAGCATCACCCCCAATAAGTATGCTACCAACAATAGACAAATTCCATAAACAAAGTTGAAATTAGTATTGTTTGAAGGACTGATTTCCTGACAACCTTCGATAGGTCTTAAAATGAACATCATGGCAATGGAAATCATAAAATGACCAACTGCCACCATGAAGAAAAGTCTGCTTAATCTGGTGCAAATAGAGTATCATAATATTGTGTAAGTATCGCTCCACAGAGACCAGTGAGCCCTTTAAGAATTGATGCATGGGCATTAGGCTCAAGAAATACTTTGTATTTTTATAAGACATAGGGGGGTTTTATGTTTCTGAATTCTCATGTGATTATTAGTATTTTGAATAAAATAGTGCGGAATTGTAAATGTTCTCAAACCATTAGAGAACATGAGAGGAAGTTGGTTAAGTCAGGAATGTGAAGAGTCATGGATTTAGGCTAAATTTAGGACTTTGAGAAATCCAAGAGTTTTGTTGAGCTATTAGAGGAGCTAAAGCGATTCATTATTTTCTTGTATAAGTGTAAGCCAAAAAGGCATTAAGCATATAGGTCTGAAGAGTAGGAGAGAGATACAGAGGCAGAGTAGTGAGGATAGAAGGCCATCGAATTGAAGATCAGGCCTGAAGAGTAAGGATTCTGATGTAATTACTGTGGTTGCAAATATAGAGAATCCAGTTCTGAGTTGTGTTCAATTATGAATTCTGTAATGTGTGGAGTGTCTGCGTAAGATGGTGTGTATAATAGTAATTGTAGAATTCTATGAATCGATCACAGGGTGATCGATTTCACATCTGGCTCTTCCATTGATAGAATTTATACAGTGCTGAGTATAATGTTGTTTCCATACACAGTATTCAGATAAGGGGTTTAATTATAAACTCTGTTATGCATACACCATGCTTAAGGTCAACTTAAGTAAAGGAAAAGGCTATAGTTTGAATGAATTTGAACTCCCGTTCTAAATCTGTATAAATTAATTGCGCATTCATCCTATGTGAAGAGCTTCATAAAATCGATGCGTTTTATCCTTGTGAATGGACAACACAAGCGATGTCTACATCAGATCATTGAGCATGTGTGGTCTTGTATTGAAATGTTGTTGTTTGAATTGAAGTGATTGAATTTTATTCACGGAAATCAAGGATGGAGGAGCAATCTGCAGGCAGGAACGAATTCGTTTCACAGAGTTGAATCATAACCGTAATGAAGGAGACAGAATCTTGAGGAAGTAGCACAAGTGGAACGTTAAGGAATTTTTGATGACGAGAAACCAACAGTTTCACAATTCTTAAAAATGATAAGCGGAATGTCAAAAAAAAATGTCATATTAGTCTTTGATTGATGCGTGGCAAAGGTGGTTAATCATATACCACCCATTTCGCATAATTTTTGAGTGATAAACTACGGGGCCAAAAAAATGTGATTTCTGTTGGATGTGTCGATCAAATGATCAAACGGTGGTCACATCACTAACTTGCGCATGGTTTAATGAGGTATGATTTTCGTGGGACCCAAACGAATTTTAATGGTTGCTGGGTCTTCATATCAAGTCTAAGTTTTATTAGATGTTTCTTAACATTTGGTTTGGGGAATATATATATATATATTATGTTTGGTATGAGATGACATAACCATATGCATGAAAGGATATGAAGTTTGGTTGATAGTGTTGTGACTGCATATATATATGCGCATGTAGTGCTTTAGCATATAAGAAAGGTTTATGTGCTAACCGAAGTTTGTATTTTGGGCTTATGATATAATAGGCGAAAGGTAATAATATATTGAGTCTTTATAAACTTCGAATACAGATCTGAGCCCTCTGAGGTAGGGCTGAAATGTAATTCGAATTAGTTAATTCGAATATGTATGAGTGGGTTGCAATATACTTTCCGAAATTGAATTAAAACATTGGTTGGGTTTTATTAGAAGAGCATATTATATGCTTTATGGGTTTTATAACCTTGATTATAAGAAGCTTTCGCATGTGTTGAAATTGCCCAGATTTAAAATTATTGGGGATAAACCTTGAATGCAGTTTTGATATGCAGTAGAATAGAAGATTGTGGGTAAGCAAGAAGGAAAGCTATCAAGTGGTATCAGATCAGGAAGGGCTCTGTTTGAAGTAAAATAGTTTTTTACTATTTAATATGAAGGCAGATGTGATGAGATAATGGAAAGAAGATCATATTCTAAAATCCGATATGCAGAGATACAAAGAGTTGCAGAGAATAGAGATTTACAGAACTGGATGAATGAAAAACAATATCATTCAGGGATCTTGCAGGTAAAATAATTTTGAATCTAATATGAAATTTATGATTGCAGAATTGTGATTGCAGAAAGTGAAGACAGAGTTTTGATGGTGATGGCAGTGAACCTGATATTCAACTAAAGGTTGGATAGGGAGAACAATCGCAGTGTTCTCAAGAGAAGGTGAGTTAATGAGCAGTGTTTAACTCTGGTTTGAAGAAATGTTTGCAGAATTAAGATTGCAAGAAATTGAGAGAATCTCAGCAAAATCAGATCACAGCTTTGAGAGAAGTGATGAAAGAGTTTAGCAAAGGATTTTAAAGTGAAGAATAAAGTGTGGCAGAACCTTGAGGAGATTCAACAGAGGTTGAATGAGTTCTAAGAGTTACAGAGTGAAGCCTAGGGAGAGCAGAAGAGAGTGCTCAGAAGGTTCCAATAGATAGGGGACCAGTACTTGCCAAAAGCCCAGATCCGGAGGAAAGGATTGGTGAGGTAAGTGGCAGCAGGAGAGCTTACTATTGTAGAGGCTTGGTGCAGCTGATGATTGAGGGACTCATGAAGGATAAGATGACTACTCATAGTCATAGCAGAGATTGCAGAGGTTCTGAGAGAGGCCACAATAGAAAAGAGAAAGAAGATGCTAGGACAACTAGCATGAGGAAGAAATTGACTAATGCAGAATATTGGAAAGAGGTAGCTGAGATCAGAGAACAGTTTAACAAACTGAAGATGATGATAGAGAAAACCCAGAGAGTTGGTTGGCTTATGAATAATAAAGTGAAGTGGCATAGGCTACAGATGAAGAAAGAGCAGATGATACATGCTCAGCAGAAAGAGAGATTACTCAGGATGATTGAGTATTTGGAGAAGGACTTAAAGACTGAAACTTCAAGTGAGGCCAAGGGGTCAAATGAATTTACATCTAATGATTTTTGTATGTTTGCAGAAAATATGAGAAAGCTTGAATAGAGGATGGGTGTACATTTGGAATGTGCAGAACTCAAAGCAAATGAGTTGAGAAAAGAAGTTTCTATTTGTGAAGCAGAATAATGTACAGATGAAGAATGGATATCTATAAAAGATCTTGTGAATCATGATGAAGACTTAAGGCGGCAAGAAGTTTGCCTTGCTGAAGAGGAAGTCATTGATGATTTCCTGAGTTATTGGACAAGTCCAGATCAGCTGGAAGATGAAAAGCCTTGCATTTTTGAATCTGACAAGTGGGAGGTGATTACAGGTTCTATAGAGGAAGAGGATCAGTCTAAGGCACTGATAAATGAAGCAAATGAGACTGAAAAGTCTTGTGGTTTTAAAACTAAAGAGTTGTGTATGTTTGCAGGTACATCACAAGGAGATGAACAAGCTTTAAAGTTTATTGAGGAGGAGAAATTGAATCTGAAATTTGTTCAGATCAATGCTGAGATAGCAATATCTTAGGAGGAATTGAAGACAAAGGAGTCTAATGAGAATATTGAAGTAGAGAGAGAAGGACCAGCTGATGATTGGTCAACAGCAAGAAAATGCATAAAAGGTTGGGTGAAGTTTCCAACATCTACTCCAATTGAAGTTGTTGAATTGTATAGAAGGTTGGATTTTCAAAGAATAGAATTGGAGAAGCAGAGGACCTATGCACAGGATAAATTGTGGAATAAGCAAGACAGAGGAATTTTCATGAATGACAATCAGAGAACAGAATATAAGAAAATGATTCAACAAAATGAAGGAGTTCATTTTGGTGAATCACAGCAGAAGGATATTCATCAAACATATGATAGAAAGAAGGAGAGACTAGCTGACAGTCTCATGGAGGATACAAATCAACATAATGATGTGCTGACAGAGGAATTGAAAGAAAACTCAGAACAACATACTGATGTGTTGTCACAGGAGGAAGAGGTATTGAGACCTTGTAATTTTAATGCTGAAGGTTCATGTGTTAACTATGCAGGCAAGGAAGAACAACAAATGGAAATTGTCAGGAAAGTTAATAAGAAGGAAACTATGTTAGCTGAAAACATACTGAAGGATCGTCATTTTAACATGGTGATTGGAACAGCGGAGATAACTCTAGAAGCTGAGGAGAAAGACAATGAAGAATTTATGAGTCTTGAAACAGACTTGGGACTGCAGAGAGAAAAATTGGTGACTGAATCAGCAAGTGAGACCATTGGGTCTTGTGATTTTGACACTGACAGTTTGATTGTGTTTATAGGTGATGCATAAGACAATCCATCATTTGGAATTGTCTTGAGAGAAGAAGAACTATTGCAGAAAGAAGGTGAGACAGTCATGTCTCATATGGAGAAACTTGTTACTATTGGTGACAAGGAGGAGTTGGCTTGTTTGAATAGCCAAGAGAAGACTGGAGGACAGATTTTTAAAACTACTACAGTGATGGAAAATTAGAATTCTATTCTGATAGAAGATGAAAATGCAGAGCTTGAAGAACTTGATTCGATTGCTAGGATCAATCAAGGGGATAAAGGACAATTGCTGAAGATTGTCAAAGAAGAAGAAGAAGATGCTGAATTTAAATTGCAGCATATTGCGGATGTGAAACAAGTACAAAATGAGTGGCTGAAATGTTTGCTGGAAACATTTAAACAGGAGAAAGAGGCTACAGACACTAGAGTGAAATTTCCTAAAGCTGTGAAAAGAAGAGGAGAAGATATTAGTTTGAAAAATTTAATTTTTCCTACTAGTACACAAATAGAGATAAATGAGTATGTTACTGCAGGAAGAAAAATAAATGATAATTTATTTTCTAAAGGTAAATTTGTAGGTGATGAGGAAAATAAAAATGTTGCGGAGGGAGATATCTTAAGAGGTATTTAGGAATTTTGGGAGGCAGCAACACTTCTGGAAAAAGAGGCAACATTGGCATCATCAACATCTATGGTGGCAGCCACAACAGCTGAATTAACAAGAATTGGAGGCAGCAGCAGTGGGCAGAGGAAATTCCAGCTAGACTATAAGCTGGACATGGAGATTGAGAGAATCAGAAGACTGAAGATGAAGGTGTCTCAGAAGCAGCAGACAACAGCAAGAAAGTAGAAGGATTTTAGCAAAGGAAAGACAAGAAGAGATTGCGAAAGTATAGCTGGAGGTAATTTGCAGAACAAGATATGGAGACCTGGAGAAGTGTAGTTGGAGAATGATGCAGCTGTTGGAGAACAGCAAAGCAAAGTATAGGATCCAGGAAAACAAGGACTGAAGGCACATGATCACGAGATCATGATCAATTTTAACCTTGGGAGTCTGATGCAAGGGCATTAGGCTCAAGAAATACTTTGTATTTTTATAAGACATAGGGGGGTTTTATGTCTCTGAATTCTCATGTGATTATTAGTATTTTGAATAAAATAGTGCGGAATTGTGAATGTTCTCGAACCATTAGAGAACATGAGAGGAAGTTGATTAAGTCAGGAATGTGAAGCGTCAAAGATTTAGGCTAAATTTAGGACTTTGAGACATCCAAGAGTTTTGTTCAGCTGTTAGAGGAGCTGAAGTGATTCATTATTTTCTTCTATAAGTGTAAGCCAAAAAGGCATTAAGCATATAGGTCTGAAGAGTAGGAGAGAGATTCAGAGTCAGAGTAGTGAGGATAGAAGGCCATCGAATTGAAGATCAGGCCTGAAGAGTAAGGATTCCGATGTAATTACTGTGGTTGCAAATATAGAGAATCCAGTTCTGAGTTGTGTTCAATTATGAATTCTGTAATGTGTGGAGTGACTGCGTAAGATGGTGTGTATAATAGTAATTGTAGAATTATATGAATCGATCACAGGGTGATCAATTTCACATATGACTCTTCCATTGATAGAATTTATACAATGCTGAGTATAATGTTATTTCCATACACAGTATTCAGATAAGGGGTTTAATTATAAACTCTGTTATGCATACACCGTGCGTAAGGTCGACTTAAGTAAAGGAAAAGGCTATAGTTCGAATGAATTTGAACTCCCATTCTAAATCTGTATAAATTAATTGCACATTTATCCTATGTGAAGAGCTTCATAAAATCAATGTGTTTTATCCTTGTGAATGGAAAACACAAGCGATGTCTACATCAGATCATTGAGCATGTGTGGTCTTGTATTGAAATGTTGTTGTTTGAATTGAATTGATTGAATTCTATTCACGACAATCAAGGATGGAGGTGCAATCTGTAGGCAGGAACGAATTCGTTTCACAGATTTGAATCATAATCGTAATGAAGGAGATGGAACCTTGAGGAAGTAGCACAAGTGGAACGTTGAGGCGGTTTTGATGAGGAGAAACCAGCAGTTTCACAATTCTTAAAAATGGTAAGAGGAATGTCAAAAAAAATGCCATATTAGTCTTTGATTGACGTGTGGCAAAGGTGGTTAATCATATACCACCCATTTCGCATAATTTTTGAGTGATAAACTACAGGGCCAAAAAAATGTGATTTCCATTGGATGTGTCGATCAAATGATCGAATGGTGGTCGTATCACTAAATTGCGCATGGTTTAATGAGGTATTATTGTCGTGGGACCCAAACGAATTTTAATGGTTGCTGGGTCTTCATATCAAGTCTAAGGTTTATTAGACGTTTCTTAACATTTGGTTTGGGGAATATATATATATATATATATATATATATATATATATATATATATATATATATATATTATGTTTGGTATGAGATGACAGAACCATATGCATGAAAGGATATGAAGTTTGGTTGATAGTGTTGTGACTGCATATATATATGCGCATGTAGTGCTTTAGCATATAAGAAAGGTTTATGTGCTAACTGAAGTTTGTATTTTGGGCTTATGATATAATAGGTGAAAGGTAATAATATATTGAGTCTTTATAAACTTCGAATATTGATATGAGCCCTCTGAGGTGGGGCCGAAATGTAATTCGAATTCGTTAATTCGAATATGTATGAGTGGGTTGCAATATAGTTTCCGAAATTGAATTAAAAAATTGGTTGGGTTTTATTATAAGACCATATTATATGCTTTATGGGTTTTATAACCATGATTATAAGAAGCTTCCACATGTGTTGAAATTTCTTAGATTTAAAATTATTGGGGATAAACCTTGAATGCAGCTTTGATATGCAGTAGAATAGAAGATTGTGGGTAAGCAAGAAGGTAAGCTATCAAGAATCCCCAAAAATAGGTCCTCTATTCTTTGGAAAATTTTGCACACAGGAGACCAATGATATAGTATTGAAATTAGTCTCCCCATTGGTTCCTACAGCTATTAGGATACAAACCTGCAATGAAAATAATAACCTAAATGAGAAAACAAACCACCCAAATGATCTAGTGAGCCCACACCCTTATGTTGAGGATCTGTCATTTTTTCAGGGCAGGTAGCGGAAAGCTTTATGGTCTTTTCCCGCTCACCCCGAATATAATGGAGCTCTTCTTCACTAGTATCCATCCATTTCCATGTGAGAAGCTCTGCAGCCTTGCTGATTGTGTAGCGGATGGTGTGAAATGCATTTTCTTGTGGAAGTAGTAGACACTTCCAGGTCTTCAGAGCGAATGATGTTGTCAGAAGAAGAAGTTTTGGGCTTATTAGAAACCCTAACCCACACAGAAATAGAGGATGATGATGGTGCTTCTTTAACCTTAGCATTGGGCCTCTGATAGCAATGATCGACTCTACTTTTTCTCTTGTAATTAGAGAACCGTGAAGCCAAATGGGAGGCTATGGGATTGTGATTGGGATCAACAGAGGCATGATGATGGGAAGGGAGTGGAATCCCTAGACTCTCTTGGACGAGGGAAATGTGAGGAATCTGTCAACCCTCCTCCATCGTGGGCGTTGTTTCTTTGGAAAAGGAGGATATGGGCTCTTTCTTCCTTCCTTCACAGATCTCATTTCTTTCTCAAACCAGGCAGGGCATTTTCAACATTTGCATTATCGGCTCTGCTCAGATCTGCGTCTAGTACTTCGAAACATTTTTCTAAAATCACTTTCCTCTATAACTAATTAATAATAACAATATTTAATCCTAAGGTTGAAATTATTTTAATTTTCTAACATCAAAATCAATGGTGAGTAATGATACACGTGGAAGTTTAGGAAAGTTGTTTTCAAATAAGGACACTTTACAGTGTAAATATATTCTTTTTCAGTTTTTGTAAATATAAAGAGGTTTATGGAGTAAATATAAAAAGGTGTTTTATTTATTTACCATATCTCTAGTTTATTTATATATGTATTTATTAACCATATCTCTTTTTTAAGTGTTCTTAAAAATCTTCATATTTTAAATTTATATTTTTTAAATTTATTTTTTATTGTTTATTTATATGGTTATGTAAGTTATTTTTAAATTCGGCATTATTTATATTTTATTTAAAAAAAAATGTTTTTATTTTTCCTTCCAACATACTTACACATCAGGGTCATACTGGGCTGTAGAATATGACTCTCTGTGCCATGACCGCACACTACTTAAACCAACCTAGATCCATCTTAACTACAGATCGATCAAGTGCCGAGAGGGATCAAATCTCTCGAGGTAAAAACCGATTTTTTGAGTGAAAAACTTGAGGAAAGCTTTGCACATTGAGATATTTGATCGCTCTCGGTGTTTGATAGATCCGTAGTTAAGATGGATCTAGGTTGGTTTCATTCATGTGTGACCAAGGAAAATCTATCGATAACATGAGGAACATATGATTAATTTGATCAATAATATTGAAATACATCTAATATTAATATAACCATTTTAAATATGCTAAATATGTTTGAGATTTATCTAGTCATTTTAGTTTTTAAATTTTCTTAGTTACCTCCATTTGTTGAGATGATAAATATTTTCATATAACTTTAATGACGAAAAATGATGAAATCAAATTTTTGAATGAAAAGTGAAAATGTAATAATATTGAATGATAGAAAATGTGAATAATAAGAATGTAGTTACAAATATCCTTCATTGTGATCAACCTCAAACTATTTTCTTCTACTATTCTTATTGTCACCCTTGTTAGTTTTGTCATCTTTTCATATCGATTATATGAAAAAGGTAGTAGAAATCATAAATCATAAACCATTTAAATGTTTAGTTGGAGTTGTAGTACACACTATACCTTGTTTCTTTGGCTCTCCAATATTATTTGGTTTAATTAATATAACACAAAAATGGTTCTACATTGTCAATAATGTTTTGTGCTTACATTGAAATCAATGCACAATATTAATCCAATGACTTTAAAAGTAATGTACCATCATGCATCCAATTACATCAAATCATAAATCAACATATATACTGAAATAAATGCATCTAATGCAAGCGATCAAATAAGATTAGAAAACAACATCTACATAGAAATCAATGCATCTATTGCAAGTAATCATATAGGATTAGAAATCAACATCTACGCTCAAATCAATGCATCTAGTGAAAGTAAGAAACTATGATTAGAAAGAAAAATATACACTAAAATGAATGCATCTAGTGCAAGCAATCAAATAGGATTATAAATCACCATATACACTGAAAACAATGCATTTAGTGCAAGAAATAAAATAGGAGTAGAAATAATTTATATTGAAATCAATGCATATATTGTAGTCAATCAAATATAATTATAAATCAACATCTACATTGAAATTAATGCATCTAGTGCAAGCAATCAAATAGGATTAGAAATCACCATCTACACTCAAATTAATGAATTTAGTGCAAGCAATCAAATAGAGTTAGAAATCATCTACATTGAAATCAATGCATCTAGTGCATATAATCAAATATCATTAAAAATCAAAATATATACTAAAATCAATGCATCTAGTGCAAGAAATCAAATAGGATTAGAAATCACCATCTACACTGAAATCAGTGCATCTATTGAAAGAAATATTATTCCCTCTCTCCCCCAGCCATATATCATTAGGAGAATTTTGAGGTCTAAAATGGGCCTCCTAAGGAAATAGTAAAATAATAGCTAAACCAATAAAATAATATTTATGAATTTGCAATTCACCTTTTGCACCAAAATCCATGTAACCATGGTTCAATTCAATTCAAAAGTTGTACCAAAATAAAATTAATAAAAAAATTGTATTGATGTGACTATAAATAAAAATGAGCCTTTTAAGAAAGAGCCATTATCATTATACAACTAATGCATTTATCCTTTGTACTTAAATAGATTAAAATAATATATAAATATAAATTCTTAAATTTTTAATTATAGAATTTACTAATTAAAATTTATATTATTTAAATTATATAATAACATGTAATTAATATACTATATAAAAATAATATAATATGATCTAATATTTATTGGAAAGTATGTAAATATAATATTTATTGAAAAGTGTGTAAATACATGAATATTGTGTAGGGATATGCGTTGTTTCTTTCAAAAAATATGAATTGATAATAATAATATTTTATTCAAAAAGTGTGAAATGACATTTGTTATGAGTACTTTACTTTATGACTTAAAAATTACTTAGAGCACTACCATGGCTAACCATGAGTTTTTATCCACTATTGAGAATGTGAGAAGTAAGTAACTTTAACTCAAGCAATACCACCTCAACCATTAGGGATGATGGCATCCCCTAAAATGTGATTGGTTCTCATAAAGTGAATTTTGATTATACATTTTCCTTAGGAGGTGATCTGAATGGATGATATTTGTTACGCTATGCAATGTATCCAAATAGATATGATAATGTGTGCATAAGGTTCTCCTTCATATTGCAGGTTAAACAATTAGTTCTGGCTTTGTTTACCAGATTTTTGTGTGAGGATTGATTAAGTATTTTAACTATTTATCATTGTACAACAGTAAAGAACAGAAAATAAACTTCACAAAGCACATTATACAGCAAATTGTTAACGTAGTTCACCCCTCCTGGGCTACATCTGTCGGTCCAACGCCCAATGGCATGTCCCTGTTTGTATTAATTTGCTAAAAATGTAAGTACAATTGGAAATAAGCCTCAATAACAAAAACTCTCTATAAAATCAGCTTCAGAAGGTATGAATTAGCTAGAGATGGCTATTCATTTACATAAAACGGATAAAGAAATCCCAATACACTGTCTTCTCCATGATGGCCCTAATGGCTCCTTGATCTTCCTCGAAGCTAAAACTACTGTATATGACCTTTGTTCGACCTGAATCCTATGCCAAACTACTCAAAAACTCGAAAATACCCAAAATTGACTATTTTTTCACCCAATTTGGTTCAATAATGAGAGAGTTGTGACCTCTCAGAGGTTTTTTCCCAATGTCCCCCAAAAACTCCACTAAATATGGAGGACTGCCAGTTAAATTTGACAAAATGGTAAGTCCACCAAATAAGGAGGGTCTGCTAACACAAACCATTAGACAAAACTGCAGTTACATTATATGTTGGGCAAATGGGCATGTGACCGCCCATGCCTAACTGCCATGAAGATCGTCGTATACACCGTCTACATTCCATGTGGTGGTCACATGACCGAAAGGCTGCGAATAAGGTTTTAACCATCGCATTTAAGGCCTTAAGGCCTAGTTCTAGAGGTCTGGACATATGTCGCCAAGACTAGCCTTGAGGGGCTACTCCTTAAAAAAAAAAATTTCGTCGAATCTTCAAAGGAACTTGAAATATATGTGGGAAACATACATAAGAAAGGTCTAATGCACAGCCCGAGTGGTCGGGTCTATGTGCTCATGGGCAAGAGGCCCATGTTCGAACCCGAAAGCTCGCAATTGTTTTTTTTGAAACAAATATTTTCAGCCGACCCGACCCGAATGTAAACTCGTTCAAGGTGACCCGAACGACCCGACCTGAATGCAAATTCGTGCAGAAGCCCATGGTGTCGGGAAGAACCACACAAATTTTATGCCTTGGGATTTGGGGCCAAATGGCACCCTACTATATGCCTTCATCATATTGTTAATTTTTTTGGATTAAAACTCAAAGTCAAATGTAGTCAAATAGTCCTTTTTTTTAGTTTATTAGACAATTTCAAAAATCAATAACTTCTGCATATGACCTCGATTTTGAGAACCGCTCACGGCGCCAGAATCGTAGCAATGAGACCTTTCCGATCATTCAGATTACAACCACTTCTAGGAACTTTAATTTTTGAGCAATTTTCATAACTTGGACATGATCTCCTAATCACACCTCCCCATTGGGAAGCTTTTGGACCCAAAAAGCATTCAATTACCTGTTTAGAAGATGAGGGTACAACCCCCTCACCTTTTCCACCTCCATCCATTTTTCCTTACTTGGTTTGTTGCCTTTAAGACCAATCCGAAGATAATCGACACTTCTCGTCTTAGAAGTGTGTGTCCTCCTGTCAAGGATAGTATCCTCTTTAAGCTTGTCCAAATATTCTGGCGAGAAATATTCTATTGATGGTAGCTAAATGTCACTCCCTTGATCAGCAATCAAAGGAGGCTCATACAAACTTAAATTTTCCACATTCACAACGTAATACATTTGAATATATGAAGGAAAATTTAGTTGAAAAGCATTATTTCCAACTTGTTTAATAATTTTGAATGGACCATAATGAATAGGCTTCATATTTTTACTTTCTCCTTGCATTCTTTCTTTACTAATATGCAACCATACCTCATCTCCTTCTTGAAACTTATGATCAACTCTGTGTTTGTCATGCCTCTCCTTGTACTTTCCTTGACTCTTTTCAAGTTGTTCTTGAACCTGCTAATGTATGAGCTAAATTATTTCAATTAACATGAGAGCTTTGTCAATGTCACTCTGCCCATCAATGCCAACATCCTTCTCAAGAATGAAATATAAAGGTGACTTAGGAAATTACCCAAAACAAGCTTCAAAAGGTGAATTATTTGTAGAGGAGTGCTTGGCCTAGTTGTAAGCATGCTGAATGTAATGCAAGTGCTCATCCCAAAGCTTGGGATGCTTGCTGCAATAACCTCTCAAAACATGTACAATGGCTCTGTTCACTACCTCTGTTTGGCTATCTGTTTACAGATGGAAATCAGTACTCTTTTTCAACTTAGTGTCCATCATCTTCCATAAATTGGACTAAAAATTCCCAACAAATCTGGAATCCCTGTCACTAACAATAGAAGTAGGCAAGCCATAATGTACCTATACATGTTAAAAATATAAATCAGCAATTATAGATTTCTTACATGGCATAAGAATACACATCTTGTTGAATCTATCAACTACTACATAAAGATAATCATGTTGCTTTCTAGACATTGGTAGACCTCCCACAAAATCCGTAGAAACACTTTCCCATGGTCTAGAAGGTATCGGTAATGGTGTATATAAACCAAGATTCCTATTGCTAGGCTTGCTTATACCACATAATGAACAACCTCTAATGAAACATGAAACACTATCTACCATGCGAGGCCAATAACAATACCTCTGTAAATGTGCCACCGTTTTTCTTACCCCGAAAATTCCAGCAATAAGAGAAGAATGAGCTTCTCTCATAACACTTAGTATCTCTCCTTGTGGTATGCACAACTTGCCCATATGAAACAACAAATTATTATGCAAGTGATAATCATTCTCCTCAACTTGTTTCCCTTCACTCAAGTTAGTATACACATCCTTAAAATCAACATCTAATGCATATTGTTCTATGTAACTCTCATGTACAATAGAATCATTCTTAAGTAAAGTAGTAGCACTAATAATAGGCCTTGAAAGCATATCAGAAACTTTATTGAAAATACCTTTATTGTACCTTATTACCAAGTGAAATTGTTGTAGGAAACCCATCCATCTAAAATGTCGTGACTGCTGCAATTTACTTTGCGACTGCGAGTATTGTAAAGGCTGATGGTCGGTATGTACAACTGCCTCTTTGTCCATCAAATAGTGTTTCCACTTTTTTACGCTTTGTACCAACACATACAACTCCTTATCATATGTAGGATAATTCACAACATCACCATTAAATGTCTCAGAATGAAAAGCGATAGGCTTACCATTTTGTAATAGAACTGCACCCATGGCGTAATCACTAGCATCAGTTTGAATATCGAATGGCTATCACAAGTCTGGTAATGCAAGGACTAGAGCTAAATTTATCTTCTCTTTCAATTATTATAAAGCTTTATGTTGCTTGCCTCCCCATTGGAAAGCATACTTCACACTTGTCACTACATGCATAGGAGCTGCTATGGTAGAGAAGTTAGAAATAAACTTCTTCCAATACTGAGCTACACCCAAAAAAAATTCTTACCTCTGTAATGGATTTGGGAGTACGCCAATTCACAATGGCTTCTATTTTAGAAGGATAAATTATCAAAGCACCTCCTCCTAATATGTGCCTAAAATAGACCAAAGAAGTCTTTCCAAATTCACACTTTGACATTTTAAGAAACAACTGCTTTTTCTTCAAAATATCAAGTACTTTCTTAACATGAATGACATGCTCTTCTCTAGTCTTGCTGAAAATTAAGATATCATCTAAGTAGACAATAACTAAATAATCAAGAAAAGGATGTAAGACATCATCCATCACACGCATGAAAGTTGCAAGTGCATTACATAAACCAAAAGGCATAACAAGCCACTCAAAGGGTCCCTGTTTGGGTTTGAATGCAGTCTTCCAAATATCACTTTCTGCAATTCTAACTTGATGATATCCACTACATAAGTCTAACTTAGTGAAAAAATTAACATCTTTCAGCTGATCTAACAAATCATCTATCCTTGGGAGTGGGTAATGATTTTTTACTGTTATTTTGTTTAATGCCCTGAAGTCCACACACATACGCAAAGTTCCATCTTTCTTTGGAATCAACACTATCAGTGACCCACATGGTGAAGTGCTTGGTCTTATGAAACATTTGTCCAAAAATTCTTTAATTTTCCTCTTTATTTCAACATTCTCCATGACATACATGCGGTACTTGCCTATGTTAGGAAGAGGACAATCTTGTTGCAATTGTATTTCATGTTGATTCTCCCTTTTAGGAGGTAAACCTGTCAGCTCCTGAAACATCTCATGATGTGCATCAACTACATCATATAAATCTGATTTTAACATGGGATCACAATTTTCAAATGACTCGTAATTCACATCAACCTTAGGCTTAACCATAAGAAGTGCAAAACTCTTACTATAATTCACTAGCCTTTTTACCTGTCCAACATTTACCATCGCTATATTTGTTTTCTTGCGATGTGCTCTTCCAATAAACTCCTTTCCATCTTTGAATAGATGATACTTTTTCTCATGGTGATGGAAGATATCCTTCCTGTCATATAAGTAAGGACTTCCCAAAACAGTTCCTGATATATCAAGTGGAACAACATCTAGTTCAACTGTGCCAATGAAATGTGTAGTAATTGAAAAGTGCAATATGCACTTCTTTGAAACCTGTAAGTTTGCATCCTTGCAAATCCAACCAAGTGGATATGGTCTTGGATGTGGAATGGTCTCAAGTTTTAGCTATTTGACTAAGTCTTCTGAGATAAGGTTCGCTTGTGACCCACTGTCGAACAATGTGTCAATTTTTGTATGTTTTGAAATAACCCTCACATGGAACAGTTCAATTCTTTCTTCTTCATCTGGAGCTTGTACATGACAGTTTGAAATACTAGTACTTGGCATAGTTTCAGTTTCTTTTCCCTTCATAATCTTCACACCCATGGCTATAAATTTAGTTTCGTCACCTAAATCATCACCTTAGTCTTGTTGTGTAGTTGTAGTAGCTGCAGTTTTCTTCTTCCCTTTGTCTTTGTTAAACTGAGTTCTTTTTTCAAGATGAAGTTTCCAACAGTTTTTATCTTCATGGCCTTCTCTTGAACAGTGTTTACATATCACTTTCTCACCCTCCTTTTTGACATATGCATTATTTTTGCCTTTTCCTTTTGAGGTTTTATCTTTGTTTTTCCCCTTAAAAGGCTTGTTTCTACCCTCTTCAAAATTATGTTTCCCTCTAGCCTTTAAATGTTTGCCTTGGACACAAACCTCATCTAGACTAGTAGGATTGAACATAAGGATAGTATGTTTAAGGTAGCTATGTAAACAACCTATATATTTCAGAAAAGTGTCTTGACTCTGCAAGTATATCCCTAATAAGAGTGCTCTTCTCCTAAATTCTTGGGTGTAGTATTGTACATTTTGTCCCTTAAGTTGTCTGAAATTTTGCCAATTCATGATATATTTTTGTAAATGAGCTAATGGATAAAAATTATTTTTTTATTGCAGTAATGAAATCAGCCCATGATAAAATTATCTTACCATGCTTTCTAATCTCCTCCTTGGCTTTGGCTTCCCACCAAACAAGTGCTGCACCTTCCATTCTCAAAGAAGCTAGCTGAATTTTGGTGTCATCATCATGAAGGTTCTGTATCCTCAAGTAAACCTCCAACTGCCTTATCCAATTGTCAAGTTTTTTTGCATTGACTTCACAATTAAACATAGGAAATTCAACCTTAACATCAAGTTTCAAAAATAGACTTTTACCAGTGTTATTGGACTTGTGAGATTGATTCACTGAAGTTGAGGATGACGATGTAGAGGAAGAGGATGAAGATGGGGATGGTGGATCACCATTTCCTCCATGTCCTTTCTTTGACTTGTCTTCATTTTTCTTTCCTCCTGAAGATCCCTCTCCTTCCTTGTGATGTTTAGACCCTTCTCCTTCAAGCCTTTCATTCCTTTCTCGGTAGAGTATCCTCACCATTTTAGTCATGTCTAGGAATGCCTTTCTGAACACCCTTTCTTCCTCTTTGGGATCAATTCCTTCAGGAATTTCTCCTCCTCCTAAAGTCATGCTTATGGCTTCTTCTATTTCTCTTGAAGGTGAAATTGAAGATGGAGATAATGGCACTCTTTCCCTCATTGGTTGAGTATCTATATGATCTCTCACCAATTGACCTTCTCCTCTCTTGAGCTTAAGCCTAGTAAGCATCAAAAACCTTACAAACAGTTAAACAAACCTTGCACAAGAACAATACAGAGTGTAGAACTCTATCTATGATACCAACTTGAACTAAATGGATGATATTTGTTACGCTATGAAAAGTATACAAACATATATGATAATGTGAGAATAAGGTTCTCCTTCATATTGCAGGTTAAACAATTAGTTATGGATTTGTTTATCAGATTTCTGTGTGAGGAATGATTAATTATTTTAGCTGTTTATCATTGTACAACAGTAAAGAACAGAAAATAAACTTCACAAATCACATTACACAGCAAATTGTTAATTCAGTTCACCCCTCCTGGGCTACATCTACCAGTCCAGCTCCCAATGGCATGTCCATGTTTGTATTAGTTTGCTCAAACTGTAAGTACAATTGGAAATAAGCCTCAATAGGAAAAAATATCTATAAAATCAGCTTTAGAAGGTATGAATTAGCCAGAAATGGCTATTCATTTACATAAAATAGAGAAATAAAGCCCAATAGATTGCCTTCTCCATGATGGCCCTGATGGCTCCTTGATATTCCTCAAAGCTAAAATTTTTATAGATGACCTTTGTTCGACCTGAAACCTATGAAAAACTGCTCAGAAACTCGAACATACCCAAAATTGATTATTTTTGCATCCAATTTGGTTCAATAATGAGAGAGTTATGACCTCTCAAATATTTTTTCCCAATGTCCCCCAAAAACTCCACTAAATGTGGAGGACTGCCAATTAAAGTCGAAAAAATGGTAATTATGCCGAATAAGGAGGGTCCGCTAACCCAAAACATTGGACGAAACTGCAGTTATATTAAATTTTGGGCAGATGGGCATGTGATCGTCCCTTCCTAACCGCCGTGAAGACCGTCGTATACACCGTCTGCATGCCATGTGGTGGTCACATGATCGGAAGGCTGTGGATAAGGTTTTAATCGCTGCATTTAAGGCCTTAAGGCCTGGTTCTAGAGGCCTGGACATATGCCGTTGGGACTAGCCCTAAGGGGCTACTCAATTTATTTTTTCGCCGGATCTTCAAAGCAAGGTCTAATGCACAACCTGAGTGGTCAGGTCTATGTGCTTGTGGGCAGGAGGTCTATCTTTGAACCCGAAAACTCGCAAATTTTTTTTTTGAAACAAATCTTGTCAGCCGACCCGACCCAAACGTGAACTCATTCAGGGTGACCCAAACGACTCGACCTAAATGTGAATTCGTGCAGAAGCCCATGGTGTCAGAAAGAACCACAAAATTTTTATGCCTTGGGATTTGGGGCCACGTGGCAGCCATAAGGCAGGCCACATGGCACCCTGATATAGGCCTTCATCATAATGTTAATTTTTTTGGATTAAAACCCAAATTGAAATGTAGTCAAACAGTCCTTTTCTTTTGAGTTTACTGGACGATTTCAAACCTTAATAACTTCTGCATACGACGTCGGTTTTGAGAACCGTTCATAGCGCTAGAATCATTGCAACGAGACCTTTATAATCGTTTAGATTGCAACCACTTATAAGCACTTTCATTTTTGAGCAATTTTCATAACTTGGACATAATCTCTTGATCAGGAAGCCCATTTTAGACCTCAAAATTCCCCTAATGATGTATATGTCCTTCTATCTCTCCTTCTTTGTCCCTCCCTCCCTATCTCCATCTATCTCTTCTTTATCTTCACCTTCCATCCATATCTCTATATTGCTTTGTCTCTCTATATCAGCCCCAAAACATACACTTTGTTTCTCCAATCTATCTATATATCACTCCATCATCATCTCCCTACCTCTCTCTCTCCTCTCTTTCCCACCCACTCCTCGGATTCTATCTCTCTTCCCTCCTGCTATCCTCTCTCGCTCTCCATCCATCTTCCTTATCACTCATTATCTCTCCTCTCCAACTTTCACTCTTTATGTCTTTATTCATACCTCCCTCTCTCTCCCCCTCCATATCCATCTCTATTTCCCTACCGATCTCCACTCTCTCTCTTCCTTTCTCTCCCACATCTCTCTCTCTCCACCTTATAGCTTTGTTACTATATGCCTCTCACTCTACTTCTCTCCCTCATTCTCTCCATGTCTTCTTATTTGTCTCTTTAACTCAACCCAAAACATACACACACTCTCTCCATCTCTCCCAGTCACTCCCTCTCTCTCTCCATTTGTCACTCTCTATGTATTTATTCTTCCCTCCCTCTCTCATCCTCCAAGTCCATCTCTCTATCCCTCCCTCTCCCCATCCAGCTCCATCTTGCTATCCCTCCACCTCTCCTCCTCTCTCTCAAGTCCCCTCTCTTTTCTTTCCTCTCTCTCCCTTTCTCTCCTACCTCCTTCTCTCTTCCCCTATCACTCACACTCTCTCTCTGTTTCCCCTACAATCCTCTATATTCCCACATCACTCTCTTCCTCCCTCTCATGTTCTCTCTCTCGTCCTTCCTCTCTCTCCCTTTATCGCCCACCTCCCTCTATCTTCACCCCTCTTGCGCTCTCTCTCTCTCTCTCTCTTTCTCTCTCTTTCTCTCTCCCTGACCTCAAATCCTCTCTCTTAACCCATCACTATATATATCTCTCAAACTATGTTACTATATCCCTCTCTTTCTATAATATTTCCAATTAGCCATGAGCTAATTGGAATATTCAATTTTTTTTTTGTTCTTTGTTTAAAGAATAAGAGGGCAAAGGAGGTAAAAAATTCTTCTTAATAATGAATAGATCAATGCCAAATGTGAAAGAGACAAATATTGGCAGCTTAATTAAAGCACCCTTGGTGTGAAAGGGGCTGGATCACTTTGACTGGGTCAATCTTGACCAAATCAACAGCATTTCCATGGAGGAGTGGTCATCAATGAGGGACAACACAGTTTTAAATGGAGATGCTTTGTGTGAATGTAGTGATATTTTTGGATGGGGCTTAGGGTTTGCAAGCTTATATTCTATTTAAGGAAGAGGATGGAAGCCATATTCATTATTTATGTTGATATATTATTTTATGAATATATGGTTTGTTTAGAAATATATCTTTCTCTTATTGTTTAGATGAGATAGAGTGTTGTTTAGCACAGTGTGTTCCTAATCGGGAATCCCACCTCTTCCATTGAGGAGCTCTTGGAGGAGTCTTGTACTACATTTTCCACTATCAGGCTTAAGGTCAAGCTTCATCTTTCTTTTATAGCACAAATCATGTTGAGGGTTTGGTTTCTTTTGCAGGTTGCAACAAGTGGTGACTAGATCTCTAGATCTAGGCCATATCATTGCTTATTTTCAGTGGAGAAGGCTTCCTTTCCATTGGGAGGACAATATTGAAGGCCATTGATATTATTTTCAAATATTGGCATTAGGCCAACCATATAATGATCCCTATAGTGCAGTTTACTTCCAGATCTACGTTATTTCTATAGGAGGAGTTGCAGGATGGTTTAGCACACCATTTGGAGAGTTGATTTTCTAGTGAAGGGGATCTGCCTTTCACGTTGAGGATCTATTGGAGGAGGCTATTTTATCGATCATATCAGATAAACCACACTTTCTAGATCTGTATTTTTCAGTAGATCTACAGTCTTAGATCTCAGATCTATAACTTTTGTGTAGTCAATTTAGCGTCCTAAATTGCTAACATAAATTATCAACCAGGGCTAGTAAAATGATGAAGTGTGGTGCACTATATGTGCTTAAGTGACCTCTTCCTTACTTCGTTGTATGTGTTTTTTTTTTATTGTTTTTGGGAACATAAATGTAATCTACCTTCGGAGTACTCTCACTAAATTAACATGCAACTAGTCTATGGAATTCTACAGCCCATCTTGTTCATGATGAATGATATTTTGGAAGAGTTTGTAAAACAGTCCTGGCTGTATTATCCAATGCAATTGAACATAAACGTAAAACTGAAAGCAAATACAATTAAAATCTAAGACACCACAACTATTTCTTACTCATTGTTATGATATTTTGGAAGATCTTTGTAAGAGTAAGAATGGCTATGCCACTTAGTGTAAACAAGCAACTAAAACCTACAATACCACAGTTATGCCTTATTCATCATAATGATATTTTGGAAGAGTTTATTAGAGTAAGTCTAACTGTGATAATTAACGAAAGGAATTGCAAAAAATGCTAATTAACTCAACATAATACAACCAAATCTCTTTCATCTAATATTGATATGTTGGAAGAGCATTTTAAGAAAAAGAATGATTGTAAGATGATGAGGATCTTTCAGTTAAACAAATAATGCAAGAAATGAATTAAAAGCTAACAACACATAATTAAAAGCTACTTATCTAGAAAGCATGTAGAAGCCTCCTTGGATAGCAGGGGCCCTCTGCTACTAATTTGGTGAAATCCTTCAGCTCCTTAAAGTTGTAATCAAAACAGCATCAAAGAACTGAATTTCTCTATTGAAAAGAACTCACAAATCTACATCCCATTCCATCTTGAACTTTGTTACAAAATACTCTCTATTCCTTTCTCTCCTTCTCCTATTTTTCACTACTTTTTCATTACTTCCTCATTACCCTTGATAGGAGAAAGCTTCTCCTATTTATACAAAATATGAGGAGTTATCTCATTAATGGGAGTCCATGAATCTCTCCCTCAATCTCTAGAGTTACAACCAAAATAGGAAATGATAAGACACATGTCTTTCTAGAGTTTCAACACCACTAAGAAATGGGACACATATCCTCTTAGATTTTCAATACAACAAGGAAGTGAGACACATGTTATCATGATCCCATGATCTTCTCCAACCAAATTAGAATTTGGCCTTAGAGTGCCACATAAGGGTCTTCTAGAAGTCTCCTTCTTGACCTACACATGTCACAAAACTCACAACACATATATAGATATATGAAGCTATGTTAATTTTCTAGTTTCTAATCATAAATTCACTTTAAATACATAAAATAAATAACTTTGGAAGACAAGGATCCTAACCCATATATTTATGAAAATGGTTACTTGATGTAGGGTTTTAGGTCAGATGGCTATGAAATAGGAGCTAAATAGTTATGACATAATGGAAATATGTATGAATATGGAAAACACTTTTGAGACTCAACAACTTGTACTTAGTGTTTTGCTGAAAACCCTTGAGGGGTTCTTTAGAGGACCTTATATAGTGCTCAGATCTGATATAGATCCATCTTTTGAGGCACATATTAGTCCTAGATCTGACGTATAATCAAGTGTTGTAGAAGAGGTAGGCTTCCAACTTTTATACATGGTTGCAACACCTCTTATTGAATGATTTTGTCTATTGGAGGCTTGTATTTCTTGTTATGCATCTTATGGCCCATTTATTATGTACATTTTGCTGCTGTAATAACATATGAAAGGTCTCCATATTGGCCTCTTGCTTTCTAAATGATGATCTGCAATATTATTCCAACATTTTGCACTATATTGTTTCTTTTCCCATTTGGGAATATTACAGTGGTATCAGAGCATAATATTGGCACAGCATGTGCATTCTAAAAGCCAATATGTCATCTAAAGAAGGAGATCCCCTTACTGATAGAGAGAAGAGGTATCAAAGAAGAAGACACAGAAAGTTTGATTATACATATGAGAAAGAAGACAAGGGTAAAAACCCTTTATCTGGAGGTGAAGATGAAGAGAAGGAATTTCCTAAGATCCTTCTTAGAGCCATGCAAGAGATTGCGAAAGAGATCAAAGAGATGAGAATGGAAAAATTCAAGGAATCCCTAAAAGGATTTCATCATGGATAAGGCTCTTGCATGTCTCATCACTGGAATGATCAACTAGTGCATCAACCACAAGTTTCCCAACACTCTACTATGCCTACATTTTTGGCTGTAGGAAATGAAGGGTTTCAAGAGAAAGAATCCCTTGAAGACTATTTTGTGGAGTATAAATCTCAAACTCGGAGATTCAAGGACCACTTGAATTTTCAATAGTTTTTTCAAATAAAGGACACTCGAAGACCAAGGCATCATCATAGAGGTGGTGGATTCATTCAGAATCATGATCGACACCACACTATGGGAAGATTATTTTTACCCAATTTTGAAGGGTCATCCAAGTTTACTGCCAAATATTGGGTAGAAAAACTTGACATCTACTTTAAGTTGAACAAAGTTCCAGAAATGGAGGCCATTAAGATTGCAGTGTTGCACCTTGAGGGTAAAGCACATGACTGGTGGTTCCATGGCTTGTCTACATTGGGTCATGCCAATGTAACTTCTTATTCAAAGTTCACTAGAAGGCTAGTGGAAATATTTGATAGAAGAGAGCCTGAAGCACCATTCATGAGCATTTCAAAGCTAAAACAATCGGGTAATGCAGAAACTTACATCTCTGATTTTTTAAGACTTTCTGTTATGGTTCCTGATTTTTCTGCAGCAAGAAGGGTGTACATGTTCATTGATGGGTTATATGAACCTCTTCATGGGTTGGTTAAGTCTACCAAGCCCACCACCATACCATATTCCATTGAAAGGGCTAGAGACCTTTGCAATGCCTTTCCAAAATAAAAGGAAATATTTCAGCATAAGCCCTCTTTTCAATCAAAGGGAAAAGAAGAAAAGGCTCCTCCTTCAAAGGAGAGTCAATATAAAAAACCTCTTGATTATGATGTCTAGAAAGATCTAAGGAGAAGGAAGCTTTGCTTCACTTGCCAAGAAGCTTGGGCACCTCAACATAGATGTGCAGCTGGAAAAGCATATTACATAGAGGTCTTCTCAGATGATGAGGAGGAAGAAGAAGCTGAACCAAGAAGAGGTCACAATGCTGACATTGCAGGAGATGAACCAACACCATCACTAGATGGGAATGGAGCATTTTCTCCTATTGGAGGGGCTCTTGCATAATTAAGAGGAGTACCTAAGTACTTGGCCTTAAGAGTTCAAGGTTCCATATTGAATCAGACGGTTTCTGTTTTGGTTGATAGTGGGGCTACCCACAATTTTATTGATGCCCAACTAGTGAAAAGGAGGGAAATACCCACTCATTCTTTTGAGGGATTTTTTGTTTTGTTCCTAGGAGATAGAAATATGCAATGCATGCATTATGTTCCATCATTATTAGTCACCATGGGAACATATACATTTATTTATCACTTCTTTGTGGTTGACATACTTGACACTAATGTGATATTAGGTGTTCAATGGTTGATTACTTTGGGGAATGTCACCACTGATTGGGAGGCTTTGCAGATGGAATGGATAGATAAAAAGAGTGGTAAGAATCAAATGATCAAAGGCATGCATACATATCCCTCACATACAAATTCCACACAGAAATCAGAGACGGATTTTCATAGCGGAAGCAAGGACCTTATAGTCCCATCTATTACGCTTATGATATTGCTGAATGGGACACTATTATTTAGTTGCAAACCACCTCGGAGGCCACCTGATTCAGATTTTGTGAGATATTTCTCACAACATGATGCTCAAATCATAGATCCAGGAGGGATGGGAGCATTAAAAGACCATGAGACAGTGTTGGGAGTCTTGGGTAGGCTAAAGGAGGAGGGAGACATTCTCCCAACATCATCATTACCGGCTCTCATTTTAGATTATGCGTTGTGGGAGGAGAAGCATGGAAGGAATGACCTTCCAAAATGTACCTTTATCATGGGAGATGTTAAGGAGGAGAATAGCCATATGACATACATTCTTTGTGATAGATCATTAGTGTTGTCACTATGGGAGATTCATCCATATTGGAAATCCCAACTGTTGGTGGATTATTCCAAGAATCTTCACACATGCATGATACTTGATGACCAGCTACATGAAGAGGGCTATTTAGTCCAAGAAGGAGTCATCTATTATCATGGTAGGATATTCTTATCTAAAGCCTCTAATATCAAGGAGAATTTACTAAAAGGGGCTTATAATGAGCTATTTTTCAGCCACACATATTCCATGAGGTTCTACAACATTATCATGAGAAGCTACACTTGGAAGGGCTTTGAAGAAGAACCATATCAATATTTTCAAAGATGCATGAACCATGTGGAGTCAAGAGAGAAACATAACTCTATGAAGGAGTTAATTCAACCACCTCTTTCCTCTTTTGGAATGAGAGGAGATGTATCAATGCACCAACCCATTTGTATGAGGAGAAATGTTGGCGAAGAACATGCTTATGTACCTAATGTTTTATTTGATGAACATATGAATCCTTTTACCATTTTTATGCAGGCCATAGCTCCAAGAAGGAGCAATATTCCTTATAAACTTCATGGCCAAATTTGGGCCACAAAAATTGCTGAACATGGCCACTCCCTTGGAGATCAAAGGAAGATATTGTATCATTGTGGGTGCATTCCAAAAGCACCAAATATATCTCACACTTTCAGCCATAGTGATATGACTTGGGAAGAAAGTAAGTGGTAGGGAAACCACTTACCACATCATTATATGAGGCACTCAGGAGATTCACTACGCGAGTTCCACATGTGGGACTATGACCCACCTCCATATGCATAAATTTATGTTTGTATGTAATTAATTTTGATCCCATAATTTGATGATATACTTATACTTTTTATGGTAATTTTTGGAGGGAGTATGGAAGGTATGTATGTGCCCTATGGGATGGATATTCTCCATGTTCACTATGCTATATGTTTCAGGGAGAACATTGGGAAAACGATGTTTGTTTCATTTGAACTATTGTCTCCTTATGGGATTGATTATTTGCATCTCATGAGAACTTGGAGGAGAAATTCATGGAGGGATGGATTGGTGGAAACTTAAAGGGAAGCTTATCACATGTTTATGTCACCAATGGAGAAGGAGAAGAGTTGCAACACTCACCTTATCAGTTGCTTGAGGAGAAGCAACATTTGGGAAGGGGGGATTGTAATATTCCCAATTAGCCATGAGCTAATTGGAATATTCAATTTTGTTTTTCTGCTTTGTTTAAAGAATAAGAGGGCAAAGGAGGTCCAAAATTCTCCTTAATAATGAATAAATCAATGCGAAATGTGAAAGAGACAAATCTTGGCAACTTAATTAAAGCACCCTTGGTGTGAAGGGGGCTGGATCACTTTGACTAGGTCAAACTTGACCAAATCAACAACGATGTCATGGAGGAGTGGTCATCAATGAGGGACAACGCAGTTTTAGATGGAGATGCTTTGCGTGAATGTAGTGATATTTTTGGATGGGGATTAGGGTTTGCAAGCTTATATTCTATTTAAGGAAGAGGATGGCAGCCATATTCATTATGTATGTTGATATATGATTTTCTGAATATATGGTCTGTTTAGATATATATCTTTCTCTTGTTGTTTAGCTGAGATAGAGTGTTCTTTAGCATAGGTTGTTCCTGATCGGGAATCCCACCTCTTAGATTGAGGAGCTCTTGGAGGATTCTTGTACTACATTTTCCACTATCAGGCTTAAGGCCAACCTTCATCTTTCTTTGACAATGCAAATCCTGTTGAGGGTTTGGTTGTTTTTACTGGTTGCAGCAAGTGGTTATTAGATCTCTAGATCTAGGCCATATCATTTCTTATTTTCAGTGGAGGAGGCTTCCTTTCCATTCAGAGGAAAATATTGAAGGCCATTGAGCTTATTTTTAGATCTTGGCATTAGTCCAACCATATTTCGATCCCTACAATGCAGTTTACCTCCATATTTGTGTTATTTCTATAGGAGTTGCAGGGTGGTTTAGCACACCATTTCGAGAGTTGATTTTCTAGTGAAGGGGATCTACCTTTCACTTTGAGAATCTATTGGAGGAGGCTATTTTTTTTATCATATCAGACAAGCCACACTTTTCAGATCTGTATTTTTCAGTAGATCTGCAGTCTTAGATCTCAGATCTACAACTTGTACTTGGTGTTTTACTGAAAACCCTTGAGGGGTTCTTTAGAGGAGCTTGTATAGTGCTCAGATCTGATATAGATCTATATTTTGAGGCACATATCAGCCCTAGATCTCATGTAATCAACTAATGTAGCAGAAGTAATAAAATAACGTTGTAAGGGTCTTCCAGCTTTTATACATGGTTGCAGCACTTCTTATTTAATGATTTTTCCTATTGGAGGCTTGTATTTCTTGTTATGCATCTTATGACCCATTTCATATGTACATTTTGCTGCTATAATAACATATGAAAGGTCTCCATATTGGCCTCTTGCTTTATAAATGATGATCTGCAATATTGTTCCAACATTTTCACTATATTCCTGCTTTTCCCATTTGGGAATATTACACTTTCTTCTTATCTCTCCTTCTCTCGCCCCTTTTCTCCATCACTCCTTCTATGTCTCTTTATATAATATAGCCATATAAATAAACAATACAAAATAAATTTAAACAATATAAATTTAAAATATTAATATTTTTACAAACACTCAAAAAAGAGATATGGTAAATAAATAAAAATATAAATAAACCAGCAGTATGGTAAATAAATAAAACCTATTTTTATACTTAATCCATAGGTATGGTGAATATATAAAAATATAAATCAACTAGAGGTATGGTAAATAAATAAAAATTCTTTTTATATTTACTCCATAAACCTCTTTATATTTACAAAAAATCAAAAAGAAGTTTTATTTAGGTGAAGCATATGGGTCAAATACCATGGGTCAAATTATTGTTAACAGCATAGGCCAAATACCATGGGAAAAATACCATATTTATAAAAGAGGTATAAAAACATAAGGTAAATAAATCAAAATATATCAAATAGCAGTAGAAATCAAGATCTAATTATATTTGAAGCCTATGGAAAAAACACCATGGACCAAATTACTAATAATACCATGTAAAAAAAACATTACTAAGGGAGGGAAGAACAAATACATATGATAGAGGTCTAGAAATAGAGGGAGTGACAAGGGAGAGATGGAGATAAACTAAAGGAGAGGGGAGAGGAGGAATAAAGAGATAGAGAGGGAGAGGTGTGAGAGAGGTAGAGAAGGGTAAGTGAGGGAGAGGGAGACATAAATATGGTGGTGGGAGAGAGAGAGAGAAGGAGAGAGGGAGGGATAATTGGAGGGTAGATAGAGAGAGAGAGAGATAAAATGGAAGAGAGAGGGAGGTAGGAGAGAAATGGAGAAAAAGGAAGGATGAGAGGAGGAGAGAGGGAGGGATAGAGAGATGGAGTCTGAGGGGGAGAGAAGAAGAAAGACATAGAGAGTGAGAAATGGAAAGATAGGTGGTGACAAGGGAGATATGGAGAGAGCGTGTGTATGTTTAGAGGTGAGATAAAGAGGCATACAAGGAGTGATGAAGAAAATGGGGGAGAGAAGGAGAGGGAATAATAAAGGGAGGGTTATAGTAATATAGTTTGAGAGAGAGATAGAGTGATGGTGGAAGAGAGAGGATTTTAGGGTAGAGAGAGAGAGAGAGAGAGAGAGAGAGAGAGAGAGAGAGAGAGCAGGGGGGTGAAGATAGAGGGAGGCAGGTGATAAAGGGAGAGAGAGGAAGGATGAGAGAGAGGACTTGAGAGGGAGGAAGAGAGTGATGTGGGAATATAAAGGATTGTAGGGGAAAGAGAAAGAGAGAGATTGAGTGATGGGGGAAGAGAGAGGGAGGTGGGAGAGAAAGGGAGAGAGAGGAAAGAAAAGAGAGGGGACTTGAGAGAGAGAGGAGGAGAGAGGGAGGGATAGAGAGATAGAGTTGGACTGGGAGAGAGGGAGCGATAGAGATATGGAGCTGGATCTGGAGAGAGGGAGGGATAAAGAGATGGACTTGGAGGATGAGAGAGGGAGGGAAGAAGAAATACAAAGAGAGTGACAAGTGGAGAGAGAGAGGGAGTGCCTAGGGAGAGATGGAGAGAGAGTGTTTATGTTTTGGGTTGAGTTAAAGAGACAAAGAAGAAGAAATGGAGAGAGTGGGGAAGAGAAGTAGAGAGAGAGAAATATGGTAAAAAATTTAGAAGAGAGAGAGAGAGAGAGAGGTGGGAGATAAAGGAAGATAGAGAGTGGAGAGAGGCAGGGAAAGAGAGATGGAGATGGAGGGGGATAGAGTCGGAGGTATGAAGAAATACATAGAAAGTGAAAGTTGGAGATATAGAGATAAGGAGTGATAAGAAATATGGAGGGAGAGCGATGAAGGATAGCAGGAGGGAAGAGAGAGAAGCGGGGCAGAGGGAGGGAAGGGGAAGAGGGAGAGAGGTAGGAAGAGGAGGATGGAGTGATATATAGATATATTGGAGAAACATAGTGTATGTTTTTGGGTTGATATAGAGCAAAAAAGCGAGATATAGATATAGGTGGAAGGTGAAGAGAAAGAAGAGATAGATGGAGACATGGAGAGAGGGACAAAGAGATTGATAAATATGGTGTGAGATATTGTTTATGTTTGTGGGGCTGAGATAAAGAGACAAAGTAGGAGAGATTGAGGGACATATAGATATATATGAAGGGGGGAGAGATGGAAGAAGAGTTCTTACAATAAATGCATTGATTTTAGTTTAGATGGTGATTTCTAATCCTATCTGATTGCTTCACTTGATGCATTGATTTTAGTGTACATTTTGGTTTCTAATGATATTTGATTACTTGGACTAGATGCATTGATTTCAATGTAGATGATTTCTAACTTTATTTTATTTCTCGCACTAAATGAATTGATTTGAGTGTAGATGGTGATTTCTAATCCTATTTGATTGCTTGCACTAGATGCATTAATTTCAATGTACATGTTGATTTATAATTATATTTGATTGCCTACATTGTATGCATTGATTTAAATATAAATTATTTCTAATCCTATTTGATTTCTTGCACTAAATGCATCGATTTCAGTGTAGATGGTGATTTATAATCCTATTTGATTGCTTGCACTAGATGCATCGATTTTAGTGTATATGTTGGATTCTAATCCTACTTTCTTACTTGCACTAGATGCATTGATTTGAGTGTAGATGTTGATTTCTAATCCTATATGATTACTTGCATTAGATACATTGATTTATACGTAGATGTTTTTTTCTAATCTTATTTGATCTCTTCCATTAGATGCATTCATTTCAGTGTATATGTTGATTTCTGATTTGATGTAACTGGATGTATGATGGTACATTAATTTGAAAGTTACTGGATTAATATTGTGCACTGATTTCAGTGTAAGAACAAAACATTATTGACAATGTAGAACGATTTTTTGTGTTATAGTAATTAAACCTAAAAATATTGGAGAGAAAGAGAGACAAGGTATGATGTTTACTACAACAACTCCAGCCAAATATTTAAATGGTTTATGATTTATGATTTCTACTGTCTTTTTCATATATTTGATATGAAAAGATGACAAAACTAACAAGGGTGACAATAAGAATAGTAGAAGAAAATAGTTTGAGATTGATCCCAATGAAGGCTATTTGTAACTACATTATTATTATTCACATTTTCTATCATTCAATATTATTACATTGTCAATTTTCACTCAAAAATATGATTTCATCATTTTTCATCATTAAAGTTATTTTACAATATTTGTCATCTCAAAAAACTAAGGTAACTAAGAAAAATTAAAATTAAAATGACCTTGATAAATCTCAAACATATTTAGCATATTTAAAATGGTTATATTAATATTATATGTATTTACATATTATTGATAAAATTAATCATATGTTCCTCATATTACAGATATATTTTCCTTGGTCACACATGACTGAAAGAAGCCTACATCCATATTAACTACAGATCTATCAAGCGTCGAGAGGGATCAAAACTCTCGAGGTGCAAACCTTTCCTCAATTTTTGCACTAAAAAAAGAGGTTTGCACCTTGAGAGATTTGATCCTTCTCAGTTTTTGATACATCCATAGTTAAGATGGATCTAGGCTAGTTTCATTAGTGTGCATTCATTGGGCCGAGAGGCGCATTTTACAGCTCAGTATGACCCCAATATGCAAGTATGTTGGAAGCCAAAATAAAACCTTTTTTGTTAAATAAAATATAAATAATGTGAGAAAAAATAAGTTACATACCCATATAAATAAACAATAATAAATAAATAAAATATGAATATTTTTACGAACACTCAAAAAGAGATATGGTAAATAAATAAAAATATAAATAAACCAGAGGCATGGTAAATAAATAAACCTCTTTTTATATTTACCCCTAGAACTATTTATATTTACAAAAACTCAAAAAGAAGTTTTATTTAGGTGAAGAGTATGGGCCAAATACCATGGGACAAATTATTATTAATACTATGGGCCAAATAACATGGGAAAAATACTGTATTTATAAAAGAGGTATAGAAGAGTAAGGTAAATAAATAAAAATATATCAAGTAGGAGTAGAAATCAAGATGTAATAATATTTGAAGCCTATGGACCAAACACCATGGACCAAATTACTAATAATACCATGCAAAAAAAGAAAAAGCATTATTAAACCTAACATTAATATTAAAATATTAATATTATTGTTTTTATTATTACTAAATCTAATATTCATACTAATATATTATAATATTAAAATTATTAAATTTGTTATATATATATATATATATATATTAACTCTAGATATATATGGGAGGGAAGAACAAAGACATATGATAGAGTTCTAGAAATAGAGGGATTGATAAGGGAGAGATGGAGATAAACTAAAGGAGAGGGGAGAGGAGGAATGAAGAGAGAGAGAGGGAGAGGAGTGAGAGAGGTAGAGAAGGGTAAGATAGGGAGAGGTAGGGAGAATTGGAGGGTAGAGAGAGAGAGAGAGAGAGAGAGAGAGAGAAGAGAGAGAGAGAGAGAGAAAAGGGAAGAGAGAGGGAGGTGGGAGAGAAAGGAAGAGAGAGGAAGGATGAGAGGAGGAGACAGGGACGAATAGAGAGATGGAGTTAGGGGGAAGAGAAGAAGAAATACATAGAGAGTAAGAAGTGGAGAAAGAGGGAGTAACAAGGGAGAGATGGAGAGAGAGTGTGTATGTTTAGGGGTGGGTGAAAATGCGAAGTTGGGTTACACTTTCGTGAGAAACACGGTCGGAAATTTTATTTTCCCAACAATTTGGTCGAACTTTTTCAAAAGTTCGGTTGAACTGTTATAAAGTTCAGCCGAAGTTTTGAAATTAATTCAACCAAAATAATTCTGCTATTTACATTGATGACGTATTTATGGCATGGGTAAACCAATTTATTAATCGGATATGGGAAAAGTGGCAATAAAAGTTTGGTCGAACTATAGTTCGGTTGAACTTTGGAAAATAAAGTGGCCAAACTATTTTTTATAAATATATGGGCCCCCACACTGGAATAAGTTTCAGTTTTGTAACCGTTTGTTCTGTCTCGCTCTGTTGTCTGTCTCGATTAGTTACCGTTGATGTCTGTCTCGCTCTATTGTTGTTTTTTGTTACAAGGGTGAGGAGGGGAGCAAGCGATGGTGAGAATTGTTCTGTTTATGGTTTATTTTTTTTGTTTATTGTTTTTTTCTGGTTTTAAATTTTTTATTTTCTGTGTTCACAAGTTATTTGTAATGTGCATCCTCGACGATCTACAGCCTCGTCCTCTTGATGTCTCGTTGTGGCCTCGTCATTTAGCTCTCTCGTTGTCTCCAAATTTCCAAGTAGAAGAAAAAAACCCTTCATTCCTTCATGTGATACCTTTGCTTCATGGATGAATGGTGATGTTATATACTTGGAAAAAATCTCACATATAGCTAATAAAGCCTTTTTCTATGCGAATTTGTTGGATAATCTTTCCTGCACCTTTGCTAAGAACACAACCAACTTGATTAATAGGCACTAGCAATATAGTAACTGTTGGAGTTGTATTTTTATCATTCTCCACATTCACCTTTACATCAGGTCCCCCTTCCAATATTTTGTCATGAACATGAAGAAGTGCTTCTTTTGTTGGAGAAAATCATTTCTCTTTTTCAAGTTATTCTTCACTTCCAGCTCCTTTCTCCTATTCCTTTGTAGCACTACTTTCATCAACAATTTTCTCTATATGTCCATTATCATCACTTCCAAAAAGCTTTTCCATGTCTCCTTTAATATCCTTCTCTGGAGTTAAAATAGCAATAAATCTCTCCTCGCAGTCTAGAACACCCTCTTAATTTTGATCTTTGCACCTATCTCTTGCCTAATTTTCTTTATAATGTTGCCTCCCTTGCTAATTATACCTCCAGTCTTTGAATACAACTTATTTTCTCATAATAAACTAATAAAAATGATAAATTCACATTTTTATTTGAAGGATAACCTTGGTCATTCTCATTGTTTTGATAGGGTGGTAAAGAGAAACAATTTCAAAGGATTTAGAATAGGTGTAATTTTTCTAATATCGTTGTCTCGTTGTGGCCTCGTCGTCTAGCTGTCTTGTTGTCTCTGAATTTCTAGGTAGAAGAAAAAACCCTTCATTACTTCATGTGATTCCTTTTCTTCATGGAGGAATGGTGATGTTATATACTTGTAAAAAATATCTATTGAGTATGTGATCCAGATCTACATAAGTCCACCATAATATTCATGTATTCACCCAATTTTTGCATAAAAAAAATAATTTCTCTAAACAATGAGTCTTTTTACGTATTTAGACCTACTATCTCCTCAACAAACCACAACAATAAACTGGAAAACAATCTCCTTTTCTTCATGGACAAACTTCATTAATTTCTTACTTGCTTTAATATGCTCATGAGACCTAAAATTCTGATTGGATTTTGTTGGCTCGCTAGGAGCTACCTGGAGGCATGTAAATAAGTCATAGAAGTTGTAACCAATATCAGGGATAGTAACCAATAAGCATTGTTGTTGTTGATTCATTACACTTAAGATCTGTGTAATTGCCTAATCATTGCAGCTAGATACGAGTTTCATTTATTTATTGATAATACTAGTTCTGTCATATGAACTCAACGTGCTTTCTTTGCCATATCTTCTCTATATTATAGAAAGACGTATTATTCCTGACGACGTATCAGTTCTATAGGAGTCAAAAAGTATTATTCCTGACGTCATGAGCTTTACAGATGTGCCATCTTAATGAGGCCGAGACAGAGGTAGAAAAAATCTCTATTTAGTATTGAGAGTGGCATCACCATACAGGGTGTATCTCTCAATCCTGCAGTCAATCTGATGTAGATCTACATCAATCAATTGTGATAATGTTTTCTTCAACCAATTTTTTCATAAAAAAAATATATTCTCTCTATATAATGAGTCTTCTTGCATATTTAGATCACCTATCTCCTCAACAAACCACAACAGTAAACTGGAAAACAATCTCAGGTCAATAATGCTTTGTTCTAAATGAAAATGCAACGATAAAACTATTTTCGGTGAAAACGTAGCATTTAAACTGTGTTTTCGTAGCGTGGGATTCTTGAGGATTTCCATAATTGATCTTGTTTGAGCTGGTATAATGTAATAGTTTTATTTTTGGTTAATACAGTGAAATATTGTTTTAGAAATAGATTTAACATTTTGAAAATTTAATTGAGTATTGATTATGTAAATTTTTCTCAGGCCTTTTTCTTTTTAGCGAACTTGCATATGCATTGAGATTAATATTTATCTGATATTTATTGAGACATAGATTTATATTGATTACCTTATTTTTAATTTATTCTCCCAAGAACTTAATATCTGTTAGATATGTTCTAATTATTACACTTATCTGTTAGATCTGTTCCCATTATTACACTCATCTGTTAGATCTGCTCCCATTATTACACTTATCTTTTAGATCTGTTCCCATTAAGAGTTGTAATCGTATAGTTAACCAAGACTATGTATTAAGCAACTTAATGTTAATTAGTGTAGTACTAATTGTAAACAAGCAGAAGCTTCTATGGTTAGACCTGGTTGGTACTAGTACATGATCATTAAGTTAGTAGATTAGCTGGTATAATGTAATTATTTTATTTCTGGTTACTTAGATTACGTAAAATTTTCTCAGGCCTCTGTCTTTTTAGCAGACTTGGATATGCACTGAGATTAATATTGATCTGATATTTATTGAGATACAGATTTATATTGATTACCTGATTTTTTATTTCTTCTCCCAAGAACTTAATACTGCCGCTTGTGGTAATGTACTTATGCACACAAAAGCTCCACCCGACATACATGCATGGATGCCTACATTAAACATTAGTCTACATCCATCTTGTAGACCCTATCATGAATTATACTAGTGTGAAAGATAGCAGTCTTCACACAACTTTCACATGCACACAACAGCTCCACCAAACATACATGCATGCATGCATATATTAAACATTATTCTATATCCATCTTGTAGAACCTATCATTATATTTTCATTTCTGTTTGCAAGATAATTGTCTTCACGCAACTTTCACATGCACACAACAACTCCACCAAACATACATCCATATATGCATATATTAAACATTAGTCTACACCCATGTTGTAGAACCTATCCTTATATTTTCATTTATAGCAGCATATTTATTTCAATTAAGTTCATAAATAAACATATCAATTTAAAATTATGCACATGGTTTAAGGCATTTGCTAGTGTTTTGGAATCATGTACATGTCATTTCTATGTTAAGGCAAACTTTAAGGATAACCATACATACGTGGCATTTCTCCCATTTCTCCCATAAACTTTAAGGCAAACTTTAAGGATAACCATACATACATGGCATTTCTCCCATTTCTCCCATAAACTCAAGGCAAACTTTAAGGATAACCATGTACAAGTCATTTCTCCCATAAAATTTAATGCATTTTCTATGCTAGTGTTTTTGGAACCATGTACATGTCATTTCTCCCATAAAATTTAAGGCAAACTTTACTTTAAGACATTTTCTAGTGTTTCTTGAACCATGTACATGTCAGTTCTCCCATAAACTTTAAGGCATTTGCTAGTGTTTTTGGAACCCTATACATATCATTTCTATGTCATTTCTCCCATAAACTTTAAGGCATTTGCTAGTGTTTTTAGAGCCATGCACATGTCAATTCTATGTCATTTCTCCCACAAAAATTTAAGGAAAACTTTAAGGATAACCATGTACATTTCATTTCTTCCATAAACTCAAGGCAAATTTTAAGGATGACCATCTATATTTTCATTTTTTTGTGCAGGATAATTATCTTTTCACAAATTTCATATGCACACAACAACTCCACCAGACATACATGAATGCATATATTAAACATTAGTCTACATCCATATTGTAGAACCTATCATTATATTTTCATTTCTAGCAGCATATTTATTTCAATTAAGTTCATAAATAAACAGACCAGTTTAAACTTATGTATATATTTGGTTTAAGGAATTTTCAAGTGTTTTTGGAACCATGTACATGTTATTTCTATGTCATTTCTCCCATAAACTCAAGGAAAACTTTAAGGATAACCATGTACATGTCATTTCTCCCATAAAATTTAAGGCATTTGCTAGTGTTTTTGGAACCATGTACATGTCATTTCTATGTCATTTATCCCATAACATTTAAGGCAAACTTTAAGGATAACCATATACATGTAATTTATCCCATTTCTCCCATAAACTCAAGGAAAACTTTAAGGATAACCATGTACATGTCATTTCTATGTCATTTCTCCCATAAAAGTTAAGGCAAACCATTAGGGGAATTTTGAGGTCTAAAATGGGCCTCCTAAGGAAAATGTACAATCAAAATTCACTTTATGAGAACCAATCACATTTTAGGGGATGACATCATCCCTAATGGTTGAGGTGGCATTGCTTGAGTTAAAGGTACTTACTTGTTACATTCTCAATGGTGGATAAAAACTCATGGTTAACCATGGTAGTGCTATAAGTACTTTTAAAGTCAAAGTAAAGTACTCATAATAAATGTTATTTCACATTTTTTGAATAAAATAACATTATTGTCATTTCATATTTCTTGAAAGAAACAATGCATATCCCTATACATTTATTATATTATATTATTTTTATATATTATATTAATTACATGTTATTATACAATTTAATTAATATAAATTTTAATTAATAGCATAAAATATAATTAAGAGTTTATAAATTTATATTTATATTTTATTTTAAGTTATTTAAGTATAAAGGAAAAATACATTAATTGTTCAATGATAATGACTTTTTCTTGAAAAACTCATTCTTATTTATAGTCACATCAATACAATTTTTTTATTAATTTAATTTTCGTACAAATTTTGAATTGAATTTAACTATGGTTACATGGATTTTGATGCAAAAAGTGAATGCAAATTCATAAATATTATTTTATTATTTCCTTAGGAGGCCTATTTTAGACCTCAAAATTCCCCCAATGCTTTAAGGAAAAAGATATACATCTGTCATTTCTCCCATAAAATCAAGGCAAACTTTAAGGCATGTCATTTGTATGTCATTTATCTGTCATTTCGATGTAATTTCTCCTATAAACCATAAGGAAAAATTTAAGGCAAACCATGCAAATGTCATTTCTCCCTTAAACTCTAGGCAAGACAAACTTTAAGGCATGTGATTTCTAGATGTGATTTCTCCCATAAAATTTAGGGAAAATTTTAAGAAAAACCATGTACATGTCATTTCTCCCACAAACTCATGGCTTTCTCCCATAAAGTCAAGTGAAACTTTAAGGAAAATCATGTATATGTCAATTCTCCTTTCTCCCATAAGGAAAAATTTAAGGAAAACCATGTACATGTGTCATTTCTGCCATAAAATTTAAGGCATTTTCTAGTGTTCATTTAAGGCATTTTCAATAAGGAAAATCTTAGTGATTTTGGAAACCATGTACATGTCGTTTCTCCCATAAACTTTAAGGAATTTGCTAGTGTTTTTGGGAACCATGCACATGTAATTTCACCTATAAACTTTAAGGAAAACCCTATAAATTTCATTTCTCCCATGCATTTGCAATAAAATGTTAGTTTAATATATTTTATTGATTTGTTTTTTCACGGATAAAAAAACCCACAAAATATGGTATGAAAATTGACATTATTCATAGATGTTTCTCCTATCCTAATCCAGGAAAAGAAGTAATTACTTTTGTGACTTGCAATATTGTGACTAATAAGGTCGTCCAAAGGAAAATGAATATACCAAGAAGAACAATAAACAATGAGGCATATTATATTGCATTAATAGAAGGACTAAGAACAACTAGGGAGTATGGGTCAAATGGAATTGTAGTTTTCACCAATTTAGAACTTGTGTGGAACCAGATGAAAGGAATGTATTAAGTTAATAAGGAGAGGCTAAAAAAACTGCATGGAAAAGCATACAATATTGTTAGAAAATTTCAAATTTTTAGTATAAGACTTTGTGAAAATGTTAATAAGATGTCTGGTGATCTATTGTGTGGGGAAATTCCAATTCAAGATTCATCTGTCAAAGATGAATTAATAGATGGATTAGTATTATATGGGGAAATGCCAACTAAATATTCATCTCTCAAAGATGAATTATTCTTGAGACACTCTCCTTCAAAATTTATTGATGGACATTGTAGCATATCTTTGATATGTGTGTGTTTTTTACTTATAAATGTGTCATTTTTAATGATCATGTGTTTTTTTCAATTATATACCAAGTGTGCTCCCACCATGTAAACACAACTTGGTGAAATTCACACTTTTATAAAATTAAAATGTGAGGACTTCAACAAATTTTTGTTTAAATTGAGTTTCACACATAAATGTGTGCTTTGAAAGTTGTGTTTTTCATCATTTGTGTACTAAATTACATTAATTTTTTGTAATTTTTGAATTTATTTTAAATAGTAATTTAAAAATAATTGTAAATGTCCACTGTAGATATCCATATATATATCATGGAAGATGAAATGTGAAGATCAATAGATCCCATGCCTCTATGAGAGAGGTGGATCATGGATCGAGGGATGTTTAAGGTATTTATATTAAATGTGCATGTTTTTAAATGACATTTGTGTAACATCTCTCTTTTCACAATAATTTTTTTTTATGGTGCTAACTCTTTTTTCATCTTATGAATAGATAACGGTTTGTCACTTTCTGACATGCATCTGCTGTCAACAATTTACTTTGATGTACATTTACCTGTTTCAACTTTATCCATATACTAATTGGAACTAACACTCCAATTATAAAGTCTCAATAATATTCTAAGTTTATTCTACCAGGAAATTTGTATACCAATAGTTAACTTTCCCCCTCTAAAGTATAATTCACAATTTCCCATTCCATAATAATAACTTAGACATTTTATAAATATAATTCCTTCTCTACCATATATACACTCTTCAACTTTACCTTAAAAGCTAGCATGCATATATATATATATATATATATATATATATATATATATATATATATATATATATATATATATATTTGCTTACAAGCCAACCCACTTTAGTATAGTTCATTTATAAAGAGTATTACAAGTCACCCTCATATAAAATCTATATATTAAACCTCTATTCTGAAATCTACTTATCAAAGTTGAGTGGAACTTCAACGTGAACAACATCAATTGCATATCACACACCCTAAGGAATTACATGGAAATTCGTACCATGGTTAAATCTTCACCATTTTCTTTACTCCATATTTAATGTACATGGTCCATTTATCGAGTTTGTATATAATTTTGAGATTTCATTGAACTTTACTTCCTCCCCACATATGTCACGATAGATTTGCATTTATATTTGTAATTATATGACACATATGGTACATCAGGTTTGGTACGCTTGGCATTCTTAGCATTAACCCATTTAAAGCTTGAACTTCAATATGGGTTTGGTATGGTTCCTTCTTCGTATTTGATCACATCAGCCTCTACATTCAATATCTAGGGATTTTCTTTCACTCAAGAGATAGTACAGTATCACATGGCACGTCAAGGTTTTGAGTACCTCGTCTATCCGCAACTTTTTTCATGCTTTGGATCATTGATTCTTGGATGGCCTCAATCTCCTGGGATATTAGGTTAGTTTTCCTGTTTAGTTTCTCCCCCTTTTCAAGGTTGTCTTCCATTTATTTTGTTGCAATGGTAATTTCTTTCTTCGGCCCTACAACCTAATTTCTCTTCGTAGGTATGAACTGCATCAACTTATTCAAAGAATGAATGACTTAGTTTATTTGCTCCTTTCCTGCATTTTTTAGTCCTTGACTACTCATATTCGACTCACCATTTCACTAGAACCTTGATTTCGTTCCATGATGGTTGGATGATTTTGTCTGCTTTGTCACTCCGACCCAACTAGAGATACATCTCTTGTTTACCAGGTAAGACACATTTTTTTTTCAGTCATGTGTAAGGCCTAGAGTTTCGATAAATGGGTTGTGATTTTGGTTGAAGACCAATTGGTATGCTGCTAGTTCGGTAGAACATAACACCTATCCTTCTCTGCTACTCAATTCCATTTTTTCTATTACGCAATGCATTGTAGACCCTTCTTCATTTTATGCATGAGCATTCCAGCATATGGAAGTGCACACTTCCTATTCACATAGAGGACTATCTTAACATTTAGTTTGGGTAAGACACATGGTTTATGGGTTTCCGAATTTGATTTATGTTATAGTTTTTTTTTTTTCATTTCTTCGACCAGAATTTGAACTGATGGCATTGCTCTTCCCCAACATAAAGTTTCTGTTTGGTGTGTTTTTTCAAAACCTACACACCCAAGTAAATCTTGTGTTTCCAATTCTCTTGGTTCACCATTCACGCATCCCATGCGTGAACTCCTCTACGCAACTTATTTATCCATAAATGAGTTGTGAAATACAATTTTTATTTATGCAGAATGGATGTGGCTACTGGAATTCATTCAATTGTATTTGGTAGCTATGTTCAACTAGAATTTACCTTTACATATCATAGTATTAAGATTTAGTCCACAACCCTTTTTGTTAATTAATTTCCTGATTCAGACTTCTCTAAAATTTAATTTGGAGATCGTTACGAATTAGTGTAGTATGGATGTCCTTCTCAAACCCCTCCTGTCCGTAAACATTCGGGAGTTGAAAGTATATGTTACATTCACTGTGTTCCTTTCAGTTTAGCAATATTTTATTTTTCTGCATTAAATTTTATATAGTTTTTCCTCACCTTTTTGGTCTGCCACACAGATGATGGAACTCCTAAAGTCTCTTCGCTGCTTTGGTTTCGCTTCTAATGGATTTGGCCTTTATAATTTAACAACTCTACAGGTAATTTATCTACGATGTTCTCTATGGTCATTTCATTAAAAAATTACTCTTATATCTCGACTATAGTCTCCTTACTCTGATTTTCTGATATACTTATTGTTGGTGTCTAGATGTGAACAATATTCAAACACTTTTTCCACATAAATTATCAACCCGAGGGCGTTAGTTATTTAAAGACTAATGGTACAGTATATGAAAGAGCAATCACATAACCTGTTGTTATATCATAGGCTTAATCAATGAACACACAGACCATTGTAACAACAATTAAAATGAATTGCTTAATTAAAAAGACATTCACAACAATTTAAAGGATTATACTAGAACAACAGTAGAAAACCCAACTAAACATGAAATCGACAAAAAGAAAGGCAACGTAGCACCTGATCAGAATAGTGGGCCCAACTCTCTGATCAGGGATACGATAAACTCATGAATTACAGGTAAAACAACAAAGTGTTTTGCATTCAGTTAACTATAGAACATGTTTGTTACAAAGGCTGTATGTAATGGGAATAACGCCAATTCACAGCCCGCAGACCCTCTTTATACAATTGCTTAGGAAATAGCAGATTTCCTCTAACAACTACATATCTACATTTATACAATTCGTTACAACATCAACCTAGTTGCCAAAAGGAAACCATGAAAACGCCTAAAATATTGCTAGGGTGAAACAGAGTCTGTTGTGTTGTAGCAGCAATTGAAGCCAATGCTGGAAATTAGGACCTGCTCCACGACTCACAGCTGTAACCTTCCCTCTTTTTCCAAATCTGTAAAAATCAGAGTTAATGTTTGAAAAGGGTGAAACCTCCTTGACTATTACTTCATTAATCAAATATCCCAAGTAATATAAAAGAAAGGGGTTTACCTCGTGTGTTTAAGAACAATAATGATACAAAGAGATAGAAAGGTGGGCGAAAATGGGAGAGAAAAGTATACAAATCCGATACCCAACATCTCCCCCCAACTAGTCTATCAGCATGTCCTCATGCAGCTTGTCGTCTCCTCAAATCTAGGTAGGACTGACTGTGATTGGCATGAAGCTATGTGAGAACATATTCTTCGGCCATTTCCATCCCAGGGGGTTTATAACTTTCCGTCAAAACAACATCCTTCCACCAGTCTGGATCAATGTTGTATGCAGGAGTATATTGCTCAACTGGCAACCAAATAATGGGAAACTAAAACCTCAGCCCCATCCATCTAACCCCACAATTCTGAATGCATGCTTCAAAATGTGGCATCCACTCTTGAGCTTGTGCAAAGTTAGGTGCCCCAAATGACTCTCGTCCTCTGACAGCTGAGGATGATAACATCCACCTTCTCTGACAACTATCTAGTTCTTCCTTACGGAACATTGTAATATGTCTGACATAGAGGTCAGCACACTGTTTCTGGGTTGTCAACATGTGTTCTCTATGCTCCTCAATTTGTAGGAAGGTAAAATGCTTGTTATAAATATTTGTTGACTGGCCATGCTCCTTCATCATCATTAGCGGACTTATGACTTGGTTCTCCTCAAACGTGTCATAAGCCTTTATCCATTTAATCTGATTGATGGTGTAGGAGGAAAAATATCTTAAATGAATGTCCCCCATGAATGGAACAGGGTTAAAATATTGATCATGCCTCGAAAAGTAACCATGCATGTAGAGGTCACGCATTAAGTGTTGTCCTATAATATCATGAATTTTTAAGATATGGATAAATTGAATGGGGTCCTCAATCTCATGCCAAATCTCCTTATATATACTTTCAAGACAAAAGAAAAGAAAATTTTCATGAAGAAATAAGGTATAGCTATGTGTAGGAGGTCTGTAGGCCATTACCTGTTGTGCCAAGGAGAACATCTTCTCCTTATCTGATTGTAGTAGATGCACTTGTTCTTCCAATTATTCTATTATGGCCTTTTATTTAGCTCGCTTCAGCCGTGCCTTGTCCAGTTGGTCTATGTATCCTGTAATGATCCCAAAAGCCTGTTATCAAACCCGCATTATCTCTTTCTTATGTCCATTCACAGTAGACTGCCACCTCTGGATCTCAGCGACCAAGAAAATTTCTCTTCCTTCAAACAATTGTTCAATTGGACTAGTCTGTGTAGCTACGGAGGAGACTTCAATTTTTGGTTTTACCACCCTCCATTTGTAGACTTTTACCTTCTTTTTCAACTGGGAAACTTGTATCTTCAACTCTCAAACCTCCCTCTTCAATCTCATGGTTTCATTGAACTGCAACTGATACCTTTTCTTGAGAGGTAACCTTATCTTTTCACACTGTTCAATCCATTCTTGTTTGATAAGAAATTAATTTCTTGGGCCTATAACAGGCTCAGGAGGCGGTGGAATGCTACCGGTATTATCAGCTGGTTCTTCTGTTAGGTCTTTATGGATGGGCCCCCTATCTTCGGGGCATCTCCCTCTACATTGGTTTCAGAGAATCCTGTTGTCTGGTCATCATTTCCATCGACCACTCTATGTTCCAGTGTTTCCACATGAATACCACCTTCTTTGTGAGCCTCTGAGTGCTCCAACATAGATTCAGTAATGACTGGGCCGATATTGGCTATGTCCTCTCCTAGGTCGACAAACTTAAGCACTGGTGGAACAACTATTTCTTTCATTAATCGTTGGGGTGAGTAGAATCCCCTCGCCCCTCTAGGCATCATGGATTGGAATGGAGAGCATGGAGTAGCTTCATCATCCTTGTTTCTAGCTTGGGCCATATTTTCATGAATTATTACTCTAGTCGGGGTCGATGTTGGTTCTTGTGGCACAGTGTCGATTTCGAGGGTTGTTTCCCTTTTGTCCTACTGTCCTTTATGCATTATTTCTTCTTCTGAGTTCGATACTGGTTCTTGTGGGAAAATATCAACCTCGCGGGTTATTTCTCCTTAACTTTCTATTCTTCATGGATTTCTTCCTTGTTTCCCTGTTCTAGCTGAATCGGGGGTGGTTCATGTGTAACACCCCCACTTGCATCAATATCAATATTTTCTTGGGTAGGTGATGCTATTTCTTGCAAAACAACATCACTTTCCATCCTTCTGTCTCCCATTACACTTCCTTGTTCTTCATTGAAAAAATTTGACGACTGTATGATAGTCTTGACTTCATGCACGATATCCATAATTCCTTCATCTGTGGCTTCCTCATGCGAGGTTGGTTCTTGTGTGGCAGCCTTGACTATGTCGCCAATTATCTCCTCTCTCATTTCTTCAGGTTCTTCCTGATCAACCTCCATTTCCACTTCTTCAGGTTCCTCCTGATCAACTTCCATTTCCATTTCTTTGAGTTCCTCTTGATCAATTTCCTTTGGATGTTCTTCTTTTGTTAAACTAGCCAGAGAGACTAATTCCTCTTCCCTATTAGTAATAACGTTTGTTATCGCTTCTTCTGAGGATCCACAAATTTCCTCCCAGGAGACTCGAAATCTGTCTATTGCATGCATGACCAGTAAATGCACCAATCCATGGTTGGAGAGCACTGCCGGCATCTGGCGCGAACACCAGGCAGACTGTGCCATGTGCTGCAAACAGTTTTAATAGAAAGAAGGGCATGCTTAAGGAATGCACCTGAGCCTGTGCAAAATCGAAGATGAATTAGAATTTTAAAATGGTATTTAAATAGAGTTGTGGCTCGACCCTCGCAGGTTATGTATTTCATTACAAAACCTGCGACATCGTTCCATGGATACGGTACAGACTTGAACTCATACCCTCTTCCCAATTGAATGATGCTTTCTCCTGCTTGCAAGAATAATTTGGAAAACTCTAGGAAGGAAACTCTCCAAGAAAACCATTGTTTCCCTTGTTGTCTTAACCCATTGGCTTCTGCAATTATCTCTTTTGTGACAGGAATTTCCAATCCTTTGACTCACGAGCCATTCTCATCCAAATTAAGCGCGAACTCCATTGTGATCTCCCTGTCAAACCCCTTCAATATTTTGAAATAGGTATCCCATCCTGCATTGAAAAGGATTTTCCATACCTCTGGATTACTGCAGACCGAAGATGTATTTTCAGGTTCATGCCACACAGCTAGTCTACCCATACTGTGGGGACTGTAGCAGCACTTCTTGGAACAACAGACCATTCGACAGAATAGTGGATACCAAATTTGGAAAAAAAACATGGTGAAAATGAATGGTGGTAATGATACATATGGATGGTGATTCTCGAAAATCGAGGAAAATCATGAAAAAGTAATGTAAGTGCAATGAATAGAATGGTAATTATTTCGTATAAAAGGGAAAGGACGTGTTACGGATCCCAATGCATATTTAATAATTATACGGATTATTGATAAGGATCGTAAGGTGTACCACACAAGGTATTGTAATAATGATCTACAAAAGCATCATTACGCCGTCATTAACTTGTGACAACACTCCCCCCCCAACTTTAAAAGTTGTCATCTATGGCATTAATGTGTTCACATGGGATATTTAATTAAATCGGTAAAAGTCACATGGAGTCGTACCTGGCGGCCTACATGAATGAAGTGACGGTTGGTAGGGTGACAACATAGTAATGATGCGGTTGGAGTAATAGCAGTACAAGTAGCAACATCTGGAGTAACAACATCTTGAGTAAAAATAGTGCGAGTAGCAGCATCCAGAGTAACAGCATTTGGAGTAACAGCAGTGCGAGTTATAGCATCCGAAGTAACAACATCTAGAGTAACAGCAGTGCGAGTAGTAGCATTCGGAGTAACAACATCTGGAGTAACAATAGCGTGAGTAGCAGCATCCGGAGTAACAACATCATGAGTAACAGCAATCGAGTAACAACACCATGAGTAGCAGCAACCGAATAACAACATCATGAGTAGTAGCAACTGAGTAACAACATCAGGAGTAGCAGCAATTGAGTAACAACACCCTGAGTAGCAGCAACCGAGTAACAAAATCATGAGTAGCAGCAATCGAGTAACAGCATCATGAGTAGAAGCAACCGATACTTAGAAATTTTTTTTATTTTAAAACATTACTCCTTACTAGTAACTTCTGCAGAAAGACAACAAAATAAATAGTAACAATATAATTCTTTATTCTTTTTTTTTTAAGAGGTAGGATGCAGAGGAAGATTTCTTTGCGCTGATAACCTTCAAACCAAATTTCTCAGAGAGGTGTTTGATAAAAGCATCCTTAGAGGCTGGGCGGTGGAATAATCTTATCCGATCTCCATTTGCTATGAATGAAGCACGTGTATCATCAATTTTGACTAGCCTAACTGTTCCATTATCAAATACAGTGTCCACCTCGTAAGGTCCCATCCAGAGAGTGCAAAGCATTCCTTTAAAATCCTTAAAGAGAGAGTAATAGAGTAGTGCCCAATCTCCCCTCTGAAACACCTTGTTCTTGATAAACTTAGCATGCCATTTCATTCTCTACTACTAAATAGTAGTAGTTCTCTGGACATACATTGAGCGGATTTCATCTAGTTCATTGAGCTGGGACAGTCAATGTTTATGGGCATCTGAAAGATCCAAACCACCTTCAAGAGTTGTTTTGAGCGTAATGATTTCAAACTCTATTGGAAACAACATGGATTTCCCATATACCAACTCAAATGGTGAAAATTGAGTTGTGTTCCACTATGTTGTTCTATACGCCTAGAGAGCTTCACGAAGATTTTGAGCCCAATCCCGATGATGGTATGCCACAGTTTTTGTCAAGATATTTTCCAATGTCTTGTTTGTGCTTTCTACTTGTCCATTCGCCTAGGGATGATATGGAGATGTTACCCTATGTTTGACTCCATATTTATTCATAATATTTACTATCTTGTGTGATGTTAATTATGCTCCTCCATCTGAAACAATCTCTCTTGGGGTACCGTAACGAGCAAAAATTTCTTCAAATATAAAATCTGCGACCACCTGCTTTGTTTCTTTCGCAACAGATTTGGCTTCTACCCGCTTAGTCACGTAATATATGCAGACCAAGATGTGGTCCTTTTGTTGGGAGGGTGGATTAAAGGGTCCAACAAAGTCAATAGCCCATTTCTAAAAAGGTTTGAGGACTACCTGTGCCTGCAAAGGCATTTCATCAGCTCGACTGGGCTGCCCCATACGTTGGGAACTATCACACCTCCTGACATAATTCCGCACATCCCGAATGATAGAAGGCCAGTAATATCCCATTTGTAGCACCTTATGGCCTCTTCTTTTGTCTGCAAAATTCCCTCCACAAGGGCCATCATGGGCAGCCTTCAATACTTCATAAATATAATCCTCAGATACACAGTGCCGAATCTATTTATCAACTCTTGTATGAAAAAGGTACCCTACCATCCAAGAATATCGGGCACTGTGATGAATAATTTTTCGTTGTTCCCTGTATGACAAATGAGGAGGCACTTTCCCTGTCATTAGGGGAATTTTGAGGTCTAAAATGGGCCTCATAAGAAAAATGTACAACAAAAATAAAATTTATAACAACCAATAGGATTCAAGATGATGATGTCATCCATAATGGATGATTCACCATTTTTGGAGTAAAAAAGTAAAAATATTAAAAAATAATAAAATAATAAAACTACTTTTTCAACTCGCATTTTAAACTTATCTCCCAAATTTTTTACTCAAATTTCGAGCGGGAGTACTCGTTGGATGCAGAATTTAATTCCTCATCCAAGGAGTACCCATGTTGCATACTTTCGATGAACTCTACTACACGAAAAATGAGAAATACATAAAAACGTGATTGTAATCACGTTTTTTTATGTATTTCTCATTTTTCGTGTAGTAGGACCCATCGAAAGTATGCAACATGGGTACTCCTTGGATGGGGAATTAAATTCCGCATCCAACGAGTACTCCCGCTCGAAATTTGAGTAAAAACTTTGGGAGATAAGTTGAAAATATGAATTGAAAAAGTAGTTTTTTCATTTTTCCTTCTAAAATTTGATGATGTCATCAAATCTTATTAGATTTTTTCCACTATTATTTTATAATTTCCTTAGGAGGCCCATTTTAGACCTCAAAATTCCCCTAATGAGCAACATAGTTAGCAATATCTGCATACCACGGAGGTTTAGTAGAAACTGCAAAAATATGCTCATAGGGAAAACTATCATCTATAATTGTGCATTCCTCATTGTTATCCATTCTAGATAGGAAATCAACAACTACATTATCTTTTCCTGGTTTGTCTACTATTGTGATATCAAATTCTTGAAGAAATAGCAACCATCTTGTAATACGACCAGGAGTAATAGGTTTATTCATCAAATACTTGATTGTTGCATGATCAATGTGTACAAAAGTAGGACACCCAATGATGTAGTGTCGAAACTTGTTGATAGCATAAATGACAGCCAGGAATTATTTCTCCATCACCGTGTAATTCAGTTCAGCAGGAATTAGATTCTTGTTGACATAATAAATTGCATACGATGTTTTGTCTACCTACTGTCCTAAAACAACTCCTACTGCTGTCAGAGAAGCATCAGCATGTATCTGAAACGGTAATTCCCAATCAGGTCCTTGAAGAATTGGAGCTTTGAAAATAATTCCTTTGATTTTTGTGAAAGCTACTTCACAGTCTTTAGTCCACAAGAATTCTGCATCTTTTTTTAGCAATTGAAAAAGTGGATATGCTATCTTAGCAAAATTTTCTATGAAACGTCTGTAATAACCAGCACAACCAATAAAGCTACATATCTATGTGGGTGTATTTGGTATTGGGAAGTGTAATATCACCTCTACTTTGGCTGGATCAACTCGAATTCCGAAAGCTGAGAGAAAATTTCCCAATACTATCCCTTCTTCCCTCATCATATGGCATTTGACTGTACTCAGTGATACATAGGTCTATTTACATCTTTTGAGTACTTTCTCCAGATTTTCCAATCCCTCTTCACATGAGTTTCCATATGGGGTAAAATCATCCATATATATTTGAACACTATCATCAACTAAATTAGAAAATATTCCCAGAATTGCCCTCTGGAAGGTAGCAGGAGCATTACACAGGCCAAATGGGAGGACCCTATATGCAAAGGTCCCCCATGGGCATGTGAAAGTTGTTTTATCCTGGTCTTCTGGGGCTATCTGAATCTGGTTATATCCACTGAATCCATCTAAGAAGGAAAATAACTTCTTCCCAGCAAAGGTGTCCAGGACTTGGTCAATGAATGGCAAAGGGAAATGGTCTTTTTGAGTTGCTTGTTTAGCTCCCTATAATCTACGCAGATCCGCCACTTACCATTCACTTTAGGAACAATAACTAGCGGGGATACCCATTGGCTATCTGAGATGGGGTAAATGAAACCTACATTCAATAATGCTTGCAATTATTCTTTGACAATGTTCTTTAGAGTAGGATTCATTCTCTATTGGGGTTGCCTTATAGGGCAGCAATGTTCCTTAATATAAATATGATGAGCACATAAATTATCAGGGATCCCCTTCATGTCGGTATAATCCTAGGCAAAAGCTTCATGATGATATTGAAGGACTTTTAAGAGTCATTTTGTCTGGGATACAGACAAATTAGCGTTGATATTGAGTGTTTTCCCTGGTTCAATTTCAATTGGAATACTATCATGGGTTGAGGTGATAGGAATGTCTTCAATTTCATATTCTAGCTCAATGTTTTCCTATTTTTCACAACTCATAGAAGATTCTAAAATTGGACGAGTTGAATTGGAAACAAAACTAGGATCATTTATGAAAGTGTTGATGGCATCATCCTCAGTTTCTGTTTTGAGTTGAAGGGTCTGCCCAATAGAGAGGATTGGTCTAACTTCTTCATTTTCATGTTCAGGCTCTTCTATTGGTAGAGGTTTCTAACTGGTTAATAAATTTTCCGATGGGCTAGGTTCCGCGGGAGGGTAAAGAGTAAAATTATTTGTAAATGTCCCATTTGATATGATCATATGCCTAGATCAGAAACCTATGTAAGCATCTGCAGTTGTGAGCCAAGGTCTTCCAAAAATCAATGGGCTACCTCCAACTGAGGATCTTGTCTGTAACACAAGGAGATCTACCAGGTAGTGCCATGAATTCACCGAAATGGTCACATCTTCCATTTTACCTACTGGTTTAATTGAAGACCTATCTACTAGTTCCAAGATGGTAGGGGTTGGCTTGACATTTCCGAGACCTAATGTGTTCATTGTTTCAGAGGTAATGATATTGATGGTAGTACCCAAATCCACTAGTACATTTGGGATTTCAACCCCATTGATTTGTATTTTCAAAATTGGGCTTCCCGGGTTTCCAAATTTCATAGGTATAGTCTTTCCTAGCATAATTTTAGACAATCTATGCATCACATGAATAGTTAACATATCCGTTGGTTTCTTCCCAGGTTTCTTAGAACAATACTCTTTGAGAGTTTTTTAATATATGGGTACATCCCTCATAGCCTGTAGCAAGGGTATTTTGATAAAGAGATTTTGCAATTCCCCCAGGAAATCAAACTCTTCTTGAGGGTTTGGTTTATTGAAGGTCAGTCTTTCAGGATATGGAGGAGAAGTTGAATGACCCTGATTAGGAGCAGATTGGGGAGGTGTTTGATTTTTTATGTTTTGGTCTAGTTTATCCTCAAATTTCTTCTATTCTAGTTATGTAGCTTCATTGTCAATATGTTCTATAATAATAGGTGAAGTGGGAGCATTTAATACCCGCTCAGATCATAAGTTTATTTCGTTAAATATGGCGGTGGAAATGCTATAAGATGGAAGGTTAAGAGTATCTTTTTGTTGGACCCCTTTATTATTAGGATTCAGATTGGGCTGGATAGGAAGCTAGGGTTGAAAGGTTGGGTTACCAAGAGGTACATTAGAGGGCAACTGAATTTTTTGTTGAGGCATAGATTGAGGAAACTAACTAGTAGGAGAGGGTCCACGCCAGCTCTGATTCCATGAAGGATTCGAACTAGCCTGGAGAACCCATCGTTACCAAGGGGGGTATTGATACTCAAACCATATAGATGAAAAAAGTACAGATTGGGGACCCATATTCAAATTATTAAAATATTGGGATGGGTCCTGAGACATACATGGATTCATAGCTGTTGGTCAAGGTTGACATGGCTTTTTCACCCCCATGAATTACAGTTGGTCTACCACATTTTCTTCACTTTATCCTTGAAAAAATTCCTTTAGTCTGGGCAAGGAAGGATACGAGCTAGTCGCATGAATCTGTTCATAGATTGCGCAGGCTTTCACTGTGTTTAATGGGAATTATTTCAAAGGATGCTTATTTCTGCATTGTGGGCAGAATATAGTGATAGTATTCTCCAACTCTATATTTTTCTATTTTTCTTGTAGAGTGTCCATCTGGGCGGATAATATGCTCAGGATATCAGTCCTTAGATTATCCAGTAGGTTTCAAATTTCAGCCTTTGTCACCCCTCCACCAGAAGTCTTTAACGAGTGAATTCCTTGTCCACTCCTTTTAGCCCCACATGAACATTGAATGCAATAGTCACAGATGGTGTCAAAGTATTATTTTGAAATCTCCCCCTTTCCCATTATGTTCAGAAGCTACAGAGAATCTTCCCTAAGCACCTGTAGAAGAATGATCTTCAAAATATCCTTATCTAGGTCACTTGGCCTGACCTCCCCAATATATATTTGAATTGTTCCACACAGTATTCCATGTTCTCATCCTCTTTCTATACAAAATTAAATATTTCCTCCTTAATATCACAAAATTTACAGTAATCTTGATATTTCTCCAAAAAGGCTTCTTTCATCCCTTCCCATGAGGTAATAGTTCTCCCTCCTAAACCCATGAACCATCACAGGGCTATCCCTTTAGGGTAGCAGGAAATATTTTTAGTTTCTGAGCATCAGAGATATAATTATACCCTTGACAGAGAATGTCAAATTCGAAGAGGAATGTCTCAGGGTATTCTGAAGAAAGCTCGTGAAAATTAGGCAAAGTTGTTAAAGGGATGGGCTTCATCGTTGCATCACCTATAATGCTTCCAATTGGAAAATCAATAGAAGAACTTTCAGGTGCCATAAATATCCTCGAGTACTCACCTAGTATTTCAACTCATTCTGTGACTATTACTTGGGGTGATTCAACTATAGGAGATTTCACTGCACTCCGCTGGTCCCTTGGTGACGTGAAATCCTTCAGGAACTCCCTTTCCAAATTGGAATTGCTTAATTAAACTGAAGGAGGCTTCACATCACTCCCTTGGTCTCTTGGTGATGAAAGCCCTTTCGGAGGTTCTTATTCCCAATTAAAATTTCTCAGTCCTTCTTACCCTCTACTTGCTATTTCTTCCCCTTCTACTGACAACAGGGATATATCCTCCACCGGTACACTATTTATTGCTTCTTCCGCCATCAAAATAATTTCCTATGGTACCGTGGCTGGAGTTGGCTTCTTAATCGACTGCCCTTTGGACCTCATCTGAACCCTTACCCTGATAAGAGCACGAGAGGATGCTTCAAATTTAGCTTTCTCGATAATCTCCTGAATATACGTCTTCCTTCCCATATCCTTTCCTTTCTTTGGGGGTCTTCCTCTACCGCTCGTATTCAGATCTTTGCTCATACAATTTGTGACAATAATCCATCAAAATAACAAAAGCACTTAGGACCCCGAGGAAGACAGATAGCTTCCTCCCCAGGATAGGAGAATAGGTTCAAAACATAAAATCAAATAAACAGAAAATTAAATTAAATTTTAGGACCTGAAGTAGGGCAATCAAACACCCTCCTCGAGATGAGAAGTTGGCCCTTTGAGAAAATAATCAAAATGCAGAAAATAAAAACTTAAAACTATGCCCAGGACTTAGATCAGGGTAACAAATACCCTCCCTAAGGCGAGAGATCCTTCTTGAAAAAAGAAAACAAAGCAAAGGAAAAACAACACACTATGCTCAGGACTTGAAGTAGGGTAATAGATACCCTCCTCAGGATGAGAGATAAATTCTAAAGAAAACAATAAAGAAGTAGAAAGACGCAGACCACTACGCTCAAGACTTGAAGTAGGGCAATGAATTCCCTCCCTAAGACAAGAGATCGACCCTCAGATCAATTGTAGATCGTGTTCTTGCACCTTGTTAGCCTTCCCCCGCAACGACGCCAAAATGTTGGTGTCCAAATGTGAACAATATTCAAACCCTTTTTCCACATAAATTATCAACCTGAGGGTGTTAGTTATTTCAAGAGTAACGACGCAGTATATGCAAGAGCAATCACATAACTTGTTGTTAGATCACAGGCTTAATCAATGAACACATAGACCACTTTAACATCAATTAAAATGAATTGTAGAATTAAAAAGACAGTCACAACAATTTAAAGGATTCTACTGGAACAACAGTAAAAAACCCAACTCAACATGAAATCAACGAAAATAAAGGCAATGCAGCACCTGATCAGACGAGTGGGACCAATTCTCTAACCAGGGTTACAATAAACTCACGAATTACAGGTAAAACAAAAGAGTGTCCTACATTCAATTAACTGTAGAAAATTTCTGTTACAAAATCTGTATGTACTCGGCTTAACCCCGATTCATAGCCCACAGGCCATCTTTATACAACTGTTCAAGAAATAATAGACTTCCTCTAACAACTACATATCTACATTTATAAAATTCGTTACAACAACAACCTAGTTGCCAAAAGGAAACCATGAAAAAGCTTGAAATATTGCTAGGGTGAAATAGAGTCTGTTGCACTATAGCAGCAAGTGAAGGAAACACTAGAAATTAGGTACTGCTCCACAACTCACAGTTGTAACCTTCCCGCTTTTGCCAAATCTGTACAAATCAGAGTTAATGTTTGCAAAAGGTAAAATCTCCTTGAATATTACTTCATTAATCAAATATCCCAAGTAAGATAAAAGAAAGGGGTTTACCTCGTGTGCTTAAAAAAAATAATGATACAAAGAGATAGAAAGGTGGGTGAAAATGGGAGATAAAAGTATACAAATCCGGTACCCAACACTTATCAGTCATTATTCCTTTCCTATAATGACGTTATTAATAGAAATAGGGAAACGTATTTCTGCATTGCTGAATGCAAAAGTGGGAATTATTTCATGTATAAAAGTGTAGCATATCGGTTCAATCGTATACATACCAAGAGTATGTTACTGTGGTAGAATTTTATATTCACTATCACTTTAATTTGATAATTTCCAATTTCCCTTTTTCTTGTCCTTATCTTAGGACTATTTTACAGTCAGGTAGTTATGTGGATATATATTTAAATTTCTACTAAATATTGATATTAAATTCCTACTCTTTAATCCCTCTCTGAGATACTTCTTGCCACTTTATATGATTGAGTTTATTTGGTTAACATTACTTAGTACTTTTAAAGTCTTGTATTTGTAATCATCCAACATTATTATTTCACGGTAATAACCACTTGTCTCTCATTTGCTGCAGGTCGGAAAATTCCCTGTCATGCTTAAGGTAATTTCCTTGATCCTTTTTGGTTTCAATCTCTTTTGTTTTCATGTAAGAATCATAACTAATTCCTAGTCTGCCATTCTATGCAGGTATTCTTTACCTCTAACCTATATGGCATATTGTTGCTAGCTTTACTCCATTGAAACCTAACAATGGTTTTTCCTCTAAAGGTTGGTCCAACAACCTACTCTAGAGATTTCTGATATAATATATCAGCATAGTTTACAGAAATATTATCCAGTGTATTTTGTATGAGACAGAGTTCCCACTCTGTAAAACTTAATAATACCAAGTTATATTTTAAACTGAATAATTATTGGGATTTATATCCTTAAATTTCATAACTCTGTAATTATGTTTGGAGAACTGTTTTTCCTCCTTAATGAATGTGTGTTTATATTTCAAAATCCTGTATTTCTTGAATATTGTATTTCAGTTTTTAGTAATAATTGTGATTTCTTCCTTGCAACCTTTCACTATTAAAATGATAATGCTAGTACTTTCTTTCTCAGTTCTAGTACTTCTAGTAATGTTGGGATTTACTTGTATGGCTGAGTCTAATACACAATGTTCCACCTATTTGCTTTCCTTCCCCATTACTTGGTGATTATAATTTCATGCAATTCCTAAGAAAGTAATTTAATTCAAAAAATTCTGAATTCATCCGGAACATATAATTAAATTTCTCTCTAGAATATTTTAGTTCTTAATTTATTTTGCCTATATATGCTACAACATAGGAATTTTCTTGACTGTACAATTTCATACTATTTGTCAAGTGTATGTAATTACCTTCTATATTAGTGTCCTAATAGCAGTTTCTAGTTTGCAAATTAACATTAAAACAATAATATTATGCAGCAATAATTTTCTGAGTGTCACCTAACCTCAGATATAATCCTTCAATTAGGTTTAGACATTCTGAGAGTTGGTACTCTTCAGATTTATGTCTATACAACAATACAGAACAACCTATATTTATTATAATCAAATCTGTTCAATGTACATACATTCCACAATTATTTCTACTTAACCTTAATTTCACAGCATATACTCATATTCAGATCTCACCAAGTTTATATGTATATCTATATTATCTTACTTCATCAACAAACTCATAACCAAACTATATTATAGGTAAAATGAAATTAACTAGTGCATACCATTTAACGTAGACTAGGTTCCACCCAACCTTTGAGATCTCTCTCCATAGCTCCCCCCCGAGAAGAGATCAAATTCTCCAGCCATAGACATCCCCTTGTCTATTGTGAAACTACTTATTTAAGCATGCTTTCTCATCAACCTGTTTCCCTTAACTACATCCAGTTTCCCTTAACTGCATCCAGTTAAATCATGATATTGTTTTCCTTTTTTCCTAGGATTTCCTTTTGTTTCTTCCACAAAAGTACTTTAAAGCTAGTTTTTCCTCTTTCTAGCTTTATTCCACCTCTTCCCATTAACTTCCTCTTTACTGGGTTAGCTTTTTTTATTTTTATATCCAATCTAAATTAATATTTTAAATTTGTTTCCTCCAAGGATTTTTGGAGAACTGGGAAAGTCTTATGATCCTTATCCATCCTCATGGATTTGGATTATGATCTCTAATCATTTTCTAGTCCTTGCACCATTAATTTATTTTTCATTTTATTAATTTAAATTAACAAAATATATCCACAATAGTTATTTTTCCTTGGGGTCCACTTTGACCCCTAAAGCCTTTGACTGCATATTTTAAAAGAAGAAAATTGCGGACATTACATATTCCTCCTCTAAGCCCGAACACCGTCCTCGGTGTTACCATTTACGATTTTGGTTTCTCAACTCAAGATGAAGATTCCTCCTTCATCTATTCCCCTTGCTCCCAATAGTTTCTTCAGAGTACAAGTACATTCCCCTACCTTTAATATGCTTACTGTTATCCTTTGGAGTTTGATTTCTTCTGGCTTCAGTATAAGAAGTATATCTGGAATAATCTTTCATTCCTGATTCCACCTATCCACAGTTCATATAAATTTATATGAGTAGTATCATATATATATATATATATATATATATATATATATATATATATATATATATTGATAAGATGTAATCATGATAATATTCTGAACTTTAATAGTTTTCAATAAAGTCACTTGTTAGCCGAACCCTTCAAGGTTCATAGTAGTATAGTGCTATTTTAGGACAACTACTTATCATTCCATGAATTTCGACATAAAAAATTGTAACATTTTCCACATAGAAATTTCATTACTCTTTCCTCATACCAGGTCAAACATGTGCTGCTTTAATTCTTTAATTTAAGTTTAGTCACAAGTATGTCCTATCTAAGGACATTTATGATGTTTTTTCTAAAATTTATTTGTACTGAGATCACATTGTTAAGTTACCATCTACTAATATCTCAGTATTTTGTTATTTTTCTTAGGGGTTTTTCCTGATTTACTGTTGTACTCATTTTTGGTTGCCTCAATTATGCATAGTCAGAGTCTTTACTACCCCAATATCCTTCACAATTTGAGGGTCATTCCTCTTTAAAAACATCTAAAACCTTAATTTATTTTCCTTTTTCAAGTTTGATTGTTATTTCAAACTCATTAAGGAAAACAATCACCTAATTTACTTAACATTTTTCATATTGTTGAAGAATTTATACTTCAGCCTTATGTGTTATGAGATTAAAGTCCCTTCTTATTTTAAAGGAAATTTTCTCTACAGCCTACAACATACATTTCAGCAATAATCTTAAGACATACCCTAGTATAATTCTGTTCATTTGTCTTAATTTTTCTTGAATCATATGCTATAATTCAGTAATCATACTCTTTCTAATCCTTCTGTCCAATCCCCAATATCACTTACCAGCTCTTGAATGGAGTCAGAATCTTAGAACTAGGAGTAGTTATTAGTTTTAGTCTTTTAACTGTTCAAGCTATTTTGACCTTTTTCAGTCCATTCAAAATTTTCTCCTTGTTTCCATAGAGAAGAACTAATATAGGCAAAGAATAAGAATCTCTCTACCAATCTACTCTATTATTTTTCAATATCCATGGTTGTTCTTCTGGGTGCAACATCAGGGATTTACTGATCACTTCATGTTTACTTGAGTCTCTGTCTCAATCCACTACTCATCCTTTTTCTGACTTTACACGACTTAACCACTGATTTTTTTTATAAAATTCATTTTTTTTAAGTCTATCATGTCATTTATGTCTTCTAGATTTTTTAGAATTGTAAAACAATTCTAAACTGTTCCTTAGGTTCTGTTTTACTTGTCACATAAAGGAGAAAAACATTTTCCATCCAATCACTTATAACTTCTAATTCATAATTTCTATATATTGTTCTTTATACAACTCTTCTTTAATTCTCATTTTGTTATGATAACTTATAGATCATCTATCCTGATTAGAGAATATTCATTCTTGATCACCAGTTATTTAGTTTCAATATTCTATACCTACTCTGAAGGTTCAAACTTTTGTTTTCACCAACAAAACGGGTGCTCCCAATAGGGACATACTTGGTCTTACATAATTTTATTTAGCAACTTTTATAGCTGTAATTTTTAAAAAAAAAAATTTCAGTTTGTTGTCTTAATTCTACAGCATACCTTTTTTTCCATCCTTTTTCTTGTTGGTCGTTGTACTATCACTGGTTTTATATCACCATAGATACCCTATACTATTTTTTTCTAAACCATTTAGTATGTCATTTTGGTTGTTCTACCTAGTTCATTCCTATTAACACCACATATAAATCGAAAGGTAACACATTTAACTCATGTTATTTATAACTATTTACCTTTCAGCAATGTTGGGTAACTTATATGTTACTTTGTTACACAATTCCAGCTTGCTGGAATTTTTCTTTCTTTTGCTAAACTGCACCTAAATTCATCAACCAGCAGAGGTTGTTTATCATTCATACCTTTAAACCTATTTTCAATTGTCTCCAGTCTCTTTTTACTATAACAGATTTTATACTTCTACTAATAGAAGGTTTACAATTTTCAATTGTTTCTAACTCTCTTGGTCAATTTCTGTTTTAGACCCCGGATGCGGGTGCTAGCACTGTTAATAGGGGCGATGGGACAAAGGTCGATAGGACGGGAGGCCACATGCCATCCCATACGAGACCTTCGAGCCCACCTGATCGTAGTAATTACCACCTGCCTGCTCTTAATGACATACGTTATGGAGAAGCCTCTCGATAAGAATGCTGAGGATCGAGGCATTATCGACTGTCGCAATAGCGATTCGCATCGGGTTAACAAGTCTGGTCATTCAATGCTGAGGGTTGTTTGTTGCAGGAACAGGGTGCTATATGAAATGGATCCGCTATCCCCTGCGCCGAGGAATTCGTTGTGCAATTCAGTTGAGGACAGAGCCAACAAGCGCACCTCCACAGGGAAGCGTAGTCGCCATACCTGTTGCCTGGAGCCTGACGACAGTCTTCACATCTCCATTGCCGGTTCTTGCAATTCTGCCTCGTTGGTCCTGAGCATTCCTCCAGAGCCGAACCTTGTCAATTCGCCGTTGTTCCAGAGCTACAGCTCCATTTCTGCTGCAAACATGCCCCGGCTGAGGCAGAGGATGCGTTGCAGGAGGGGGTCCTCACGCTCTGCCAGGAGGCGCTCACCCTCCACATCCACTTCTCCTTCTAAAATCTCATTGCCCTCTGACAACCTACCTCGCCTCTTCCATGGATGCCAGTTTCGCTCTGGACGCAGGCTCGACTCGCCCTCTGGGGATGCACTGCCTGCTCAGTCCCATACGGCTCTCTTTTCGTTTGATTGCGCACTCAATAGACCAAGAGTAACTGTGGCCATCTATGTTGTCTTCTTGGAGGATCCCCTGCCTGAGAATCCGTCGGATGAATCGGCTCCTATCGATAGCGCCAACATGGAAGCAGTGCTGCATGACTCGCGGGGACAGCCTAGCGAGCGAAGGGAGGTTATGCAGGAGGATTCGGCTCGAGGTCAGCCACATCGGACGGAAACTCCTTTAGAGGTCCTTCCCAATGTTGAAATCTCTCATGACCATGGCGCACCAGCAGATTACGGTTGCAGGATCGAGGAGGTTGCTCCTGATGAGTAATTTGACCTTTTTTTCTTGTTTCTCATGCTTTTGCTCTGCCCTCTCTGAGGGAGTGTCTTGTTGTTCTAATGTTTCCTTCAGCTATGGTCCTTTTTTGTCAGCGACCAGTCTCAATTCTTACAGTGGTCCAGTTTTGTTATGGTCCAGTACAACTGCTCTATAATGTCTATGTTCTTAGTTCTCAGTCAAAGCTATCCAGGTCCGATCCCCTGCGCGGGATTTTTTCAGTTGAAAGTTCTTCAGGTTGGTTTCCCTCTAGAAGGGCAACCAAAAGCTAGTCTCTGTTAGTTCGAATTGCCTCCACGAAGGCACTGTTATGGCCTTGGCCTGATGTACTATATTTCTTACTGTTAATAGATTACTCTAACTTAGAAAAAAAAAAATTTCTGTTTTAGAGTTATTTAGTCAACGATAATTAGTTTAGCATCTTAACTTTCTATTTTCTTCTCAAATTGTGGTCCTTACACTCCACATCTTTCATCATTCTCTTTTCTTGCTAATGATAGTTAACTTTATCATGCAATTAGTAGATTTCAGATTAATGTTTTTCCGAATTTAAGGAGACAGAATCCCTCCTTCCTCTCCTTATAGCTAGTAGGTAGGCATTTTTTTTAACATCATCCTACCTTTGCCTTTTATTTTTGTATAAAAGGAAAATATCAAAGCAGGTTGGTGAGTTTGGTAACAACTCAACAACAATAATTTGTTCCAACCTAAACTCTTGAAATTATTTGGCTTTTCCATCCTACTATCGGTCATTCCGATATCTACTATTAAATTTAATATGAACATCCTTTTAAGTGATATTTTTTCTCACTTGTTTTCCTACCACTACAAGGTACTCTTACCTTCAAAATTTGTAATTAGCCAACCCGGTTTTCAACTTTCTATTCCCCTCACACTTGAAAATATTATACCATGTTTAGAAGCCAAGCTTCTCTATCTTCCTCCTTCTCTCCATCATAAGAGGGAGGCTTGATTTTTGGAATTGACCCTATAATTCCTTGTTCCTTCTAGACTATTGTATAGAGCCTTTTATCCTCCTCAGACTCTTCTGAGTAGTTTTTCAGTTTCATCATTTACTTTTGCATTAGATGCATCATATCCATCAATCACACATTTGGATCTGATGGATTTTTTTCACCACCTAGATATACATACAGCTCATCCCCTTTACTCATGGTTTGTAGCTGTATGGTTCTGCACTATTTCACTGTGCAGAAACGTAACCATTAGTGAAAATTTATTTTAATAAACAATTTACAACAACAAAATTTTTCTCTAGTGTGAGCACACATTATGGCCCAGTGTTTTTAACATGGGATCTGATACCATTTCTAACATCTCTCTTTTCGCAATTTTTATTTATTTATTTATAGTGCTAACTCTATTTTCATCTTATAAACATATTACGGTTCGTCACTTTCTAACATGCATCTGCTGTCAACAATTTACTTTGTTGTACATTTACCTCTTTCAACTTTATCCATATACTAATTGGAACTAACACTCCAATTATAAAGTCTCAATAAGATTCTAAGTTTATTCTACAAGGAAATTTTTATACCAATAGTTAACTTTGCCCCTCTTAACTATAATTCACAATTTCCCATTCCATACTAATAACTTAGACATTTTATAAATATTATTCCCTCTCTACCATATATACACTCTTCTAACTTTACCTTAAAAGCTAGCATGCATATTTATATATATCTTCTGGCACAGATATATATTTAGTTACAAACCAACCCACTTTAGTATAGTTCATTTATAAATATTATTACATGTCACCCTCATATAAAATCTATATATTAAACCTCTATTATGAAATTTATTTATCAAAGATGAGTGGCACTTCAATGTGACCAACATCAATTGCATATCACACACTCTAAAGTATTACATGGAAATTCGTACCATGGTTAAGTATTCACCATTTTATTTACTCCATATTTAATGTAGGATGGTTCATTTATCGAGTTTGTATATAATTTCGAGATTTCATTAAACTTTACTTCCTCCCCACATCTGTCACAGTAGATTTGCATTTATATTTGTAATTATACGACACATATGGTACATCAGGTTTGGTACGCTTGACATTCTTAACATTAACCCATTTAAAGCTTGACCTTCACTATGGGTTTGGTATGGTTCCTTCTCAGTATTTGATCACATCAGCCTCCACATTCGATATCTAGGGATTTTCTTTCACTCAACAGATAGTACAGTATCACATGGCACGTCAGGGTTTTGAGTACCACGTCTATCTGCGACTGTTTTCATGCTTTGGATCGATGACAATTGGACGACCTCGATATCCTGGGATATTAGGTTAGTTTTCCCATTTATTTTCTCCCCCTTTTTGAGGTTGTCTTCTATTTCTTTTGTTGCAATGGTAATTTCTTTCTTTGGCCCTGCAACCTAGTTTCTCTTCATAGGTATGAACTGTGTCAACTTAATCAAAGAATGAATGACTTAGTTTATTTGCTCCTTTCCTACATTTATCAGTCCTTGACTACCCGTATATGACTCAAGATTTCACTGGAACCTTGATTTCATTCCATGATGGTTGGATGATTCCGTCGGCTTCGTCACTGTGACCCAACTGGAGATCCATCTCTTGTTTACTAGGTAAGATGCATTTTTTTTTTCCAGTTATGTGTAAGGCCTAGAGTTTCGATAAATGGGTTGTGATTTTGGTTGAAGACCAATTGGTATGCTGTTGGTTCGGTGGAACATACCACCTATCCTTCTCTGCTACTCACTTCCATTTTTTCTATTACGTAGTGCATTCTCGGCCCTTCTTCCTTTTACACGGGAGAATTTCGGCCAATGGAAGTGCAGACTTCCTCTTCACATAGAGGACTATCTTAACGCTCAGTTCAGGTAAGACGCATGGTTTCCGGGTTTCCGAATTCGATTTTTGTTATAGTTTTGTTTTTTTTTTGGTTCATTTCTCAACCCTTAATTCCAACCGATGGCATTGCTCTTCCCCAAGATGGAGTTTATGTTCGGCGTGATTTTTCAAAACCTAAACACCCAAGTAACTCTTGCATTGCCAATTATGTTTCCTCACCATTCACGCGTCCCGTGCATGAATTCCTCTATGCAACTCATGTATCCATAAATGAGCTGTGAAATAGGATTTGTGTTTCTGCAGAATGGATTTTTCTACTGGAATTCATTCAATTGTATTTGGTAGCTATGTTCAACTAGAATTTACCTTTACATTTCGTACTATTAAGATTTAGTCCACAACCCTTTTTGTTAATTAATTTCCTGATTCAGAATTCTCTAAAATTTAAGTTGGAGATCATTACGAATTAGTGTAGTATGGATGTCCTTCTCGAACCCCTCCTGTCCGTAACCATTCAGGAGTTGAAATTCTATGTTACAGTCATTGTGTTCCTTTCAATTTAACGATATTTTATTTTTCTGCGTTAAATTTTATATATTTTTTCATCACCCTTTTCATATGCCACACAGATGATGGAACTCCTGAAGTCCCTTCACTTCTTTGGTTTCACTTCTAATGGATTTTTCCTTTTCAATTTACCAACTCTACAGGTAAATTTATCTACGATGTCCTCTATGGTCAATTTGTTACAAAAATACTCTTATATCCTGACTGTAGTCTCCTTACTCTGATTTTATGATATACTTATCAACCATTATTCCTTTCCTATAATGACGTTATTAATAGAAATAGGGAAATGCATTTCTGTATTGCCGAATGCAAAAGTGGGAATTATTTCATGTATAAAAGTGTAGCATATTCGTTCAATCATATACATACCAAGAGTATGTTCTGTGGTAGCATTTTATATTCACTCTCACTTTAATTTGAGAATTTCCAATTTCCCTTTTTCTTGTCCTTCTCTTAGGACTGTTTTACATTCAAGAATTTATGTGGATATATCTTTAAATTTCTACTAAATATTGATATTAAATTCCTACTCTTTAATCCCTCTGAGATACTTCTTTCCACTTTATATGATTAAATATATTTGGTTAATGTTAATTAGTAATTTTAAAGTCTTGTATTTGTAATCATCCAGTAGTATTATTTCACAATAATAACCACTTGTCTCTCATTGGCTGCATGTCGGACAATTCCCTTCCGTGCCTAAGCTAATTTCCTTGATCCTTTTTGGTTTCAATCTCTTTTATTTTTTCATGTAAGAATCATAACTAATTCCTAGTCTTCCATTCTATGCAGGTATTCTTTAACTCTAACATATATGGAATACTGTTGATAGCTTTACTCTGTTCAAACCTAACAATGGTTTTTACTAGGTTGGTCCAACAACCTACTCTAGAGATTTTTGATATAATATATCAGCATAGTTTATAGAAATATTATCCAATGTATTTTGTATGAGACAGAGTTCCCACTCTGTAAAACTTAATAATACCAAGATGTATTTTAAACTCAATAATTATTAGGATTTATATCCTTAACTTTCATAACTCTGTAATTATGTTTGGAGAACCATTTTTCCTCCTTAATGAATGTGTGTTTATATTTCAGAATCCTATATGTCTTGAATATTGTATTTTAGTTTTTAGTAATAAATGCTAGTTATTCGTTGCAACCTGTTACTATTAAAATCATAACGCTTGTACTTTATTTCTTAGTTCTAGTACTTTTAGTAATGTTTGGATTTACTTGTATGGTTGAGTTTAATACACACTATTTCACCTATTCACTTTCCTTTCCCATTACTTGGTGATTAGAATTTCATGCAATTGCTAAGAAAGTAATATAATTCAGAACTAGATTGTGAATTCATCCGGAACATAGAATTACATTTCTGTCTAGAATATTTCAGTTCTTAATTTTATTTTCCTGTATATGCTACAACATAGGAATTTTCTTGACTGTACAATTTCATACTATTTGTCAAGTGTATGTATTTCCCTTCTGTATTAAGGTCCTAATAGAAGTTTATGGTTTGCAAATTAACATTAAAACAATAATATTATGCAGTAACAATTTTCTGAGAGTCACCTAACCTCAGATCTAATCCTTCAATCTGCTTTAGACATTTTGAGAGTTGTTACTCTTCATATTTATGTATGTACAACAATACATAACAGCCTATATTTATTACAATCAAATTTGTTCAATGTACACACCTTCCACAATTATTTCTACTTAACCTTAATTCCACATCATATACTCATATTCAGATCTCACCAAGTTTATATGTATATCTATATTATCTTACTTCACCAGCAAACTCATAACCAAACTAGATTGTAGGTAAAATTAAATTAACTGGTGCATACCATTTAAGGTAGACTAGGTTCCACCCAACCTTTGAGCTCTCTCTTCATAGCTCACCCCAAGCAGAGATCAAATCCTCCAGCCATAGACATCCCCTTATCTATCGTGAAACTTCTTATTTAAGCTTGCTTTCCCATTAGCATGTTTCCCTTAACTGTGTCTAGTTAAATCAGGATGTTGTTTTCCTTTTTTCCTAGGCTTTCCTTCTGTTTATTCCACAAAATTACTTTAAAGCTAGATTTTCATCTTTTTCACTTTATTCGACCTCTTCCGAGTAACTTCCTCTTTACTGGGGTAGCTTTTAGATTTTTATCTCTAATCTAAATTTCTTTTTTTAATTTATTTCCTCCAAGGATTTTTGGAGAACTAGGAAAGTCTTATTATCCTTATCCATCCTCATGGATTTGGATTCCTAACCTATAATAATTTTCTAGTCCTTGCACCATTAACTCATTTTTCATTTTATTAATTTAAATTAATAAAATATATCCAAAATAATTATTTTTCCTTGGGGTCCACTTTGACCCCTAGAGTGTTTGACTGCATATTTTAAAAGCATAAAATTGGGGACATTGCAATTTGAATATATAATCTTAACTCCATACATACATGTATGTATACATGTGGAATTAATTTTTTTATTGACTATATATATAATTTTATCCCCATGTACATACATGTATACATATGTCAATTTTGTGAGTTAAATTAGTATTTAATAAATTTCATTTTTTATTTTTAAGGAGTAAGGAGGACAAGAGTATCTACTCCATCAATGGAGAATTTCCATGGTTCACACAATCATGGTATGGTTCACGCAATTTAATCAATCATATTTACATGTATTTATATGTATGAATGTATTTTTGAATTTATTATAAATTCATATTTTTTTCTCTCCTCATATGATGTTGGTGGTGGTACACATTCCCCTAGAGGCCCATCAATAGGTGGTGGCCAATTGCATGAGGGTGTTGATATGCATTCCCCTGGAGGCCAATCAATGGGTGGTCATGTTGGTTCTCGACCAATCAGTGGTCATTCTGGTTCTCAACAGTCTCAGGGTGGGCATGATGTTGTCCAACCATATCGAGGTGGCCATCAATTTGAATATTATTTTCATTCAATTTGTAAAAATTTATTCACATGTGTTTATATTTATACAAAATTTTTATATTGATGCACAAGGTGAAAATGTTGCTCCAAAAAGACATAGTACAGAATGTGTTATTCAGGAATAAGGTTGTACACCAACCACGACTTATCCATCTAGCATTTCCAATATACCTTGGCAAACAAACATGCATCAGTGCACATTACAAATGTTTCAACATCTTTATTCAAAATTGAAGAAAGATCTTGTGTCTTTGAAACTCCCTGCTAAGAGTCGAGAAAGCTTAGAAATAGTTACTCACTCTTTAAGAAAACTAGTAGATGTGTACAAAACGCTCGGGCCAACCACTGATACTTTTGTAGAAGTGATGAGAAAAAGAAATGAAACAGTCATGGAAAATTTTAGGTGCTATTCGCAACTGGGCTAATTTTCCATGTTTTTTCCAAGAACAATATTTGCCAAATTTCCATTTTCTCTAAGAATGGGGTTTCCCAAATTTTATAGTATAAAATTATTTTACCTTATAATTCATTAAAATTGTATAGATAATAATAGTAAATCATTATAAATTTGAATATTTTTACAAAAATATCTCCAAACATTTTACACTTAGCACATTAGGGACTAGTAAGATTCGTCAAGGTTTATAAACTTTAAAATAAATTTCCATCCTTAAAATTTTTCCTGGAAACAGTGATGGGTCTCAATACATGGGAGGTTGTTAAACAAAGAGTTACAATATAAATGGCCAAGTCTATGTTTAATTTCAAAGAAGGCGTGGAAAGAAAGATGTTGAAGGTGCAATATTTCAAGCACCCTGATATAGCTAGCCATTTGTATGATAGGCACATTACAGCCTATGGAAGAATACCATGGAACGAAGAAGTTCCGCTTTATTTTGAAAACTTATTTTATGAAGAATTATTTTTGGGAATGAAACCCAATTATAATGACCTTCCCTCTGAATACTTTGGTCCCGGGAAAGATCGATTATGTGACTGTAGGGGCGCTAAGCATGACGCTAAGTTTCCTTTCCCCGAACTAAAATTGGTTAGTGAACATATTCATGTGGAAACTTTGCGTTCAGAAATAGATGCCACTTCTCAAATTAGTCGAGAAGCAAGGGATGTCATCATTGACAATTTTTAGAGTAGCCTAGGTGGAATTGATGTTTTTCTGAATCGACAAAGAGAATGAGAGAATAAATGTGCTAATTTTTTCTATCATACAGATGATGAGATAGACAACATGAATGTTGAAGATCTCAGAACATATGCAAAGAATTGTCGCAATAGTTGGCAGGACTTAATTATTCATGAGGAATAGGGCACGGGATCGGTATGTGTTAATGGCTAGAGTGATTATTTTAACACATGTACAATTTGTAATAAATACATATACATACATTTATTTGTATATGTTAATCTAACAAATATGTATCATATATGTGAACACCATTTGTAGTTCTCAAGCTTGATGAACGAAGATGTTAATATCACAGTTGATGCTTTATGTTGACACAATCAAGATGGTTCTCCCCATCAAGGTGATTTGTTGGCACATGTTAGTTTTTTTTAAGTGAACATGATGATTTACAATTATTTTAATCTATTATTATATATCGGAACATGATGACATATTCTTAAAATTAATAATTGTGTACACATGTACATGTATATAATTAAATTTTAACAGATTCTAATTCTGTCTAATGTTTTTGCGATGGAGGTACCTTCTTCTTCCTTAGGAGATGTGCCAAATCCACCATCACAAGTATGAACAATTTTTCACCTAAATATGTTTTTAATTTATATATTGCAGTTCAAAAGTTCCATTAAAAAATGAGATCTAGATCTTGAGTTATTTTACAGTTTTAAGTTTTTTGAATTTTAGGTTTCTAGACATTTTTTTTTGGAGCCACCCTTAGGAGATGTGCCCAATCCACCATCACAAGTATTCAATTTTTCACTTATACGTTTAAGTTATAAATTGAAGTTCAAAAGTTTTATTATAAAATTAGATCTAGGTCTTAAGTTATTTTATAGTTTTAAAATTTTTGAATTCTAGGTTTTTGGAGATGATTTCCATTCTCCAAGGACTCTGGCAATGGAGCGTATGATGGAGATAGGAACATCCACACCATTTGAACAATTTTTCTAACTTTTTTTTTAATATTATTGAAAATTAGTTAATATGCATTTTCATTTGAAAATTTTTAATATATATATATATATATATATATATATACTTGTACATGTATATTGTACAGTTTACCATGGAAGATGTTACTATGGAGAAGCTTTTAATGGATGAGCAACAAAATACAATGGAGAGGGAACTACATGAGGTATTGCATGATATTTTTTTCCAATTTTTTTTTTACATGAAGTTCTATATTCTCATTCAATTTTAAAACATTAAATTTTAATGTTTTTACACATTGTTTACAAGTTCCCCCTTCTTCAGAGGATAGCACGAGCCTCGGGACTTTTCTGGCAGAGATACTAGATCCATCTGTATTTGATTGATGATGCACATGTGTAGAACATTTTGTTTGATAGATCTAGTCTTAAATTTAATTTTTTTATATATAGTCTTATCTATGCAGTCATATTTACTTTTTTATATAACTTGATACTTGTAACACTATACATTGAACTATATATATTTACTTTTATTGTTTGTGTGATACAAATTTTGGACATATTTTACTGTTTGGATATAGTTTGAAACTACATTTACTTTTATCAAGAATGATTTTAATTTTTGGATTGTTACATATGGCATGTGATCACATGTTGTGCTATATAATGTTTTTTTTATTTAACTCAAGTTGTTTTGTTTTTAAAACTCAAGTTGTCATTTTATTTTTTAAATATAAAATGAATCTAGATGAAAATTTCAGCTTACAAAACACATACATGTGTATATTTTGGATAGTTCAACGAAATTTGGCATGTGATCACATGTTGTGATATAATGTATTGTTTTTAAAACTCAAGTTGTCATTTTATTTGTTAAATATCAAATTCAAATCTAGATGGAAATTTCAAATTACAAAACACGTGTATATTTTGGATAGTTCAACTACATTTGGCATGTGATCACCTGATGTGATATAATGTTTTGTTTTTAAAACTCAAGTTGTCATTTTATTTGTTAAATATAAAATGAATCTCTAAATGGAAATTTCAAATTACAGTTTCACAATGTGTATATTTTGGATGGTTGAACTACATTTGGCATGTGATTGTGATATAATGTTTTGTTTTAAAAAAGTTGTCGTTTATTAAATGTTAAATATAAAATGACATTCTCCAAATGGAAATTTCGAATTACAAACCATGTATACATGTGTATATTTTGGATATTTGAACTACATTTGGCATGTTATCAAATGTTGTGATATAATGTTTTGTTTTTAAATTTCAAGTTGTCATTTTATTTGTTAAATATAAAATGAATATCTAGATGGTAATTTCAAATTACATTTTCACAATGTGTATATTTTGGATGGCTGAACTACATTTGGCATGTGATGGTGATATACTATTTTTTTTGAAAACTTGTCATTTTATAAATGTTAAATATAAAATGAATCTCTCTAGATGGAAATTTCGAATTACAAAATATGTATACATGTGTATATTTTGAATAGTTGAACTACATTTGGCGAGTGATCACATGTTGTGATATAATGTTTTGTTTTTAAAATTCAAGTTGTCATTTTATTTGTTAAGTATAAAATGAGTTTCTAGATGGAAATTTCAAATTACATTTTCACAATGTGTATATTTTGGACGGTTGAACTACATTTGGCATGTGAACACATGTTGTCATATAATGTTTTGTTTTTAAAACTCAAGTTGTAATTTTATAAATTTTAAATATAAAATGAATCTCTCTAGATGGAAATTTCGAATTAAAAACCATGTATACATGTGTATATTTTGGATAGTTGAACTACACGTGGCATGTGATCACATGTTTTGATATAATGTTTTTTTTTTTTAAACTCAAGTTGTTACTATATTTGTTAAATATAAAATGAAGTTGGCATTATATTTGTTAAATATAAAATGAATCTAGATGGAAATTTCAAATTACAATTTACACATAAATGTGTATATTTTGGATAGTTGAACTACATTTGGCATGTGCTCACATGTTGTGATATAACGTTTTGTTCTTAAAACTCAAGTTGTCATTTTATTTGTTAAATATAAAATGAATCTAGATGGAAATTTCAAATTACATTTAACACATGTACATTGGTACATGTTGTGCATTTTAACATGTGTGTGAATGTTACATAATTTTAGGATGTACATCTATTATTTAGGTGATATTTAAGTATGTGTTTTGAATTATCATACATGTCATTTAAAACAATCATAGATGGTTAAATACACATTTAAGTTCACATGAATATATGTACATAAAAAAACTTAAGTATATGTTTGAATATATGGAAAAATGATTGAAGTACAATACATATCAACTTATATATCTAAAAACAATCATAAAATGTATAGGTCAGAAGCCATACCATGGCCCCGTGCCAACATGAGAAACCCATCAAAGGTAGCTACAAGGGTTCATTTTCAAGCAGCTCTCACCGTGGCCACAACCAATGATTAGAATCCACTGAGGGCTCTGCATCTGATAGCCATGAGGTGTTGCCTCCTCAAGTGTTTCATAAAATTCATGGGGAGACTGTTTTGCCTACGGAGAAGCCTAAGCATAGAAGAAGCTATAGGAAATGCACTATTCCGCAATGTGTGCAACCTTTACCTAGAAAAACCAACCCGCTTCCAGGTTATGAGCCCATGATGGAGGAGATATGTGTTTGGGTTATGGACTCGGACGGTGTCTGGACCAGAGATTATGATGCAGAGTACCTAGTCACCCCATCATCCATGCAACCCCTTCGAAGCCTCCTCGAATGTCCACAGTTCTTGATAGAGAAATAGGGCCACGAGTTCTTGATAGAGGAAGAAGACCATGCGACAAATGAAGAAGAATGAACTCCATGATTGTTCGGTAGCAAGGTTAATTTCTATTTTTTTTCACCTTAGGAGATAATTCAGCTCTTTTGTTTTTATATGGGCCACTGAATATTTTGTATTAAAAGACTGGATGAAACTCTTAAGGGGTTGGTTTCCTCCTTTTACGCAGCCCCAAAATTGCTTTAGTTTGAGCACTACCATGGTAGGGATAGGCTAAGCACTGCTTTCCATCTCTACCCATTGCCTCTGTACATTTTTTCATGCTTTTAATATAGATTAGCCCAAGGTACAAACAAAAAAAAGTTCACATGAATATATGTACATAAAAATGATTGAAGTACATGTTTGAATATATGTAAAAATGATTGAAGTAAAATACATATCGATGTATATATCTTAAAACAATCATAAAATTCTAGGTGTTCTTAGATGTGTCAAACAATCATAAAATTTTAAAATTGCATTAAAACATATATATCCAGTACATAACATTTTTCATTAATTTACATAGCAAAGCTACTTTTAGTTGATAGTAAACTGGAAATTACAAAACATGTACCCCACATTTTGCATTCAAGAATGAATATTATAATTTACTTAATAGACACATCTAAAACAAAATCGTGCAACTTCAAATTTGCATTATATCAACTATGCTAGATACACAGATATGTACATTTTGCAATAATGACATTATGACAAATTTTACCAAAGAATGTATGAAATCGTTTAAGACCAAATAATCTAGACATGTGTATGTGTACACGTGTATAAATTACTGAAGTGCATGTACCAAAACAATGTACATGTGCAAACACTTGTACATATAACATAAAAAAGCAGTTCAATTTTTAGTTGAGTTCTGGAAGTTCTAAAATATGAATCCAAAGAGAAGAAATATTTGGGCAGTTCAATAGAAAAAAATCCAATGGAATTCCATCTTTAATGATTCGCTCATGATTAGATTTTGATATTTTCCATTTCTTAATTTTCGTTTTTTCTTTGATTGAACTTCTATCAACTTTATGCATGCTACACACACCAAGTGATTATATTGACAACTTATGACATCAGGTTCATAGTCTTGAAAACAAACAAAATCACCACTTTGATGAGTTTGTTGGAAAAAATAACCTTTCAGTATAATAGACCCTCTGTCATATGTAAACTTGTTATCATCATCGTTTTCTAATAATTTCATCTTTTGTTCAGTGCAACGCATCAAATAATACTTCACATTTTCATTGTTGATAGTAGGTGCAACTACAGTAAAAACATCTCCTACACAATAAAAAAAACTTATGTATTTAAATTTGGATCATAATTAACATGAAAAAATAACTTCAAAATTTACATGTGTACTTGATTTTATTATCTATTTCTAGATCTCTATCGTTTGAAATAAATTGAAATGTTACCTTCTCTAACAAGATCAGAAACTCGATCACCTTCAGATGTTATTGTAGTCTCCTCTGATTGCATTTCTTAAAAGCTTGCAACATAAATTTTCCCCTTTGTATCTAGTTTTGTATGTTGTCAAACTTTTACATACATTTTGTTTTCACAAACATCATTGGATTCTCTGTTGTCTATGCAAACATGACAAAAACAAGAATATTTTCTTTTATCCAATGAAAACATATTTTTGGACAACTTTGTTTTAATTGAATGAAATTTTCGAGTCCATTTTATTCTTTCAACATCATCTCCAATCGATCTATCTACATTTTGGACCCCAATATGCCAAAAAACCTATATGGAAAATTCAAAGAAGAATATAAATATGATATCAAAATACCATCAAAGATAATCATTGTGATAAATGTATTGTTTAAAATTAGAAATCCAATAAAAATTGAATTGAATGTACCTTCATACTTCCCTTGATCAGTTAGTCTCATGGCTTAGTGCAGTGATGCACCATTGAATAACTTCTTCAACTAAGACAATTCCGTTTGCAGAGTGGTCCATTTGATATCTTTGAAGTGCTCATTTTATACATGCCCTTGCACTGTCATGTTCTCCTTTTCCATGACCAATCTCAAAGAAGTTCCAACAATGTTTAATGTGAATTTTCATATGAAGACAACACAACCAAAAGAATGATCATGAAGATTTGAATTGACCTGCGCATCCATCTGACCATATCCAATGTTCATTCCATGACTTTTCAAGGAGTCATAAATCTTTTCAAAATAGTGTTGTACCAAATATGTATCATGTGTATGATCCTCACTGATATAAAAGTGATATTATTTAATAACATGTTGATTTTCACTGGTGGTTTCTATATGATCAACATTTTATCCAGCATGTCTATATAGAATATGGACAAGCATGGATACTTGGTCAAAATGGTAGTATTCACTCTAAATTTATTTTTGCGCAACAAATGTGTAGTTTTCTGCAAAATCAGCTATTGACAAAATGGTCCCTGGTGAAAAAAATTCATAGTATTTTTTGAACTGCAAGTCCTTCCATCGAGCTCTATGGGAATGCTTTATGTATTTATAAATTTCTGCCTGAAAGTTTCTCAAAAAAACTATCACAAAAATTTCCTCTTCTTGTAAATCAATTCTTTTAGAACTTGTAGTACTAATTGAATCAATCGATGTATGGATATATTCATATCTCTTCCATTTCACTTTCATGTTGGAAAATTATTGATCATTTATATCCGTACGATATTCATTTTGAAATTTAGTGAAATTTCCACAATCATCGCATTCTTTACCACCAACACATTTCTTTTGGTAAAATAATTCATGGCTTTCTCTTCCACATAGAATCTGAGATATGAAATCGTAGATAGTGGAAGGAGGAGGTGAATATTTCCAAAAAAAATTACCAAAATTAAGTAGTGTGTCATAATATAACCGCAATTACACATGATAACGACAAAAACAAGTGTCGCGTACAGTGATAGGTTTTACATGCCATGGTTTTTGTTGCACAAAAGCACTAACTGAGACATCAATTTCATGATTTTATTCTTTGAACTTGTTGAACAACTCTATCTAAGTGGTTTCCAAGAAATGTTTTGCATGTTATTCATACTAATTTCATGTTATTCTTCTTCGTATCACATCCCTTACTTTTGGTGAAACATGTGAATTTTTCATCCAATATTCATCTCTTATTTTTTTAACATTTTCTCAAAATCTATCTTTGTTTGGTTGACTACAAATAGTTCTCCAACAAGCGAATTCATAATTTACATCTATTTGCAATCGAAATTTCCGATGTTTGTGCAAATTTTTTCGTGAGGTTCCTAATGCTCATGCCATAGATTTTACCAAGAGATTCTCTTTAGTACTTGATGAAACCACTTCCATTTGTATTTCTCTACGTGCATCTGTATCACTTTTCTTTCTAGATATTCTAATTGACTTTAGAGCACTATTTATATTTTGTATCATACTTTCCTTCATTTTTTTTATCTTTTGTTGATTTTAAAATACCCAATAAAGTCGTAGCTTCTTTTAATTTCCTTGATGTTAAGAGAATTTTCAACATTTGGGCTTGAAATGCCATAGTTTCATCTTTGAATAATTAATAAATAATGTGATTAACACGATATCGTATAACATGGTCAGCTTTTTTATCTCCATATGTGTGAGTGTCAACATTTTCTAAGATCTCATCATTGGTATTGATTTCATCTGTACATATTAGAGTTAAAAGTACATAATAAGTTTACATATTCAATAAATATCTAAATTAATAAATATGTATAATTTCAATAGTACGCATTCAACACACACACACACACACACACACACACATATATACATACCTGGTGATTCAATTTCTTCACTTGAATTTCTTTCAACATTTTCACCATATTCAATCATCGGTTCAATATCTCTTTCACTTTCTCTTTCAAAATTTTGTATCTCATCATAAATGTTTTGAGGAGTATATCTCTATGTTTACATTGCAAAATATTTTTCAAATTAGTTCATCAGTTAAAAATTAAGTTTCACAATACACTAGTCAAATTTTAAATATCAAATTTATAATACCTACATTTAAATACTTGCTTCAACTTCTAGTTGAGGTTGATTTTCCCTTTCAATATTTGAGTGTTCTTCTCTCTTATTTTTTTTTGTGATATTATCTCCCCTGTTCTCTACATTCTTTAGGGTCTCTTGTTCGATCATATTTTCTCTTGCAATTCCTTCGATTTCCCATGATAATTGAGTATGAAGCTCAAAAATTTTCCTTCAAAAATTTAGACCAAAACTCAACTAAAAAAAAGCATCACAAAATATTTAATTAAAAAAAAACTAATTTATAAATTTTTTCACAAAAGACATACTTCAACCCAAAACACTTACTTTAAAAAATCTGCCAAAAAATTGTCTTCTAAAAAAGAAATGAAGTTCATAATATTTCCTTCCAAGTACTGCAAAAAAAATTCATTTAAAAAGTTAGACAAAAACTCATTTTAAAAAATAATTATAAAATATTTACTTCAACCCAAAACACTTACTCTAAAAAAATTTCACTTTAAAAAATACCTCCAAAAAATGTCCATTGAAAATTAAGCCCAACCTCTTAAAAATTGTCACTTTAAAAAATACCTCCCAAAAATGTCCATTGAAAATTAAGCCCAACCTCTTAAAAAATGTCACTATAAAAAATACCTCCAAAAAACGTCCTTTGAAAAATAAGCCCAAAAACCTCTAAAAAAATGTCTCTAAAAACAAAATACCTCCAAAAAATGTCCTTTGAAAATTAAGCCCAAAAATCCTCTAAAAAAATATCACTTTAAAAAATAACTCCAAAAAATGTCCTTTGAATATTAAGCCAAAAAGTGTCCTTTGAAAATTAGGCTCAAAAAAATTCCTTTGCAAAATCAGCCCAAATGAAGAAATGTGTGAGATTATGTGAAACTAATGATTCTGTTCGGCTATTTATATAGCCACGAAATGTTTTTTTGGAGGGGCTTCATCGAATTTTCCAACTGACCTAAATTAGATTAAAAGTTCGGCCGAACATTGGTAAAAAATCTGGCCGAACGTTTGTGTCGTTAGAATTAATAGGCCATCGAGGCATAAAACATTTCCACTGAACTAAGATGTCTGCAACTACGCAAAAGCTCAAATCTGAACATAATTTTTCAAATTTGGAATGATTAAACTCCATGAAGCTTTATGAATTAACTGTCGAAACCAAGACAAGCATTTGCAGAATTCAATCTACTTTTAGGAAATATAACTTTTATGGAATTTCATAAATATTTACTAATTTTAATTAATTTTGTAATCAAATGGGAGCAAACAATTTCAGAACATCATTATGATTCAGCGAGATCAAAATTATGTATCCTTCAAAATACACTATAAAAAAATTTGAAAAAATTATGGTGCATTATATTGGTCCATCGTCTGTAATGGGTAGTTTTTAGATTTTTACTTTATAACTAATATCTTGAGAAATTTTGTGCAAACTGAAACATATTCAAAATATGCAGTTTTTTCATATTGGATCAGTTCAAAAAATTCTAGTAATTATGATATCCATCAATTAGCTTCGTAAATATAATGAAACCGAAGTAGACTCTATCTAGATTGTTGTAACACATTTTTTTCTCAAAATAACAAAGTTTTCAAAGAATACACCAATGTGTTCGAACATGACCTTTTATGAATCCTTTGACTGTTCAAGAACACACACTCAAATAAATGCTAAGTTGACATGTCAAATGTGCATAAAAAAATTCTAAAAAATAAGTAATAGAAAGCTAATAAAATTTCTGACAAGTTTTATTTTTATCGTAAAATGAAATTCTAAACAGAAAAAAAAAATTTGGCTTGCAGAAAGTCGAAGAACAGAAAAAAATGGTATTTTCTTTCAAAAAAGGGAAAAAAGTGTAACCCAACTTCACATTTTCACCCGGACCTTAAATAAAGAGACATAGAAGGAGCAATGGAGAAAAGGGGGGACAAAAGGAGAGAGAAAAATAAAGGGAGGGATATAGTAACATAGCTTGAGAGAGAGATAGAGTGATGGGGGAAGAGAGAGGATTTGAGGGTAGAGAGAGAGAGCAGGGGGGGTGAAGATAGAGGGAGGTAGGCGATAAAGTGAGAGAGAGGAAGGATGGGAGATAGGACTTGAGAGGGAGGAAGAGAGTGATGTGGGAATATAGAGGATTGTAGGGGAAAGAGAGAGAGAGAGAGAGAGAGAGAGAGAGAGAGAGAGAGTGAGTGATGGGGGAAGAGAGAGGGAGGTAGGAGAGAAAGGCAGAGAGAAGGAGGTAGGAGAGAAAGGGAGAGAGAGGAAAGAAAAGAGAGTGGAATTGAGATAGAGGAGGAGAGAGGGAGGGATAGAGAGATGGAGTTGGATGGGGCGAGAGGGAGGGATAGAGAGATCGACTTGGAGGACGAGTGAGGGAGGGAAGAAGAAAGACATAGAGAGCAACAGGTGGAGAGAGAGGCAAAGTAACGAGGGAGTGATGGATAGAGAGTGTGTGTATTTTGGGTTGAGTTAAAGAGACAAATAATAAGATATGGAGAGATTGGGGGAGAGAAGTAGAGAGAGAGGCATATACTAACAAAGTTAGAAGGTGGAGAGAGAGAGAGAGAGAGAGAAAGAGAGATATGTGGGAGAGAAAGGAAGAGAGAGAGAGTGGAGAGAGGTAGGGAAAGAGAGATGGAGATGGAGGGGGATAGAGAGGGAGGTATGAAGAAAGAAATAGAAAGTGAAAGTTGGAGAGATAGAGATAAGGAGTGATAAGGAAGATGGAGGGAGAGTGAGAGAGGATAGAAAGAGGGAAGAGAGATAGAAGTGGGGGAGAGGGAGGGAAGGGGAAGAGAGAGAGAGGTAGGGAGAGGGAGGGAAGGGGAAGAGAGAGAGAGGTAGGGAGAGGAGTATGGAGTGATATATAGATAGATTGGATAAACAGAGAGTATGTTTTGGGGTTGATATAGAGATACAAAGCGCGATAGAGATATAGATGGAAGGTGAAGAGAAAGAAGAGATAGATGGAGACAGGGAAGGAGGGACAAAGAGATTGATAAATATGAAGTGAGAGATTGTGTGTGTTTTTGGGGCTGAGATAAAGAGAAAAGAAGTAGATATGGAGGGACATATATATATATATATATATATATATATATATATATATATATATATGGATGGGGGAGAGAGGGAAGAAGTTTTCTTTCAATAGATGCATTGATTTCAATGTAGATGGTGATTTCTAATCCTATTTGATTGCTTGCAGTAGATGCATTTATTTTAGTGTATATTTTGATTTCTAATGATATTTGATTACTTGCACTAGATGCATTGATTTCAATGTAGATTATTTCTAACTCTATTTGATTACATGCAATAAATGCATTGATTTTAGTGTAGATGGTGATTTCTAATCCTATTTGATTGCTTACACTAGATGCATTAATTTCAATGTAGATGTTGATTTATAATTATATTTGATTTCCTACACTATATGCATTGATTTCAATATAAATTATTTCTAATCCTATTTGGTATCTTACACTAAATGCATTGATTTCAGTGTAGATGCTGAATTATAATCCTATTTTCCTTCAACCACTAGATGCATTGATTTGAGTGTAGATGTTGATTTCTAATCCTATATGATTACTTGCATTGGATGCATTGATTTCTGTGTAGATGTTGTTTTCTAATCTTATTTGATTTCTTGCATTAGATGCATTGATTTCAGTGTATATGTTTATTTCCGATTTGATGTAATATGATGTATGATGGCACATTAATTTTAAAGTCATTGGATTAATATTGTGAATTGATTTCAGTAAATGATTTTTGTGTTATAGTAATTAAACCAGATAATATTGGAGAGCAAGAGAAACAAGGTATGATGTTTACTAAAACAAATCCAGCTAAATATTTAAGTGGTTTATGATTTATGATTTCTAATGTATTTTTCATATAATTGATACGAAAAGATGACAAAACTAACAAGGGTGACTGAATAAGAATAGTAGAAGAAAATAGTTTGAGATTGATCACAATGAAGGCTATTAGTAACTACATTATTATTATTCACATTTTCTATCATTCAATATTATTACATTGTAAATTTCATTCAAAAATTTGATTTCATCATTTTTCATCATTAAAGTTATTTTACAATATTTATCATCTCAACAAGCTGAGGTAACTAAGAAAATTTAAAATTAAAATGACTCGATAAATCTAAAACATATTTAACATATTTAAAATGTTTATATTAATAAAATATGTATTTACATATTATTGATAAAATTAATCATATGTTCCTCATATTATCAATATATTTTCCTTGTTCGCACATGACTAAAATCAGACTAGATCCATCTTAACAATGGATCTATCAAGTGCCGAGAGGGATTAAATCTCTCAAGGTGCAAACCTTTCCTCAAGTTTTTCACTGAAATAATAGGTTTGCACCTCGAGAGATTTGATCCCTCTCATCGCTTGATAGATCTGTAGTTAAAGTGGATCTAGGCTAGTTTAAATAGTGTGTGGTCATGGCATTGAGAGGCACATTCTACAGCCAAGTATGACCCTGATGTGCAAGTATGTCGAATGCTAAAATAAAATATATATATTTTAAATAAAATATAAATAATGCCGGCTTTAAAAACAACTTACATAACCATATAAATAAACAATAAATAATAAATGTAAACAATATAAATTTAAAATATGAAGATTTTTATGACACTAAAAAAGAGATATGGTAAATAAATAAAAATATAAATAAAGTAGAGGTATGGTAAATAAATACAAATATAAATAAAGCAGAGGAATGGTAAATAAATAAAACCTCTTTTTATACTTAATCCGGAGGTATGGTGAATAAATACAAATATAAATAAAGTAAAGGTATGGTAAATAAATTAAAAATATTTTTATATTTACTCCATAAACCTCTTTATATTTACAAAAACTCAAGAAGAAGTTTTATTTAGGTGAAGGTATGTGCCAAATACCATGGGATAAATACCATATTTATAAAAGAGGTATACAAAAATAAGTTAAATAAATAAAAATATATCAAATAAGAGTAGAAATCAAGATCTAATTATATTTGAAGCCTATGGACCAAATACCATGGACCAAATTACTAATAATACCATGAAAAAAATATATTATTAACCCTAACATTAATATTAAAATATTAATATTGATATTAATATTACTAAATCTAATATTCATACTAACATATTATAATATTAAAATTATTAAATTAGTTATCTATATATATATATATATATATATATATAGATATATATTAACTCTAAATATATATATATATATATATATATATATATAGATATATATTAACTCTAAATATATATGGGAGGGAAGAACAAAGATATGTGATAGAGGTCTAGAAATAAAGGGAGTGACATGGGAGAGATGTAGATAAACTGAAGGAGAGGGGAGACGAGGAATGAAGAGAGAGAGGAAGAAGAGTTAGAGAGGTAGAGAATAGTATGAGAGGGAGAGGGAGACATAAATATGGAGGTGGGAGAGAGAGATAAGGGGAGAGGGAGGTAGAATTGGAGGGTAGAGAGAGAGAAAAAAAAAATAGAAAAGGGAAGAGAGAGGGAGGTAGGAGAGAAAGGGAGAGAGAAATGATTTGGTAGGTCGCCAAACACCAGCTCAACATAATTGTTACAACAAACGCCAGGATTCTCTTCTAATGAAAAAAATCGCTCAACTAACAAGACAACCTCATCCACCATCAATCCAACAAATACTTTTATTCTTCATATGATTTACATGGGCTCTCCCATGAGAGAGTTAAGCCTAGACCCACTCTGATACCAACTTAAAGTTTGATAGTGCACACCATCTTGTATTAATCAAATAACATTACATATATACATGAAGTGTTGTCTCAAGATAGGGAAACTATATTGGACACACAGTCACTTGGTCGAGAGAATCTCTCAACCACATGCCAATCCAGGAAACATAACATGAACATACTCCTCTAGATAGAGAGAATCACAACTAAGACAAGAAGGAATTATATTTTCAAACAATTTGACCATTCTAACTATTGTTAACCATGCATGGATCCACCACAATTTTCTAACGTTGACTATACCGAACTAGAGATGACCATGTTTGTTCATGGTTGATCATCATTCACCATCATTGACTAGGGTTGACCATGGTTGACTAGGGTTGACCATGTTGATCAGAGACAACTATGGTTGATTATGGTCAACGATGCTGGCCACAGTTGTCTATGGTAAAATAAATTTAACCATAGTAACCCATGGAGAAGGTAGCTAACTATGGTTGACCACACTAACTATGGCTAACTATGGTTGACCATGAATGAATATCATCTATATAGTGTTTGTGGTTGTTCAAATAAAGGTTCACCACGGTTGACTATGGTTGACTAATATTGATATGGCTGACTATGGCTAATTATTATAAATTGAAAGAGAACACATTATTACACACAGAAATCATACTTCATACGTTATCTATAAAAGCAGTTATATATATAAGATATAGATCATAGACTTCGATGAATCTAGATCCTAAAAAAGTGGATCAATGACTTAGACATGACACAACTACAACTCCTATACATCAGAAAAATTTTCTAAAATAACACCTTCAAACCCTCACTATCAACCTTTAATAAAAAACATTAATTCTGATATTCTCCATTCATTAATATTTACATGTAGCAAATGTAACAAATATTGAAAAACATAGTCATAAAGATCTCTATCACATATATTACAACAATAGTAATGAACGATATTTCAACAATAATAATGAGCCTCAATATCGATATCTCGTTTACATCCGGCCCAACGAATCTATCATTTGTTAGGCGGCGTATCGTTGTCCACTATTTTTCAACATATTTTTTATTTAATAGTTCGACGTAAAAATATTATTCAGAAACGCTGAATGCTTTTGAAATTCAATTTAATTTAATGGACAAGATATCTAAGCAAAGCTAATAAAGTAAATGTAAACCGTGTCTGTAAAGTTCAAATTGTTGCGTATATGGTTCCTCTGTTGCTCGTTGGTTGAGTTCTTACTATGTATCTACTTGTCTAGAGCACGATACAATTTCGAATTATATTTTATTATCAAGATAAACAAATATATTCATGTTCATGCATTATTAAAGATAGATTGCAATATTTTTAAAGTTATCTTTTATAACCTATTTAAAAGAAATATATTCATGGTTGTTCATGCATTATTAAAGATAGATTGCAATATTTTTAAAGTTATCTTTTATAACCATTTTAAAAGAAATATATTCATGTTGTCAATTATTAAGATCATATATTGCATGTTACATTCATGCTTCTTAATTATTAAGATAATCAATTGCATCTTACATTCATGTTTGTCAAAACAAAAGAGACTAAGTGGATTAACTGGTTTACATACCTATTTATGAGAATATTAATCTATATGTACATTTCTAATTTATTTTATCGTTATTATCTTTATAACTAAAACATATAATAAAATATAAATTATATTATGGGAGTGACAGATGCCTTGTAGCCACCATTTCCGCCACCACCACTACTAGTAGCAATACCTACATAGCGTTGGGGGTGTTGCGAGACCCAAGGATGCCTCCACCCCAGCCACCATGTCCACCGCCAACATGTTGTCCCTCTCCTGTCCCAGCCGAACCACCAGTAGGAGGCATGGGCTTATTTAACCCTTACTCTTTTTACACTTTTTATAACTTCAAGAAAGTTATATTAAATATATTGAAGAAAATATCCCTAGAAACAAACATATCCTAAGAAAAATCTAGATGAAGCTACCAAATGCTCTCAATGCAATGTGTATAGATATTTAATTATCAAGAATTATATAGATGCAATGTGAAAAGCTATTTGACCATCCCAAGAGCATATAAGTGAACTATTTGACCACCATTGAATGCTTCAAAATCTAGAACGCTTTGATTTTATCTAAGAAAATCAAAACTCGTTTGTTAATAGTTTTGTTAATATATAAATTACTTGTTATTTTGACTTACAAAATTATAAATATATATCACCATTATTTATAAGAATCCTTAAATAAAGATATATAGTATATAGGTTCTAAATGTTTTAGTGAAAAACTTATTCTTAGAGACAATTTTAATTCAATTGGTGTAAGAATTAATTGTAGTTGGCCCTTATTATCCTTATTCAATATCATTCAATACTCTTTCTAACTAAGCTACTTCACAAGCTATGGTTGTGGTTATTATATATTCAACTTATTTTTATTAAATCATAACAATGGGTTACTTTTTGGATTCCCATGAAATTGCACCTAAACCAACTGAGATGAAAGACTTACTCTGAAGTACTCTTTCTATCATCTAAGTTGCCTGAAACATCATATTTTGTTATAGTCAGTAAAAAACTTATCCTCAATTCTTCAGTATAAAGCACCATATTTTTTTGTTCCAACAATGTATCTCAAACACCTTTTGTGAGCTTGATGTTTTTCTTTAAATATATCCACGAACCTAAAAATCAATATAATTGAAAACACAATTTATGGTCTATTGGTAGTGACATATACGAGACTACCAAATAATCTATTTAAAAATGTCAGATTCACATTTGAACCTTGATCTTCTTTGCTAAGTTTTTTTTTTTCCACTATTGTCTTGCAATTCATCATTTTAAAAATTAATGCATATTATGTTTGACATATAAAGATTCAAGAATCTAACAAATCTATCCAATTACATCATGAATCTCAAATTTTTCATCTCAAATTTATATTTCATGGTAATTTAAATAATTATTGATCATTTTTTTATTGAAAACCATATCATCAACATATAAACAACCAACTAGAATTTCCTATTGGTAATTTACCTATGTATATAGAGATAGTTCATTGTTTCCTCTATTATATCAATGGTTGATCAAATAAGATTTTATCTTCTTGTACCAAGCTCTTTGAACTTTCTTGACCTCATAGATCACTTTTCCCAACCTATATGCGTTATCTTATTATCCTTTTATCTCATATTACCATTGTTTCTAAACATAAACTAAATTTCATTTAAGAATGAAATTTTTTTGTCTGTTTGGTATAACTTCCATTTATTTTAATCATCTAGTAACTAGCATAAAAGTTTTTCCAAAATGAATTCTAGGTTGTTGTGCAAACCTCTTTTCTATTGGTTTTTCCTTGTATCTTTCAAATTCACCCTTTACATTAAATTTGGAATATAAATCCATTTTAAACCAATATTTTCCTTATTTGGTAAATCCACTAGATTCCATATATTATTATTTTATGTGGAACCTTTCAACCCATTCATGAATTATTCCCAATTCTCTTGTTTCACCAATTCTTAAAAACACATTTGTTAGCATATAAATAATGCAAAGTTTGAATAGCTATTTAATTTTTCATAAATATTTTTTAGACTCCTTTTTTTCTATTGTTTGGTCCAAAATCATTACTTGGTTGAGAACATGAGATACATTAACCTAATTCTATTGATTACTCGCCTTGAACTTGAATTCTTGGAGTTCTTGTTGGAGACTCTCAAATAGGTGATTGAGCTTGTGTACATTGTTTTTATGTTTACTCGCTCAACTCTTCTACATCAACTTAGCAATAAGGAATTGTTATTCCAAGAATCATAGTTTTCTATACACTTTCATACCAAGCTTCAAATTCTTTGAACTTTACTTCTCTACTAATTATAAACATTTTTCTCACTAGATTTTACAATCTATATGCTTTGGAATACTCATTGTAAGATGTGAAAGTACACTTCTCACTTATATCATCTAGTTTAATTTTTACTTGTTTCAGAATGTCAGTATATGTGACACGTCTAAAAGCCCTAAAATGTGTTATAGTCTAAAAGTCACAATAGTGAAGGCTTCCTATGAAAATCCATTTTTATATCTTTTTTTCAGATACTTGTTCAAAATATACACAAAACAAACAAATGCTACATCTCAAAACTCATTAGATAAATGTTTTTGTTTCATCAAAACTTATATCCATTTTCATTCTTGTTCTATTCCTTATTTCTAATATACTATTATGCTATGATGTGTACTTGGATATGAATTCTCTCTTGATTCCATGGTGTTGACAATATGTTTTTAACCCTTTGGAGTGACATTATCCTCTTTTATGACCTAAATATTCTAATATATTGAGTAATTTTCTCTTCAAACAAGGATTTAAATGCTTTGAACTTATCAAATGTTTGAAATTTGAGTTTCATTAATTATACACATGTATTAGGAAATCAACAATAAATGTCAAGAAATAAAAGTGTGATCTAAGAGACTTGACTTGAAAACAACCATAAAAATTACTATACACAAACTCCAATATTACCTTTTCCTTGTAAGATTCATTATACAGAAAGTGATTCTTATTTTTTTTCGAGTATACAAATATAATAAGAGCTAGATTGTTCATCTATGATTGATAGGCCCTTAACCAACTGATTTTACTACATATAATTGTTCTTACAAAACACAATTGGCCAAATATCAAATGCAAAAGCCAATATTTATCTACACTCGGTACTTCATGAGGAAATGAGGTTGACTAAGTGGTATTTTTCATACATGAAGGATACATCATATTCTTAGTAATTTCAATTCTAATGATTAGACTCATACTAGGAAACATGTGTAGGTTTGTGTGATTGTTTTGGATCAAAATAGCTCTATAGAATTCCAGGTGACTTAAATAACAATAATAAACTCCTTCATCTTCAAAGTCTCAAAACACCTCGTTAGATTTTTCTATGACACAAAAAATGATAAGCTATAAAAAATCATTAAGTGGTTGAAGATAGACCATGTCAGTCTCGGTTTCACATATTAAAATTCATTTTCACCTAAGGTAATATCCCAAGGAATCACTTTAACTAAGTTTTATTTCTTTTGTTATAGGGCATCTTCCCGATCCATCGCATCAAGTGATTATTTATACCGAATTTTTGTATTTAGAGGAATCAGTATCTGGTAATCAAGAGATACAGGAGTCAACTTCCACCACGATGACTATAATCTCTAGGTGACTACATATTCACCATCTACAAGGATAGCTAAATTGGGGGTACTTGAACCTCGAACCTCCTTAGACAAAACAACTTTTTTCACAAGCATCACCCATCAAGTTTTCGTGGGGACTAACCACTTTTGCTAAGTTATTTCAATTAATTATCCCATTTAAATAAGAATAACTCATAAATTCATTAATTCTATGCTATTCTCGTAATTTTACCCACTTATGTGAAAATAATTTAATATATTTTCACTCATATTAATTCTTTCTTAGTATTTTAAAAATTCTCATGAAAATAATTTATTAAATTATTATTTGTAAATCATTTCCAGCGTATTTTACTAATTCAAATGGAAATAATATAATAAATTATTTATATATGGATTTCTCTCATTATTTAACTCAATAAATCATTATTTTTTAGTTAGTTATCTAAATGAAAGTTATTAACCATTATTTCTTACATTTCCCTTTTAGAAATGCCAATAAAATACTAAATTTTGTAGATCTTGATTTGGTCCAATAAATATTTTATTATATTTGGCCTCATCAAATTCTGCTAGCACATTATTATAAATAGAGAGGTTTTATCCTCATTCTAATTATCCAATTTCATTGTTAAACCTATGATCTAAAATATTTTTAGTTTTATGGACTAGAATTAAAATACTAAATTATGTAGATCTTGATTTGGTCCAATAAATATTTTATTATATTTGGCCTCATCAAATTCTGCTAGCATATTATTATAAATAGAGAGGTTTTATCCTCATTCTAATTATCCAATTTCATTGTTAAACCTATGATCTAAAATATTTTTAGTTTAATGGACTAGAATTTCTCTAATTTTCTCACTTTGTTTTCTCAATTGTTTTTCCTTATGGATAGAGGGAACCATTTTCTGTTATTAGGATTGCCTATGAACCTCCTGAGGAGGAGCTCCTCATAGCGGTATTCATTCATAGCTTCTCATAGTTAACATTAATAAAGTATTTTTTTTAGTTTGTTGGAGCATTTTACAGATTATATTGGTTTATATTTTCTATCTTTAGTTTATGATATGTATATATGTACTTATAAAAATATATATGAATGTATGTCTATCTTAATATTTCATTATAAATTCTCATTATTTATTGTTGGACTAAAAAGACATATAACATAGTCTACAAATATAATGTATTTAATATTTTTGTGCCTTGATTAGCAATCTATATAACGTCTCAACTTTTTGAAAAATAGTGTCTTCTAATCCTTGTTGAATAAGCCATAGTTCCTTATAACAAAAAATTCCATCAAAAAATCCTAGCGTATATCAAATTTAATTAATTGAAATCTTTAGCTAAAATTCGTTTAAACAAATTTATCTTACTCCTAACAAGTAAGATGATTTTTCTCATCCATAATGTCGGCCATGTGTGCTCCGATGATTTCCTTTGTATTGTTTTACTCCCATATTTTTATGTTCATCAACCACACAGGTATTTCGTATTATTCGTCAATTTTCGTGTTTCAAAACCCTTAGTCAACTAGCACAAAAGCCTCTAATACTTCAATGAAATTGGCTATCTAATCCTAGAACATTGAGTGTTATATATACTCTAGTATTGTGAGCTCTTGCATGCTTGTTCTTTGTGGTCCCTCGGTAATTTGGATTTTCCTAGAAAGTTAGGTGATTTTTTCCATCTCTATATTTCCTAATGTAAACCATGTTTGTTTCTCCATTGGGTCATTTCCTTGAAATCAGTTTACTCTCCATCATTTTATATTCATTGACGACATGAATTGGTTTACTTCCCATCTTTTTATGTTCAATGACCATGGGTTTATCATATTGGCCTTCAAATGTCTTGGTTGGAAACCTTTAGCCACATAGTGCAAAAGTCTCAAAAACTTCAATGAAGTTGGATATCTTATCTTGGCACAACGATTGTTGTATATGCTCTACTGTAGTGACATATTTCATGGATATTCTTTGTGGGCTCTCACCAATCGAGATTTTTCCTATCAGACCCTACTCCAAGAAATAATAGCAATTCATTCAAATAGTAGTGGATCTTCTCTATTTTAGTAGCTACTCCACTTTTAGATCGATAACCTACTCATCTCTAAATAAATTTAAGACAAATATTTAGCAAAAGATTACTTTATTAGTGACACCCTCAACTTCTTTGCACACTCGATTGCAAATCACTCCTCTAAACACTAGTGATAGTCTTCTCTCAAGACACTTCAATAAACTAAGAAAAAATGACCACGAAAAAATGACCACAACATATTTTGATACCAATATGATAATGTGATATAGGGAAAATAGTTAACCACAACATATAAAAATAAACCTATGAATATAATTATAATTTTGAAATATAAACATACATTATTTTCACATATTTAATGATTTCATGAGATTATATTAAATTTATTAAAAATATCACTTTGCAAATAACTTGATACTAAATGTATTACTTATGCAAATAACTAAATGTTGAAAACTACATAGAATTCACATACATATGGTCACACACAATTACTATTTACCATATCAATAATAAATAATTACATTAGTTCAATAAAAATAACTAATACGCAAAGCTACCACCACCACCGCTACTAGAGACCGAGATTCGCCACCATATCCACCAAAATTTCCACCGCCAGCATGCTCTCTCGCTCCTCCCCCAGATCCGTAGGCAGCACTGGAGCCACCGGAATCAGAATCAGATCCATACGGAGGCACGGACTGACTGGCAGATCCATAGCCAGCATCGGAACCGCCAATAGGACTACTGACATGGGCTCACTGCAAACAACGCTCCCAGCACGAAATGGCTCGCTGGCAGCGCCGCTCCCTGCACCGTATCCAGAGCCGCACCCTGATCCATATCCAGCTCCCGAACCACTTGAACCACCACCAGCGGGGTAGCCAGCGCCGTTGCCTGCACCCAAACCACATCCGGCATGACTGCCCTCACCGTGCCGAACATTGCAAGCAGTGAGGCTGATAATTAATATAGTTGCCAACATGAAAATCCTGCTGCCCGTGATTTTTTACTTAGTTTGTATTTTTCTCAAGGATTGGGTTGGACTGACACCTTAATACAATTGTCTCATGGTATTAAAACAATTTTCTCATGGTATTGATATAGTTGATACTGACACCATAATACATTTGATATATAGACACCTTAATACATTTGATAATAATATTTGTGTGATATTAGCTGCATGATGGTGCAGGAAACGGCTTATGCTCGAATCTTTGTGTGGAAATATCACATGAAACTTGCGTTATGATTTAGGAAACGTCTTTTTCAAGGAAGCTAACGTGATCAATATTAATCAACTTATTGTTTATGAGTTTCAATTCCATGAAGGAAATCCATCGTTTCCTTCTCTCCTATTTGGGTTTTCCAAAATTATAGCCTCATGGTTTAGTGAATTCCAAAGGATTCTTTTAAAGTATTTTTAAAGGAAATTCTAAGATTGAATTAGTGCACATGTAATTCCTAAAAAATTGAATGTGCCCTGCTACCTTCTCACTCCAAATAAAGGAATTATTTTCAAGGAGTGAAGTTATAGGAGCTAAAAATTTTCAATATTTTTCATAATTTTGTTAGGCTAGTATATTAGTCTTAAGAATTCTGAGTCTCCTCAAACACTGCAGTGCTTTGGGAAAGTGCCAATCTTGCATGGTTTCAACTTTCTTAATACCAACTCATGCTCCTTTTGACCTACAATGTGTCCCAATCATTCAATTTTAGGAGCCATAAAAGATTATTTAGATCATTTCATGAATAAATTGTTATTTCTCAAGAATCATATGAATTTGTCAATATTCTTCCTATGTGATTCCCATGTTGTCCTATAAATAAAACTATCATCAAAGTAGTCTCTAGAAAAATGTTGTATAGAATTGATTGAAAATATTAATCATGAGACCTTGGAAGGTGGATGGAGAATTAAAAAGAACTAAAAAAAACCACAAGAAATTCATAAATACCTTTATATGTTCTAAATGTTTTCTTCAATATGTTTCTAATTTTGTAGTATCATAAATGTGGATCAATATTACTAAGAAAATTTATTCCATGGAGATCATTTAGGATATCATCAATAATTTGGATGGAAATTCGTCCTTGATAGTCAAATTTTTGAAAGCCCTAAAATAAGCACACATTCACCAAGTGTCTTCCTTCTTAAACATCATGACTATCAGTGATGAGTAAGGGCTTATACTAGAATTTATGACCCCCACCTCCAATATTTCTTATATTATACTTTTCTATTTCATCATTTCGAACAAAGGTTGTCCGTAAGCATTTACATTTGGTCAGTGATGAGTAAGGGCTTGTACTAGAATTTATGACCCCTAGGAAAAAGGGGTATTGGTGAGTGATGAGTAAGGGCTTGTACTAGAATTTATGACCCCCAGGAAAAAGGGGTAAACCCTTAGGTGTCTGAAATACTTGATGTTTGTCAAGCACCAACTACACATCTAAATGTATTTCTTGTATCAAAATATCCATAATCAATATGGTATTAATTTGGAAATTTTTACGAGAGTGTAGTTTCTTTAATAACTTTTCCATGTGATAAGAGCTAACTATTTCAAAAAAGCATGCCAAAAAATCTTGAAGGGTGTGTACATGTCCCTCTTTAGTGAAACTCACATAGATGTTTCATTATGACTTGTCCGAAAGTGCATAGCTATTATGCTCACAAGACTATATAACGACCACCCATAATGATGACAAATAGATTGGTTTTGAGTTGAAACTATACCATTTAGAGTTTTATGTTTGATGTAATCCATGATTGCTACACATAATAATATTTATATAATATTATAACACATAACAATATTTATATAATATTATAACGTTAGTGTGTTACACATACATACATAATTTTAAAGTCACATATCAAATTAGACACTAAATTGATATATCAAATTTCTTTATTTAAGAAATAAAAATCATTCTTAACAAAATAACTTAACTATTAAAACTTATAAATATTCATTTATTTTTAAATTAAAATTTATAAATATTTCTAAACATATATTTTTAATAATTAAACAAATGAAAATTATTCTAGGTAATTATTTTATTCGTAAATATGTCCCTTTTATATTCTTTACAAACGCTCAGAGGGATCAAATCTCTCTATGTGCAAACCTTTTTTTGAGTGCAAAACGTGAGGAGAGATTTGATCCCTCTCGGTGCTTGATAGATCCAGAGTTAAGATGGATCTAGGCTAGTTTTAGTTGTGTGCTACCAAGGAAAATCTATCGAAGATATGATTAATTTTATCAATAATATATAAGTATATCAAATATTAATATAATCATTTTAAATATGCTAAATATTTATTAACTTGGTCAATTTAATTTTAAATTTTCTTAGTTACCTCAGTTTGTTGAGATGATAAATATTGTTAATAACTTTAATGATGAAAAATGATGAAATAATTTTTTTGAATGCAAAGTGACAATAATAATGTTGAGAGATAGAAAATGTGAATAATAAGAATGTACTCATGTTACAAATAGTCTTCATTGTGATCAATCTCAAACTATTATCTTCTACTATTCTTATTGTCAATAGTCTTCATTGTGATCAATCTCAAACTATTCTCTTCTACTATTTGTATTGTCACCCTTGTTAGTTTTGTCATCTTTTCATATCGATTATATGAAAAAAAATGTTAAATCGTAAATAATTTAAATCTTTAGCTCTAGTTGTTGTAGTAAACATGATACTTGTCTCGCTTGCTCTCCAATATTTATAGGTTAAATTACTATATCACAAAACTCAATGTGCATTGTCAATACCATTTTTTGCTTGCACTAAAATCAATGCATATTGTTAATCCAATCACTTTAAAATTAATGTAACATCATATATCCAATTACATCAAATCAGAAATCAACATCTACATTGAAATCAATGCATTTAATGCAAGTAATCAAATTAGATTAGAAAATAACTTTTACACTGAAATCAATGCATTTAGTGCAAACAATCAAATAGGATTAGGAATCATCTAAATTGAAATCAATGCATCTAGTGCAAGCAATCAAATATAATTATAAATCAACATCTACATTGAAATCAATGCATCTAGTGCAAGCAATCAAATAGTATTAGAAATCACCACCTACACTGAAATCAATTCATCTAGTGCAAGTAATCAAATATCATTAGAAAAATATATCTACACTAAAATCGATGAATCTAGTGCAAACAATCAAATAGGATTAGAAATCACCATCTCCATCTCTCCCTTGCCACTCCCTCCCTCTCTCTCCACTTCTCTCTCTATATATATTTCTTCTTCCCTCCCTCTCTCCCCCTCCAACTTCTCTCTATCCCTCCCTCTCTCCAGTCCTCTCTATGGCCCTTCCTATCTCTCCCTTTCTCTCTTACCTCCCTCTCTCTCCCTTTCATTGGTATTTATTTATTTACCATACCTCTTTATACCTATTTTATATTTATTTATTCATCATACATATTTATATATTTTTGTATTTATTTATTTACCATACTTCTTTTATAAATATGGTATTTGACCCATAGTATTTAGTCCATGGTATCAATATTAATTTGTCCCATGGTATTCGTCCCATAGGCTTCATCTAAATAAAACCTAGCTTTTGAGTTTTTTTTAAATATAAAAAGGTTTATGGAGTAAATATAAACATAAGTTTTTATTTATTCACCATACATCTAGTGTATATATATTTTTATTTATTTACCATAGCTCTGGAGTAAGTATAAAAATAGTTTTTATTTATTTACCATATCTCCGGTTTATTTAGATTTTTATTTATTTAAATTTTGAAATATTGGATTTATATTTATTTAAATTTTGAAATATTGAAATTTTGATGGGGAAATATTTATATCTTTAAAGATTTTAATTTATCCATACAACGTGGGTTTTCTTTTTAAGAATTCATTTTACAAATATTTAATTAAAATAAATATTAAAATATTTTGGATTTTGATTTTTTGTGTTGAATTAACTCTTTTCCTTTGATTTAGGAGATGATATTGACTTTAGTAAAGAGTAAAGATGTTTAAAATTTACTTAATTTGGAAATTCAATGTGGTAACTTTTTTGTTAAAGGTAAATTTATGATCCATTCAAATTCACTTATATAATAAAGCAATTATTAAATGGGTGATATAATTTACTATCCATTCAAATTATATAAATAATACATAGTTGTATTTTAGTAATTAATCTCAATCCATTAATAAGTTAAAAAAGTTATATATAATCTGAATATTCAAGTTATATAAAATTAAAGACTAATTTAATGCTTCGGCCGACATTAACAAAAATAAAATTTATTATTTTTTGAGAACTTCATATATTTGACGACTGTAGACGTAATAAAAAAAGGTAAGCATTTCCTTTAAATCATGACAAATTTCAGCATTTTAAATATTGTAGAGTAATAAGGATTTAAAAATGAAAAGCGAATGTGATGTTTTTGGTCATTGATGAACGCGTTGGGTAGGAAATCATGAGGTCTAGCCATGGAATTGGATAAACGCATTGGGTAGGAAATCATGAGGTCTAGTCATGGAATTGGATAATCTACTTAATCGACTTCATTTTCCATAATTTTTATTTTCATTTTTTTTTTAACGAAGTTTGATAAATATGGGGTTAAAGGTGTTAAGATAGATTTAAGTTAGTTTCATGTTTTCATACAAAATTTGTTGAACATATAATTATTTTGATCATTTTAAATATGTTAAATATGTCTAAAATTAAGTTGATCAATTTAATTTTAACTTTTCTTAGTGACCTTAGTTTGTTGAGATGAGAGAAACTCTTAGTAACTTGAATGATGAAAAATGATGAAATAAAAATTTTAAGTGAAAAGTGACAATGTAACAATGTTGAATGATGGAAAATGTGAATAATAAGAATAAAGTCAATTACAAACAATCTTCATTGCAATCAATCTGAAACTATTTATGTCCCCTCTCTTTTCCTTCCACTATCTCCCTTTCTCTCCCACCTCCCTCTATCTCTCCCCCCATGACACACACACTCTCTCTCCACCCTCCAACTCTTATCTCCCTCACTCTATCCTTCTTTATATCCTCCTCTCTCCCCCCTCCATATCTCTATCTCCCTATCTCTCTCCTCTCATTCTTTCCATATCTCTATCCTCTCCTTTTATCTCCCTTCCCTAGTCTCTTCTCTCCCTCATTATGTCTTCATATCTCCCTTATCACTAGCCCTCTCTCTCCAATTGTATCTCTCAATGTCTTTTTTCTTCCCTCTCCCTCTTTCCCCTCCAAATCCATCTCTCTCCCTGGCTCTCTCCTCCTCTCTGCCTCCTACTCTTCCTTTTCCTTCCTCTCTATCCCTATCTCTCCCACCTCTATGTGTTTCTCCCTCACTCTATTCCCCCTCCGTCTCACACACTCTCTCTTAAATATGATCCCAATGTATTTTATTTAAGAAAGTATCTAAATTAAAAAAAAAAAAGACATATTTGGTTGTAAAATATTAAACCTATATTTTGGATCAATCATGTGAAAGGAAATACGATAATAAAAAAACTTAAAAGAATCATGCACTATCTTTCTTGTCACTTTTCTTTCTCTCTTTTCCTTGATCTTCGGTTAAAATGCATTTATCCCCGTTCTTTATAATATTATTTGTATTATATAAATTTCACATTTGTATATATAAAATTATTCTCATTTTTAATTTATTAAAACCTCTATTTAATTTTTATGGGAATATTTTTAGTAGTCATGTAGATAGTGGGTTTAGATATACTTAAAAAGTAATTATAGTCTTTTTTCTTTTAAATTTAATTAAAAACGTTATAAAATTAAATTAAACTAAAGTATTTGTAAAATATATTTATTTTGAAACAAGTTATGGGTTTTGGGCATGTGGTATTCATACTCCAATGGTCATGGTATTGGCCCATGGTATCGTAACAGCTTGCCCATAATATTATGATTTTTTTTTCGTTCTCAATATTCATGATTACAAATATTATTATATTATAAATATTAATTTTTTAAAAGCTTATTAATTAAATTTAAAGATGATTATATATTGATTATATTTATTTATATTGTAAAATGATGTTAATTTATAAGTAATATTTATGTGTTATATATTTTAATGTGATAGATATATTATTATTTTTTATCTAAAAAATTATTCGTAATTTTATTAATGAATAAAAAATTTGAATATTAAAAAAATTGAATTTAAAAAATATCTCACATTTCATATATAAAAATTAACATCTCACATTTAACACTTACACATCTAACTTCTTGTAAATCAAATTGACCTTTATCCTTCTTTTCTTTTAATACATGTTGGCTACAGATTCACATGTCATATATAAAAATTAACATCTCACATTTAACACTTACCCATCTAACTTCTTGTAAATCAAATTGACTTTTACCTTTCTTTTCTTTTTATGTATGTTGGCTATAGGTTCATTCTATTGTTTGGTGCACTTCTCTTTTATTCTTTCTAGTGGAGTCTACTGTTACTATTTCTTTTTTTCTAGCTCGACTTCGAGGTTTTAAGGTTTACTATACTCCTACGTGACCATGCCAGGAATTGAAGGAATACATTGCTTCACGTTCTCGGCTTCTAAGTTTTCTGAGCACATAATTTCACGTGAATATGGAAGTTTTATTGACCCATTATAATATATTAATTAAAAATACTATTAATATTTAATAATATCCTTTTAACCTAACAATAAATTGAGTCTCCACAAAAACCTATTATAAACATAACTTATTAAAAAGGGATTCCTAAACCACTTCTGCCCAACACGATAAGCACGACTACTTTTCTCGTTGAGTGAAGATCCGTTACCAACAACAAATCCAGGCCTTCTAAGTCAACTAACCAATCAAAGAAATCCAAAGGAATTTTAGTTGGCTAGAGTCATTTTTTTTTTTTAAATAACAATATTGACCTCATTTGTAAATTTCGTGAAAAATGTATTAAAAACAAAAAAAATATTTATTCATTTAACACTCATTTATCTAACTCTCCCTCATCTAATGCTCACTGTCACACTCACTCATCTAACGCTCAACCATCCACCCAATGCTCACTCTTCTAACACTCACACTCAAATTCACATTAACTCATCTAATGCTCACTCTTCTAACACTCAAGCTCACATTCACACTCACTACTCTAACACACACGCTCACATTCACACTCACTCATCTAACACTCACGCTCACATTCACACTCACTCATAGAACACTCACACTCACATTCACACTCACTCTGCTCACCCATCCACCCTACTCTCACTCTTCTAACACTCACGCTCACATTCACACTCACTCATCTAACGCTCACTCTTCTAACACTCGTCTAGAGTCAACAAAGCCACAAAACTTGAAAAATGTTATTTTATCACATTTATATTTTTTTTTGAAAAAAAATAATAATATTGATCTCATTTGTAAGTTTTGTGTGAAAAATGTATTAAAAACAAAAAAAAAAAATTATTCGTCTAACACTCACCTATCTAACTCTTACTCATCTAACGCTCACTCTCACACTCACTCATCTAACCCTCAGCCATCCACCCAACACTGACTCTTCTAACACTCACACTCACACTCACACTCATTCATCTAATGCTCACTCTTCTAACACTCATCTAACACTCAAGCTCACATCCACACTAACTACTCTAACACTCACACTCACACTCACACTCATTCATCTAATGCTCACTCTTCTAACACTCAAGCTCACATTCACACTAACTACTCTAACACTCACGCTCACATTCACACTCACTCATCTAACACTCACGCTCACATTCACACTCACTTTGCTCACCCATCCACCCAACTCTCACTCTTCCAACACTCACACCCACATTCACACTCACTCATGTAATGCTCACTCCTCTAACACTACTCTAACACTCACACTCACTACTCTAACACTCGTCTAACACTCAAGCTCACATTCATACTCACTCATCTAAAGCTCACCCATCCACCCTAAACTGGGTTGTATAGGGCCTCTCCACTCAACAAATCTGTGTCACACCGACAACTTGATTAATTTAAAAGCCAAACAATATAATAATTATTAGCACAACCACATTACTAAATGTCATTGATATACATTGGTTGGCATATAAAAAATAGGAAATATAGTCGGTGAGCATATATCAAGCACATTTGGTTATGTGGTTGTGCTAGTAGATGGTCACCTTGCATGACAATGAGTAGTAGACCATAGTTGACTATGGTAGACTATGGCTAAATATGTTGAAGTTATGTTTAGGAATAGTTTATTATGGTCAATATAGAGTTGACTATGGATGGTGTGGGATGGCCATGGTTGTCCACAACTAACTATAGTTGAATATGATGAGTTATAATTGACTAGGGTTAACCATGGTTGTTGATGTTTGGTTATAGGGCACCACCATTTCCATGGTTAACTATGGTTGGATATGTTAATCAAGGTTGATGCTGTTAACCAAAAGTGAACATGATTGGACTAATTTGACCATGGTTGACCATAGTTTTATATCATACATTATGGTTGGCCATGTTGACAATGGATGGCCATGCTTGACCATGTTCAACCATGGTGACCTTGATTGAGCATATTTGGGCATTCTAACTATGGTTAACCATGGCATGGATCCACCACAATTTTCTAATGTTGACTATAGTCAACTAAAGATGATTATGTTTGTTCATGGTTGATCATCATTAGAGATGACCATGTTTGTTCATGGTTAATCATCATTGACCATCATTGGCTATGGTTGACCATGGTTGAACAGGGTTGACTGTGGTTAACCATGTTGATCAAAGGCAACTATGGTTGATTAACGACGTTGACCATAGTTGTCTATGGTAAAACAAATTTAACCGTAGTACCCCATGGGGAACATAGAAAACTATGGTTGATCACACTGAATATGGCTAACAATGTTTGAGTATGGTTGACCATGGATGACTATCGTCTATATAGTGTTTATGGTTGATAAAACAAAGGTTGACCATAGTTGACTATGGTTGACTGATATTGACATGGCTGACTCTGGTTAACTATTATAAATTCAAAGAGACCAATTATTACACACACAAATCATACTTCATTACTTTATGTATAAGAGCATAATACATTGCTTCACGTTATAGGTTTTTTGAGCTCATAATTTCACTCATAATTTCAAGTTGATCTGGAAGTGATATTGACCCCATTATAATATATTAATTAAAAATAATATTAATATTTATTAATATTTTTTTAACCTAACAATAAATTTAGACTCTCCACAAAACCTATTATAAAAGGAGCTCTGATGCAACAAAATACCTCAGACGACAATTTTTTGTCGGAATATGGTAAACTGTTTTTCAAAAAATCAAGTAGTTGGAGTGTTTGAATTTAATTTTTGATGGTGGAAATGGATTCCACGCCATCAAAAACCCTTAAGGCATGCAAAATACTGAAGTTTAACTATTGTAACCCATATTTTCAAAAATCTTTGCCAAAATTTTTCATAATCTTACTGGAATTTCTAGATTATTCTGTGGGTTTTTTAGACTATGGCATTATAAACATAATAAGCACAAGTACTTAATTTTCTTGTTGATTGAAGATCAGTTGCCAACCACTAATAAGCACGAGTACTTACTTTTCTTGTTGATTGAATATCGGTTACCAACCACAAATCCAAGCCTTCTATGTGAAGATTCGTTACGAACCACCATTAAAAACAGTTTGAACATTTCCACCAATCAAAAAAATTCAAAGAAATTTTAGTTGGTTAGAGTTGGCAAAGCCACAAAACTTGAAAAATGTTATTTTATTACATTTATATTTTTTGGGGAAAAAAGAGTAATAATATTTCTAAGTTTTGTATTAAAAATGCATTAAAAAAAAAATACTCACTTATCTCCATCTAACGCTCACTCATCTAATGCTCAAGCTCACACTTACTCATTCAATGCTCACCCACTCATGCTCACATTCACACTTACTCATTTAACGCTCACCCATCCACCCTAAACTGGGTTGCAGAGGGTCTCTTGATGCAACAAATCTTCTTCTTCTATTTATTTATTTATTTATTTTTTTTTATTTTTTTTATTTTTTATTTTTTATTTTTTTTTCAACACGAAAAATACACTAGTTTATATTAGATGTACCAGTTCAACTTGTATTCCGAAAATTCTTAATCATTACATAAACATACAAAAATATTATATCTTGAACTGAGACAAAAACAGTGTGACCTTAATCCAGACAATACCAGTCCATCATTGTCAAAATTACAAAAACGGAAGCCAACCACTTCCTCAGCGTTCAACAACGAAGTAAAGACGTAAGAAGAACAAACAATATTAACGAGAAAATACAGATACTATAGCAAAGACAAAAGAGCATCCTGTCATATAAGAGTTATGGCCCCACTAGCTTCACTTCCGTCCGAACTGGAAAACTGCTAGAACATAACACCAAATCTAACATCCAGTCCTTTCTTTGATAACCGATCAACAACCATGTTCTTCTCTCTGTAGACATGACAGAAAGAGATTTCTGAAAAAGAGTTCTTCAGTGAATTAATTTTCTCCAGCCACTGAGCAATCGAACCCACATTGATTGAGACTTTCTGATTCATGTAATCTATAAGAACTTTGGAGTCCCCAATTATCCACATCTTGTCCAAGTATAACTGACTGGCGAACCATAAAATCCCCCATAAGGCCATCACTTCAGCCTTCATGTTCGAACTAGTGCCTCTATTCCAATAAATCTTGTAGTAGCAACCCGGGGAGATGATGAGCCAAGCCCCACAGCCACATTTAGAATGTTGCGAGGCCCCATCGAAAAAACCACCAGGGTAGTGAAACTCAAAGGGATGTGATCTTTTAGACAGGTCACCTGGAGGCTTATTAATGCCTTTCAAACTTTCCCAAGAACTAAGGATCCAAAAAGCAGTATGATTCGAATGGCTAGATATCCCTTCAAAAAGCTTCCTATTTCTAGTGCACCAGATGTACCAATGAAAGAGAATCAGAATAGTTCTCACTGATTTCCCTCTATGAAGCCACCATTTCAAACATTCCTCCGTAGATTGGTAAACCAGAGTATTTATCTTCAAAATCCCACAAACAATGGCTAAAGTCTCCTGAGCATATGAACAGAAATAAAACATATGGGCATTATCCTCCTCTGCTTTCCCACATAGAAAACACATACTAGGGCCTTGCCACCCTTTTTTCTGTAGATTAAACCAAGTTAAGTTCTTGTCCTTCCAAACTAGCCATAAAAATAAGGTCATTTTTATTTGAGCCCTAATTTTCCAGAAATATTTAAACCAACAGCCAAGATCCTGTGCTACCCTGTTTTTTATCAACAAGGCATAAATGTCCCTTACTTTCAGACCTTCATCCTCTTTCTTACCTTCCCATAACAGCCTATCACCTTCATTACTCCTACACGGTCCCAACGAACTTAAACTATTGGTGTACTTCAACCAAATATCCCCCCAAATTTGATTCAGGCCCAAGTCGATGATACTTTTCATTTTGGCGCACCTCCAACCCATTATTTTATGACTTGCTACAAGTAGAAAACCCCCTTTTGGTTAAGATAATGGATTAAAGCTCAGGGAGATGCTGATGACCATCCAGCCCCTGCATCATCCTGCTGCCAATGAGAATTTTAGCACCACTACCAAAAAACCATTTCATATGCATCCTAAAAATGGGCCATAACTTACCGAAACCCTTCAAAATATTAGATCTGCATCTACACTCTTTCCAACCCGATATAACCATTTCTTCAACAGAGACACCTGCCAAATACTTATGTTGTTAAGTCCCTATATTAATAGTGTAGCCCCTTATTATGTTAGTGTAGCCCCCCTTATTGTTATTATTGTATCCCTGTAACCCCCATATTGTTATTATTGTGCCCTTACATAATTATTGTTAGGTCGGCTAGGATTACATTGTGGCCCCACTAGGATTATATTGTGGCCCCATGGACTCCTATATATAGAAGGAGGTTTTTTTTATTTGAATCATCCAAGAATTGTTCATTTATGTAATGTATTGGAGGTTTCCCCCTCTAAGTGGCTTATTTCTAAGGCATTGATATCTCTTTTCTTCTATTTTTGGAGCTAGTTACACAACATTTGGTATCAGAGCTTTGGATTCTAGGGTTTCGCTGCTCCAAACAGGTCATCGTGGAATTTTCGCTATAATTGTTTTTCTACGAATTTTCAGAAGCTGAAATTTTTAGGGTGCGAAGCTGAAATGCTGAGGAAGGGTGTCTAAAAATTTCAGAGCTTGGTTCGCAATATTTTCGGAGATATGATCTGTGGAAGTTAGGTCTTTTTTCAGGCTCCTAAACAGGTCATCGAGGCATTTGCGCTATAACGTTTTTTATATGAAGGTTCAGAATCTCAAATTCGTATGGCGTGAAGATAAAATCCTGAGGAAATTCTTCAAAAAATTTCAGAGCTTGGTTCACAATATTTTTGGAGATATGATCTGTGGAAGGTAGTGCTTTTTCAGGCACCTGAATTTCATCTCAAAGAGGTGATCATGGGAAAATTTCAATAACTCTCTCTCTAGGCATCGGATTGGAGTGCCGTAAAAATTGGCTGCAATACACGGACTTTAGTTTCTTGGCTATCAATTTCAGAGACAAAGGACGAAACAGTGACACATGGAAAGTCGTACAAGTTCGCTCTACTGAACCAGTCCATAATTAGGTCATTGTGGGAGATTGGACACAACTTTGTCTTGGAGAATCCAAATCATATCAGAACTGTGGCATTGGAAAGAAGCTTCAGAGGGCTACTACAGGGCTGAATTTCAGATATTGAGGTTTTAAAATTATAGATATAATTTAATTTAAATATCGAGCTCCTCAAAATCAAGTAAAAGGTGTGTATTGTTTTTTTTTCCGAATTGCATAAGTCTTGTTTGAAGAATCAAGTTGAATTGATTCCAAGGGAATATTGAAGAATTTTTTTCAGTAATGGGTTCTATTATGCCTCCAAAAAATAATTCCATACCCATTAAGCCCTCAGAAATCTATACTATGACGCATGAGGAGGAAGAATTGCAATATGAGATATCAAAATTACGGTACCAAGTGCAACAAATTTCGATCTTCTGAAGAGTAGCAGAAGATGACATATATGGTTTAAAACAAAAAATGGATGCTAAGTTGGATGGTTTGAAGGATCAAATAATAGCTAATATGGATGATAAATTAGTGGAATATCACATCGAGCATCAACAACAAGTTCTCCAACTCTCAAAGGATAACCTAACTTTGGTGCAGAATCTAATGAAACAACGGGAAGATCAACATCACATCGAAAGAAGTTCTGAAGCAGTCACAAAAACAAGAAATCGACAAGTAGGATTAATTTCAGAGTATCTCAGCAAGTGGAAGAATATTCCACATGGGAGGATGAGAATTTTATACAGAAACATCAAGAAATAATCAAGCATTGAGGACTACACTTGTTTGAAGGAGAGGGGCATGTTAAGTCCCTATATTAATAGTGTATTCCCTTATTATGTTAGTGTATCCCCCCTTATTGTTATTTTTGTACCCCTGTAACCCCCATATTGTTATTATTGTGCCCTTACATTATTATTGTTAGGTCGGCTAGGGTTACATTGTGGCCCCACTAAGGTTATATTGTGGCCCCATGGACTCCTATATATAGAAGGAGGTTTTGTTCATTTGAATCATCCAAGAATTGTTCATTTATGTAATGTATTGGAGGTTTCCCCCTCGAAGTGGCTTATTTCTAAGGCGTTGATATCTCTTTTCTTCTATTTTTGGCGCTGGTTACACAATATATGTTGTATGATATCATGCCATTTTCCGTTACCAAAGATGCCCCGCTATAAGGATTTAATGATGAGGGAGTTCCCGAATGCTACCAACTCAAGTATACCCCAACCCCCGTTTTCAACAGGAATCGTCAAGCAATCCCACCTTGCGAGATGTATGCCTCTTTTATCTCTCCCTCCTCCCCAAATAAAATTAGCCATTATTTTCCTTATTTCCTTTAGAATAGACTTAGGCAAGATATACAGATGAGCCCAATAGACTGAAAGTTGTTGCAAGACGGCCTTCACCAATATCAATCTACCCCCTCTAGATAACCATTTTGTGGTCCAAAGATTTAGCTTATTCTTATATTTTGTGATCAACCACCTCCAGTCTTTCGCAGAGTAATTTGAAGCCCTCATTCTAAAGCCAAGATAATTCAAACCATCCTTCATATTGGCCCATTTAAATTTAAACAGCTCTGTTATTTCCCGGACCTGTTCCTCATCCCCCTCTGCACTGTAAATGCACGATTTCTCCTCACTGGCCATCATCCCTGTAGCACCACAAAATAGATTAATAATTCCTTGCATAATAGTCCAACTATTCCTTACCATCATACCAAAGATGAGTATATCATCAACGAAGAAACTGTGTGTTGCCCTCATTTGAGGACTAATGTCAATGCCTCTAAAACCACCGATCTCCGCTGCCTTGTTAATTTTTATGCTGAGTGCATCCATTACTAAAATAAATAAAAGAGGGGATAAGGCACACCCCTACCTTAATCCTCTACTAGGATGAAGAACTTCGTGGCCGAGCCATTTATCAGCATAGCCAAAGAAGTGTTACAGATACAACTCATAATCTAGGCAACTGCTTCCCGATCCAGAACAATCTTGTATAGCACCAACCGCAGGAACACCCAGTCAACTTGATCATAAGCTTTCTTTAAATCGATCTTCATAACAACCGCTTTCATGTTAGAAGATTGAATAGTGTGAACTGTCTCTTGGGTCACTGCGACAGCATCATGGATGTTACGGTTTTTCAGAAAACCATATTGTTCAGGAGTAATAAAAAGTGATAGCACACCCTTCAATCTCTCTGCAATAACTTTTGAAACAATCTTGTATATTGTATTGCATAACGATATAGGTCTGAAATCGTCAAAAGAGATATTATCTTTATTTTTAAGAATAATAACAAGGTTGAATTTATAGCTCCACTTATCCTGCCAAATATTCTCACTTCCTCCACCATATCTGTCAAAATCTCAGAGAAATCATCATAATAGTGCAGAAATAAATCTGGGGTCCATCCGTCTGGCCCCAGACTTTTATCAACAACAAAGGATTTCAAGACACTCTTGATCTCGGCAGGTGACACCTTATCCATGATCCTTTTATTATCATCAGCATAGAACATTACCAGATACTCCCCGATCAACTCCAGGTGTGCCTCCGAGAAATGATTCTCCTTATGTTTATACAAAGATCCAAAATAGTCAACTGCCGCCACTTTAATATCCTCCTTTTTGCACAGAGTCTTTCCACTGTGTTCTATTTCCCAAATCACATTTTCCTTTCTCCTGCCTGAAGCAAACTTGTGAAAGTATTTTGTATTCTTATCACCTTCATCCAACCAAGTGGCCCGGCTTTTCAACCTCCATAAAGACTCCTCATTTAACATAAATTTTTTGTACTATGCTTCAATGTTTTTTAGCTTGTTCTAGAAATCATTACTTTGGTTTCCTTCTGCCACCTCCTTCAAAATCCTTTCTCTCTCAGAAAGGACGGCTCGAAACCGATCCTTTTCCTTCTTTAACTATCCCCTTTCCCAATTCCGGACCAGTAACTTTAGTTCCCACAGCAAATAGGATAAATGAGTCATTGCTAAAGAGCCCACCCTCCTGTTGTGATGTTTTAAAAAGTATTTTATCATGAAATTGAAATAAGCATCACCCAACCATCTTTTATTAAATTTTAAGGGAAAACCAGTGGACTTTCCCTCAAAATCCCAAAACAACAAAATCGGTCTGTGATCCGATAGAATAATATTCTCAACTTTAGCTCGGATACCCCTCATACACGTTATGAAACCCTCACTTATCACAAAATGGTCAATCCGTTTCCCAATAAACTACTTTCCTTGCCTACCGTTCATCCAAGTAGGACAATTTTCAATCAAAGACACATCGGCCAAATCCGCATCCCACATAATGTCCTTAATAACCATAGCAAAAGGGTCAGGGCGATCCTTTTCACCCCACATTTCATTTGGATAAAAGGCGCAGTTGAAGTCACCAGCCATGATAGTGTTTCCTAGGCTCGAGTAACCATAGTCCTCCATTCTCGAGTAGAATGAAAATTTATCTACATAGGGTGCATAAATATTAATAACATTGATACGAAGAATAAAGCCTCTGCAGAAACCAGAAAGTATCATACCCTCGAAGAAACCATATGGTTTAATGTCAATCATTCTCGGATCCCACAAGGCAGCACAACCACCAGACAAGCCCAGAGCGTCGGTCGCCGCCATATTCCAGTCTAGAAACATAGAGCGTAAAACACCAGTTGAACGGCCAGCCTCCACCATAGTTTCTTGGAAAAGAAAGATTGAAGGATTTACACTAAGTATAAAGTGCTTTAAAGACAAAATCTTTTCATGTCCCCCCCACCCCCGCAAATTCAGAGAAACGATCTTCATAAAGGGGGTTCTAGCACAGGGGTCAAAGCTCTAAGGACCCTGCCAATCGCTTGCGAAACCGAGACATCCCTAAAATCACCATCAAAAGACTTAGCATGTAGACCTGACACGAACACAGATTTATTCTTCCTCTTCGGCTTTCCCTTCCCCCTGCGAATCGTGACATTTGATCGCGAAGAGGGGCTAATTATTGTAGTGGGAGAAGAAAAACCAGAGCACACAGTCAAGGGGACCAAGCCCGCTTCCGGGTTGGACAAGAGGAGCTCGATCTCATTTCCAATCGAGTTTCTCGGAGAGGTAAACACATTCATTTGGGATGGCATAGGAGACTGGGGAGTGTCTGACGCACCCACTGAACCCAAATCCACCCCCGCGAAACCGACGAAGACAAGGGCGTCACGAGTCCCGTCTTCAGATCCAAATAAGGAAGAGCCAAAGGACGATGGGGATTAACAGAATAGACCCTAGAAGGGAGTACAAGGAGCCCAAGTGGTAAAGTCCCCACAAGAGAAAGTCCAGTCAACGGAGGTGGACAGGCAGAAGAGAAAGAAGGAACAGTAGTAACAGCAAGAAAGGTAGTCCTTGACGTATAATGAGCACCAAGACTAGCCCCCGAAATAGGTAAAAACGACGAGCCATGACCGGAAACCGAGGACAACGGGACACAACTAGAAGGAGCCCCAGGCATTAAAGCCTGTAAATTTGCAGAAAGAGCATCCAACCTGCAGGAAGAAGACAGGGGAAGAGTGCTAGAATATAACTTACCCGCAAATGCTGCTTCCATAGAGTCCAGAGCCGCAGAGTACTCCTGTGTCCCAACCACCTCGTCCAGACTCGAAATGGGAACCTGAAGCTTCTGAGTTTTCTTGTAATCTGCACGGCATTTTGGGCATCTTCGCATAAGGTGTCCCTTTTTGTGACATAGATGACAATGAAAGGGAACCTGCCAATAATCAATTTTTTGCCTGTATATCACCCCATCCCACTTGAGGTCGATCTCAGTAGGCAAACCCCCCGCGAAAGGCACCTCGATGAGCACCCAGGCCACCCTTTTATCGAATGCTTCGTGACACTTTGGATTGGCAAGACGGCAACAACCCACACTATCACCGATGGCTTTAAGCACCCTGAACTTCCAAAAATGCAAGGGAAGGCCATACAGCTTTGCCCACACCATATGAGTGACCGGTGCATTGAGCTTCGGATGGAAACTAGCATCCCACCGATGCAAATCAAAGAAACAACGTCCTAGAACCCAAGTTCTGCACATAACCACTCCCACGTCTTCAACTTTCTGGAGGTGAAAACAATGCCATCCATCTTCAAGCTTACTTATCATCAATGAATAACCCAGAAGGTCGGACCACTTCTTCAATAACCATTCCAACATATTTGTGGAGTTCGTATTCTCAAACTTCCATCTGCCCACCACCGCTGTATTAGAAAGACCCACCAGCCGCTCCCATAATATGTCAGCGCCAAAACTCAGCAATTGACATTCACCAGAAGCCCTGATAGCCTTAACCCCTCCACGGTCCTTGTGCGCCTTTGCATCAGTTGAGTCCAGTGAAGGCCTACAACCACTATCAAAATCATCCCCCGCCACAAACTATTGAAAATTAGCATCCATCGACGCGGCATGAGCATATTTTCCGAGCGAAATAGCCTTGTAAACGTCCTCATCCACCTTGAGAGCATGCACCATGTCACAGTGCTTTGGATCCGAGTCCCATTCCATTATAATAATAAAAATCCACCGCCTTAGATGAAGGACAGCTCACCACAGTAAAGGCGAACCAGCCCCACTTCCAATATAACTGACCAACCCAGCCACCTCATCAACCCCAAAGGATAAGTGATCAAGACCGGCAATACGGGAAATTACCAAATGCCACATCAGCATGGAAAGGAGCTCCGATCCCCATGAAATCCAACTAGCATAACCACTCGCATCTCGATCCCCGCCATAAAGGACCCCAGACGAAAGACGTACCAGCCGAAATTATTACGAGATAGTAATCTCCCTCCTTATCATCCCAAACGTCTCCGTCGCGTACCTTCCCCCACTCTCTACGATGTCAAATTGCCCCATCATTTAATTCTGATTACTCCTTCCTCGCATCGAGACCAACTACCATCACCAGCCAAAACAAAGCTAAAACAGCGAAGTAACAAGGAGCATTTAGTGGATTTATGAATAACCCCCACTCCCAACGTACCAGCCCTTTCAGCGTACCAACCCCCCCATCGTGCCGTCACAGATAGAAAAAGGATGATTCGGAAATTTTTTTTAAAAAAATTGGCAATCCAAGCCCTGCCAGAAAAAAGACCGAGAAAGCCGAAGTAATTTGCTCGACGACTGAAACCTGAGGTCACCCAGACTCAAACGTCACAACAACAACAGACACACCCTTTACAGCGCCACCAATGGTGACAAGCTTTGATACCGAAATCTTTACAAGGCCTGGAAATTACCACGAAATCCCACCACCTTCGTCAGGAGGTAGACCCAAATGATTGAAAAATTCCAAAAAGATTAATCACCCTGATGAAGTTCTTGCACGAAGGAGTATTTTCCTCAACGTTATGCATAATAAAAGTCACTTCAACCAATACTCAAAGACCTGCAACACGAGGTAGGCAAAACTATAGGATGTAGTCCATCGTCCAGATGAAATCTCATCATAAGTCCCCCAACATAATAGCCAGAAACTGCATACCGAAACAGGGCATGAGCCCGCTACAATGATCAGTATTCAGTATCTCGTTACGACAGATACAGAGCTTGTTTCAACAATTATCTTCTCACTATTCCACTCCTTGAGTAAAATGACGAGTTGTCTCTAGTTTAGCTTCCAGAACCAGCTACGCCTGTGAAGGCCATACAGCTTTGCCCATGCTCTAGCACTGTTTCTCTGCAACTAAATCCTACCTCTCTTGATAAGTTAAAGTTATGTACTTCACTCTTTGTCACACACACAATTTGATTAATTTGAAAACCAAACAATATGTAGTTTAAATAATTATTAGCACAACCACATTACTAAATATGGTTAATATATATTGGTTGGCATACAAAAGATAGGAAATATTGTTGATCAGCATATATTAACCACATTTGGTTATTTTGTTGTGCTAGTAGATGGTCACCTTGTATGAATGTTCAAGTTATGTTTATCGGTAATTTATTATGGTCAATATAGAGTTTACTATAAATGGTCATGAAATGACTATAGTTGTCGGGAACTATCCTCAATTAATATTTACATGTAGTAAATATCTAAAAACATATCTTACAAACATTATAAACATCTCTATCACATATATTACAACAATAGTAACTGAGACCAGAAATTGATCTCAATGAACATTAATCATCATCATCAATAAACGATATTTCAACAATAATAATGAGGAGCAATATCGATATCTCGTTTAGCTCTGGCCAAACGAATCTGCTTACAACATCATTTGTTAGGGTGCGTATCATTGTGCTTTGTTTTTCAACATATTTTTTATTTAATAGTTCGACATAAAATTATTATTCAGAAAAGCTGAATGAATTAAAAATTGGAGAGAGCAAATAACACACAAACAATTAATTTCTATATTCAAATAATCAGAGATACATCAAATATATATAGGTGAACTAATTCTAATCTTAGAGAGAGAAGTTGAGAGAATCTCTCAACTTCCTCAACAACCCAATCCAAACTAAGTAAGCCTAATAACGGAGGCATTATCTCAAACACCCCCCCTTAATGCCTACATTACACACACTAAATTAATACAAGCATATGTCTGTCCTGGTCTTCATTAACATTTGTACCCACTCTGAGATCTCATAGAAAACGCTCTTTTCTCCACCATTTTCGAGCTACCATTCAACCCATTTAAAATACATTTGTTTCTGACCAGGAATAATGAACTTTGCAAGATCAACAGTATTGACAACTCCGCTCGTCGGGGCTTCCGCGATAAGAGCTGACAAGTGATGAACCATCCTATGGACCAATCACCATCTGTCGGATATTTCGCTTTCGGCTATCCATCAGTGGCTAGGAAAATGGTCTGAATACTGAATGTGTTCAAGAGCTAATTTAACAACTTGACCTGCTTCATACTGTAACCTAACCTGTAACTGATGCTCCTTGGCCCATAGCACAACAAGATCAGCATATAACAAATTCACACAATCAAATTAGCCAATTGTTCTCTCATCCCTGTAGAACGTCAAGAACGACTAATTTAAATAATGCTAATTTGTTCAATAATTGGTTCTCTAATACACAAATCTCATAACAACAACTATTAACAAGCTACACACTCCATCAAATTAATGAGAATATGTATCCCACACATTGGCTCCTCTCCCATCTTCTTTTACTGCACCCTCGTACTCCCTCGTACTGGAACGCAGAGGAGGAAGTTCGAAAATCGTTTCTTTTGAAATCCACTTTGGAGTTTGGATCACATTGGGCTTCCGATCTTTGCAATGCAGTCAAAAAAAGAACTTTCAAAGCAACGAATAACAGAGGTTGTCTTTCTTCAGCCACATCTACATTGGCTAAAGCATAAACCTTAGCCTCGTCGATGGCACATCTGTACACAAAACAAAGACTTCTCTCTAGGTGTTCAAGGCCAAAATATATCCCGAAAACCTTGAATAAAGCTCATTTCCAGCACGCAGACCTTTGCATTAAATCTCGCTTATTTTTTTTTTTTAAATAGCACTATATTCCTTGAAATTTCATTATTTCACAAGCGTCCCTTGGAAATGCAAATATTTCAGTACTTGGAGCTGATCAAATACCCGAATATAAATCACCACAACTTCAACATTCCTCTGAGCCTGCCGATCACGCTCTCTTAGAAGACTTAAGGGACAGGTCGGAAAACGATGGCGACTTACGCAAATTCTGGCCCGCTATGATGCTGATGCCGGGGAAGAGTCAGAAACGACTATGAAAAGCCAATTTGGAATCCATGAAGAAAGCGCAGAAGTCGCAGATACGCTGAAACAACGCTCGGCCAGCACATTCGCCTGCATAAGAATTTCACCCACCAGGAAACATGAAGTTGCCTGCTGTAACCGTCGCCGCAGGCTTGCAGGGGAATCCGTTAACGATAACTTGGCACTTTAAAACAGCGACGCAAATGTCTTGTAAAGGATTTGGATCACCTTCCCGCACATGACTAACAATACTATTCGCGTATGAAAAGAACACCAGTACTGCAAGGGCTCACGCCTGAAAGGATTCCATGCCTGCAACTAACTCTATTCTTTTCTTCTCTTCGTTCGGATTCGATGCTTTGTCCTGTTAAATGATAGATGATGCAGCAGTACTGAGTTTCGATCAATGAAGAATGAATAACGTTCTTCCTTTTTATAACGTAGCCAGACATATTAAAATTGGTGAAAACACAAACAAATACCACTGGAAATCGAAATCAAATAACAGCTATATAAAACACATAAAACATTATGTACAGAGAATCAGCAACATAAACTCTCACATTTTCCTGGCCTTCCCGTGAGGGAATTAAGCCAGAACTGGCTCCGATACCAAATTAAAAATTGGAAATTAAAGTAAGCCTAATAACGGAGGCATTATCTCAAACAAAATGCTTTTGAAATTCAACTTAATTTAATGAATAATAGGATATCTCCGCAAAGCTAATAAAGTAAATGTAAAGCGTGTATGTAGCTTAAGTTCAAACTGTTGCATATATAGTTCCTTAGTTGCGTGTTGGTTGAGTTCTTACTATCTATCAACCTGGCGATATATTCATCTTCATGGATTATTAAGGATAGATTGCAATTTTAAATTTATCTTTTATAACCAATTTAAAAAGAAATATGCTTCATGGTTGTCATTTATTAAGATCATATATTGCATGTTACATTCATGTTAAAAAATTTAATTTTGTTAATTTTTATATTTTAATTAATTTAAGAATAAATTATATTATTTTACAAATTTTCAAAATTTATAAAAAAATTAATAATTATAATTTTTTGAAATTTGAATAAATTTTCAAAATTACCCATAAAATCAATAAAATTCAAATTCACCAAACCTTCTGAACTTTAAGATAAATTTCACCTGAAACAAATGGATTAACTGGTTTACATACCCATTTACGCAAAGGTTAATCTACATGTACGTTTCTAACCTGAAATGTATTTAGCAAGAATCTAAATTTTGTCACTGTTTAATCAACGGGAACATAAATTTTTCACGTGAGAGATAAAGAGCAATAGCAGGCGATTGTATTATTCAATAAGGACATTACATTCCATAGATAAAGCAGCGTAGCAATCGGATTTCCACTGTTGAAGTAATGCGAATTCGAACCTTAAACAAACATAACAAAACAGGGGATTTTCCTATTTATTTTGATCGCTATTGCATCATAACTAAAACATATAATAAAATATAATATTATATTATGGCAGCGACACACGCCAGCTAGTAGCCGCCACCAGTAGCAACGCCTACAGAGCGCTGGGGGTGGTGCCAGACCCAGAGCCGCCACCATGTCCACCAGCATCACCACCTACATAGCTGGGGGTGGTGCCAAACACAGAGCCGCCGCCATGTCCACCACCTACATAGCTCGGAGTGGGCTCTCCCGCTCCTCCACCAGCAACAACACCAACATAGCTGGGGGTGGGCTCTCCCGCTCCTCCCCTAGGAGGCCCGGGCACACCGGCACCAGAAGGGGGGCGGAAACCTCGGCCACCACCGCCCTCAGCGTGCCCAACATTGAAAGCAGTGAGTCCGATGATCAATATAGTTCCCAATGTAAAAATTCTGCTCCCCATCATTCTTTTACTTACCTCGTATTTTGTTCAAGCTTTGCGTTGAATGAATGATTTACGGATTGGGAGGTATTTATAACGTGAATTGCATACCCCACCATATCGTTTGGGAATCACGTAATAAATATGGAATCCAGAGGGGACCACAAAGGGCCTTTCTTAAAAACAAACTTATCGCCAAATTTTGAAAATCAACGAATAGGCCGAAATGCCATCTCTATTATCAAATTGGATAATTTGTTTAGTAGGTTAGGTTATTTCAATTTATCATTAATGTTTAATTGGTAATTTCTTTTAAAATTTATGGATATTTAAGTGGTTAAAATCACTAAAATTATATTGGACTGAATACACCATAGTTACAAAATTTGGCCTAACTAACTTGAAAAATTGCCAAATTCTTTCATACAATTAATTCACATTATAATAAATTGTATACAAATTTTAGATTATGAAATTAATTCAAATTAACCAAATTAATAGTTATCGGGTTCCTAATCGAGCTTAGAACCACCTGTTGCAATTGTCTCTTTCTGCAACTTTATGGAAATAAAATAAGAATCTCGACTATTACTGTAATTTCTGAAGGTGCTCTAACAGCTCCTGAGATATTAATTAATTATTAGGTGTTAATTAATTACTCATTAGGTGTTAAGCCGTTGCCTGCACCATCATGCATATCACCCATTGCTTACGTTGAATTAAGCGGATGCACGTTCCTCAAAACGATTTGAGTTCCATGATAACAATCTTCTCTTTTCGTGCCCACAGCTGCATGATGTTGCAGGCAACGGATTATGCTCCAATCTTTGGGCGGATATATCACATGCAAAAATTATAATATAATTTTAAAAAGATAAAGATAAATCACATCAAGAGGTTTATATTAAGGCAAGTCAAAGAAAGAGAAAGAAAGAGAAATATGATTTTAAGTGATTTTATTCATTAAGAATGGAAAAATGTATTTTAGAAAAAACTCAGTTTATTAGTTAAATCTCTCACATATTAAAATTTAGTTCTTATTTTTTAAATTATTATTCTAACTTCTCTATATCTAAAACTCCTCACCTATAAACTGCTAAATTTATTGAATATAAATTGTGTACTCCAATTTTTATAAAACAAAAACCAGATTAAAAAAAAAAAATTGTCACATCTCATAGACAAAGACACCACAGGATTCTATAAACACATCACATTCAATGAAGAACGTATTAATTCAATGAAAGACTGGGCAAACGGCTTATGCTTAGAGTCTTTGTGTGATATTAGCTGCATGATGGTGCAGGCAACGGCTTATGCTCCAATCTCTGTGTCGCAATATCACATGCAATCTGCATGATGGTGCAGCCAGTGGAAATTGATATTTACTCCAAAACAGGATATGCGATGTTAGCCTTTTTCTTTGTGTTTAGAAACCTGCATAATCCAATTGATTTTCATTTAAACACAATAGTCACAATAAAATTCCTAGACCTTTATGGTCGAGTGAGTTTATTTTCCTTTCAATAAGTTCTGCTCTAAAAAAATTTAGTGAAGGATGATATATATATATATATATATATATATATATAAAAACATGTCATCATGGAAAAAATTAAGTTCATTAATTAAATTTATGGAAAATTAAGATTTAGTCTCAGAGTAAGTTTATTAATTGAGCTTATGTTAGATTAGGATTTAGTTCCTATTATTTAAGTTATTGTTCTAAATTCTCTATATGTAAAACTCCTCACCTCACCTATAAGCTATTGAGTTTATTGAATATAAATTATGTCTTATATTTTTTATCAAGAAACTAAATAAAGAAAGATAATTATCCCATATCATATACAAAGACACATCACATAAATCCATAAACACATCACATTCAATGAAAAACATGTTAAATCATTGAAAGACTTGGAAAATGAGCGTATTACCTTTTTAAACACTTTATGTTTGTGTAATCATCCAGTATTTTTCTTCTTATTTTAGTATTAATTTCATTGTGAGTGTGGGAGGAAGAACGATATATCAACCGATATATCTACCAAAAAAATGCTATTATTAAAATTGTGTCAAACTCCATTTAGTTTGGATATTATTTAGAATAATTTAATTCCCACAAACTAAAATATATTAGGAGTAATAAACAATATTTATGTTTTTTTTTTATAATTTATATATTTGAAATTTTTATAATCTTTTAGTTTCATCCAAAATTAATTTGTCTCTGTTATAAGGAAAAAAAAAAGTATAGAGTTAGATTTATTGAAAGTTAATTTCAAATATATAAGTTTTAATGTATTTGTAATTTAAATCACTAGGTTTATTGCATCAAATATAAATATGAGGTAACAAAATCAATAAACACATATATTATAGCTGTCATATCCACACACAAAAAATTGAAAAAAAATTGAAGTGAAAAGAGTTTGCAGACACTCTTAAATGTGTGAGTGGTATGAAAATTTGTGCACTCTTTTAAAACACATGCACACTTTCAAGAACACATATATGCTTTTAAGAGTATAATTTTTATTTTTTGTCTAGATTCTTTTGTCCAATGTATACCCCTCATCTCCCACCGAGGATATCTGTGAAGTTAGAGGATTTGAGAATTATGTTTGGATACTAAGGTCCTTAATATGATAAATGAAGAAAATTTGGGCTTTAGGTTGTAGAGTTTGCTTCAAAGTATAAATGCCCCTACACAAAAAATGTGAACCAATACACTTGGCATCTTAACCAATTCCTTATCTTCCAACTAGGGTGAACACAAGTTATGAGTCTTAAGGCCCTTTGATATAGTCATCCCAGTAGCCATGATTAGTGGACCAGAACCTAAAGTAATTTATTTAACCCTTACTATTTTTACAATTTTTATTACTTTGAGAAAAATATATTAAGTAAATTGAAGAAAATATCTCCAAAAAAAATATATCCTAAGAAAAATCTAGATCTAATTGTCAAATTTATGCTCTACATGCAATGTCTATATATATTTAACTATCAAGAGTTATATATATGCAATGTGAAAAGCTAATTGACCATGCCAAGAGCATATAAGTTAACTATTTGACCATGTCAATAAAAAATAACTCAAACAACCGACTGCCAATAATTAATTATTCCAACACTACATATTAATTATGAACATTGAATGCTTAAACATTTAGAACAGTTCAATTTTATATAAGAAACTAAAAAATTGTTTGTCAATAATTTTGTCAATATATAAATTAATTATTACTTTGAATTACAAAATTATAAATATATATCACTATTATTTATAAGAACCCTTATAGAATGATATCTAGTATATAGGTTCTCAATATTTTAGTGAAAAACTTGATTCTTAGAGACAATTTTGATTCAATTGGTGTGAGAATAAATTGTAGTTGGCCCTTATTATCCTTGTTCAAGATCATTAAATACTCTTTGTAACTAAACTACTTCACAAGCCATTGTTTTGGTTGTTATATATTCAACTTCATTTGATTAAACATAATAATGGGTTATATTTTGGACTCCCACGAAATTGCATCTAACCACTCGAGATGAAAGACATACTTTCAAGTACTCGTTCTATCATCTAAGTTGCCTGAAAAATCATACTTTGTTATAGTCAATAAAAAACTTATCCTCAATTCTTTAGTATAAAGCACCATATTTTGTTCTTCCTAAAATGTATCCCAAACACCTTTTGTGAGTTTGATGTTTTTCTTTAAATATCTCCATGAACCTAAAAATCAATATAATTGCAAACACAATTTATGGTCTATTAGTAGTGACATACATGAAACTACCAACTAATATGTTTAAAAATGTAACATCCACATTTGAACCTTCATCTTCTTTGCTAAGTTTTTTTTCCATTGTTGTCTTGCAATTAATCATTCTAAAAATTAATGCATATTCTATTTGACATCTAAATATTCAAGAATCTAACAAATCTATCCAAGTACATCATGAGTCTCAAATTTCTCATCTAAAATTTATATTTCAAGGTACTTTAAATAATTCTTGATCATTTTTTCTATTGAAATCCATATCATCAACATATAAACAAACAACTAGAATTTGTTGTTGGTAATTTATCTATGTATATAGAGATAGTTCATTGTTTTCTCTACTATATCAATGGTTGATCAAATAAGGTTTTATCTTCTTGTACCAAGCGCTTGTAACTTTCTTGACCTCATAGATCACTTTCCCCAACCTATATACGTTAGCTTATTTTCCTTTTATCTCATATCCCTTTGTTTCTACACATAAGCTAAATGTCATTTGAGAAGGAAAAATTCATGTCTATTTGGAATAAAATCCATTTGTTTTAATCATATATTATTAATATTTCCCTTACTATATGTAATCTAGTCACTAGCATAATTTTTTTTCTTCTGAAATGAATTATAGGTTGTTGTGCAAACCTCTTTTCTACTGGTCTTTCCTTGTATATTTAAAATTCATCCTTTACATTAAATTTGGAATAGAAATCCATTTTAAACCAATATTTTCCCTACTTGGTAAATCCATTAGATCCCATGTATTATTATTTTACGTGGAATATTTATCCTCATTCATTACTTAGACCCAATTCTCTTCTTTCACCAAGTCTTAAAAACACATTTGTTAGCATTTAAATAATCCAAAGTTTGAATAGCTATTTAATTCTTCATAAATATTTTTTAGACTTCTTGTTTTTCTAGTGTTTGGTCCAAAATCATTACTTTTCTCATAACATGAGATACATTAACCTAATTATATTGATTACTTTCCTTGTACTTGAATTCTTGGAGTTCTTGTTGGAGACTCTCAAATAGGTGATTGAGCATGTGTACATTGTTTTTATGTTTACTGATTCAACTCTTCTACATAAACTTAGCAATAAGGAATTATTATTCCAATAATCATAGTTTTCTCTACGCTTTCATACCAAGCTTCAAATTCTTTGAAATTTACATCTCTACTACTTATAAACATTTTTCTCACTAGATTTTACAATCTATATGCTTTGGAATACTCATTGTAAGATGTGAAAGCACACTTCTCATTTATATCATATAGTTTATTTTTTACTTGTTTGGGTATGTGAGTATATGTGACACGTCTAAAAACCATAATATGTGTTATACTCTACAAGCCACAATAGTGAAGGCCTCCTATGAAATCCATTTTTCAGATTTTTTTTTTAGAGACTTGTTCAAAATATACCCAAAACAAACAAATGCTACATCTCAAAATTCATTGGATAATTTTTTTCCTTTCATAAAACCTTATATCCATTTTCATGCTTGTTCTACTCATCCTTTATAATACACTATTATGCTATGATGTGTACTTGGATATGAATTCTCTCTTGATTCCATGATGTTTACAATACATTTTGAATGCTTTGGAGTCACATTATCCTCCTTTATGATCTAAATATTCTAATATATTGACTACTTTTCTCTTCAAACAGGGATTTAAACTCTTTGAACTTATCAAATGTTTGAAATTTGAGTTTCAGTAATTATCACATGTATTAGGACTAAAATTAGCAATAAATGTCAGGAAATAAAAGTGTGATCCAAGAGACTTGACTTGAAAACAACAAAAATTCTAATATAATCTTAAAAATACAAAGACAAACCACATCAATTCCATCAAGTGACCTATAATGAGGTTTTCGAAGAGGGAGAAATATAAGCGTTAGGTGAATTTATCATTGAGAGGGAGTGTTGAAGATAATGGAGAAATGTATTCTAGAAGAGAGTCAGCTCATTAGTTGAACTTATGGAAAATTAGGATTTAGTTCATATTCTTTAAGTTATTGTTCTAACTTCTCTATATGTAAAACTCTTCACCCATAAGCTACTCAGTTTATTGAATATAAATTGCGCCTTCAAATTTTTATCAAAAAACCAGATAAAAAAAAGATAATTTTCCCATCTCATAGACAAATTGATGTAGACTAGCTGCAAAATATTATAATTATGTTGTTGAATGGAGGTCAACCTTGGAGTTTAACACAAAACCCCTTTACTCACAACAGAGATCAACCTTGGAGTTTAACAACATACATACGCGCCCAAATAAACAATGTATTTTTATAGCATACATAGACCATACGAATAACCCAACTAGTGAAAATTAGCGGGCTTCTTATCGGAGGGTCCCAAAATAAATCTGAGCAATCAATGATAATCACACTTCGCACAATATACAAGTTAACTTTAATGCCAAATATTATGTTCAACAATCTACAATGTTGTGTTGTATTGACACATGGTTCTCCTGATTTCGCATCACAAAATAAATCCTTTATCATGCAATGACCTTAGCACTAGCTCTCAAAGTTTGCGATTTGCGATCATCGCTTTCAATCTCCATCGTTGGCTTCCGCTGGATCTGACGGTTCACCCAAAACTTCAGTAGTACCACTTCGCATCACAAGTTGAACTCTTTGACTTACGAAATGAGTCGTAGTCTCTATCCTTAGCGATATGTGATGTCTTCAATCTCCGACGTTTGATGTCGACTGGATCCGACTGCTCGCGCTACACCTCTGCTATACAACTTCATATCGCAAACCAAATAATTTAACTTGCGAATTGGACCATAAAAATTATCCTTGGCGATGTGCGATGTCTCTCCTCCTGCAATGTGATCTTGCACCGTTGATCGGTGTTGGATCAAATGACTCTTGTTGTGCTTGCAAATCTGATTGATATCTGCTCTGCGGTTAACACAATATTTAATTCAATAAAGAAATGTGTAAAAAATAAGGTCTCGCTATGCCTGCAATCTGTTTATATTTCTTGTTGTGTGACTTTTATACTGATATTCAATTTCAACAGAGGTTTAAATAACTAATTTTAAAACAGGGAACCCGATCAAAGCACAAAACACTTCAAATTTGTTTGGAAATGAAATATTGTTTTAAAAACAGAGATCCCAATCAAATACAAAACACTTGGAAATAGTTTGGAAATAGAAAACACTGAGCCAAGCCCTCAGATGGTTGGTTTTTACATTTACTTATGCTTCTCCATTCTCCCTTCTTCGCTACAGATGACAGAATGCCACAATGGTGGATTTGGTTGTGTTTTTGCCTTTCCCAAAAATCCCCATATGGTTGAGAAACTGTCATTCAGTTTCCAAAACAGTTTATTCAATTAAATACTTAACTAATGCTAATTTAACCATTCTTTTTATTCTGCAAATTACAATGGCTGAGTTAGCCCAAGTTAACTTAAACAAAATACTTAAAAAAAAAACAAAGTCCTCAAATACTTAGGACTGCTAGTCCTCTTTCCAAGCCACAACATGTGACCAGCTTGTCACATTATTGGCTCTACCTTAATGCTCATGTATCAGGCTCTCGGGGTAAATTAAATTCATGGCTCCTGCCCATGAGCTCTTCAATAGAGTACTTTGCGCTTTGAATTTGGGTAGCGTCGAACCAAGAACAATCCTCCAGAGGATGGTCCTTCCATTTGACTAGATACTCTAAATATTCTTTGTTTTGCGTCTTCCTGGCCACATATGTGTCCAGAATCTGTTCATTTTGCAAAGGTTGTGCTAGAGGCATCTGTTTAATGCATGATCTCTCGTCATCCTGGGTGTCTCGTGTTCATCTCTCCAAACTGTTTTCTTCATCAACAGTAGCGTATGTGTACAAATCTGCCACATTAAAGATGGGCGAGATTCCTATACCTGGAGGTAACTACAACTCATAAGCATTTGTAGAAAACTTTCGAAGAATTCTACAAGGCCTGATCTTTTTCATCTTCAATTTTTCGTACTCGCCTTTAGGAAACCTCTCCTTGCGCAAATGTGCCAGTACTAGGTCTCCTACTTCGAATTGTACTTCCCGCCTTTTCGGATCTTCTCGCTATTTGTATTTTTGGTTTTTTTCCTATAGCTTCAATTTTACATTTTCATGTAGATCGTTGATTGCTTTCATGAAATATTCCCCATTAGCACTCCTGCGTTCTAAATGACCCAAATCTCACAACTCAAACACTCCACGTGGGTGCATTCCAAATAGGATCTGTAAAGGAATTCTTCCTGTGCTCCTGTTGAGTGAGTGATTGTAAGCAAACTCCACTTTTGCAAGCACATGATCCGACTGTCTGGAATTTTCATCAACCAGACTCCTCAGTAGTTTTCCTAGACTCTTGTTCACAACTTCAGTTTGCCCATCTGACTGTGGATGATAAGCAGAACTAAAATTTACTTAGGTGTCTAACTTCTTCCACAATGTTCGCCAGAAATGGGCTATGAACTTGACATCCCTGTCCAAGATGATGGACTTCGGCAAGCGATGTAATCTGACTATCTCTTTAAAGAACAAGTGTGCTACATGTGTGGCATCACTTGTCTTTCTTCATGGAATGAAATGTGCCATTTTCCTGAAACGATCCACCACCACCATGATGGAATCAAATACCAGTTGTGTCTTTCGTAGACCTAAGACAAATTCCAAGTTGATTGAGTCCTATGGTCTGTTCGAAATGGGTAAGGGTGTATACAACCTTGCATTCTAGCTTCGTCCCTTTGCATGTTGAAACACTTTACACCTTATCACGAATCTCTACACATCCCTTAACATTATCAACCAATATTAATAATGGATAAGCTAATCCAAAGTCTTATCTATGCCAAAATATCTGGCCAAACCTCCACTGTGCTTTTCCTGGATTAAGTTCTCTCGCATAGAATATTTCGGAATACACAATTGTCCTCCTTTGAACAAAAACCCCTCCTGTATGTTACAGTCCAACCATGGACTATTTTCTCTCAACATTGGATTCTGGGAAGCTTCATAAGCTTCCTTAAAATCTGCATCCACTTCATACAAGTCTTTCAGATGCTCAAATCCCAACACTTTCACTGTGTTTTCTTATAAAATAAGAATTGTCTTGTTTAACGCATCTGCTACCTTATTAGCCTGATCACTAATGTGTTTTAAAAAAAATGTAAAACCCTGAAAGTACTCCACCCACTTTGTGTGTTTATGATTCATCTTGTGCTATTGAATAATATATTGCAACGCAGAATTGTCCAAAAAATAAGACAAATTAATTAGCTAGAAAATAATGTCTCCAATTCTTCAACGCTTGGACAACTGCATAAAATTCTTTGACATAAGACGTATACTTCTTCCTGCTCTCATTTAAATTATCATTGAAGTATGCTAATGGCTTATATTCTTGGTTGAGTATTGCACCAATGACTGTCCCACTGGCATCACAACAAACTTGGAAAATTTTGTTGAAGTCTGGCAACTTTAGGATTGGTTTTTCCGTAATCGTTTTCTTTAAAAATAGAAAAATACTCTCAGCAGTTTTCGTCCAATGAAAATTTTGATCTTCCTTCTTAATGGTATCCTTCATAGGTGCACAAATACCACTGGATTTTTCAATAAACTTCCGATAGAAACTTGCCAATCCATGAAAACTTCTTACTTCAAACAAACTTTTGGGAGATGGATGATTAACTATGGCTGCAACCTTCTCTGGGTCCTTGTTCGACTCATTCTCAAAAATTACAAAGCTGAGATAAATCAATTCTTTCTTGAAAAAGGAACATTTTTCTTTAAATTCATTAACAATTTATTTTGCTGCAATTTTTCAAGGACATACCTGACATGCCAAAATTGTTCTTCTTTCATCTTGCTGAAAATAAGTATATCATCTAGATATACAATCACAAATTTACGAATAAATTATTTCAACATCTCATTCATCAAACACATGAATGTATTTGGGGCATTTCTTAGCCCAAATTGCATGACCAACCATTCATACAAGCCTTCATTGGTCTTGAAAGTTGTCTTCCATTCATCACCTTCTTTAATCCTGATCTGGTGATAGCTGCTTTTCAGATCTATCTTTGAAAAGTATACTGCTCCACTCAGAAAATACATCATATAATCCATCTGAGGTAAATTAAATCTATACCTGATAGTGATATTTTTTATCGCTCGAGAATCAATGCACATCCACCATTCACCGCCTTTCTTGGGAGCTAAAATGATAGGAAGAGCACAAGGGCTCAAACTCTCTCGAACCAGTCCTTTATCAAAAAATTCTTGTACTTGATTCCTAACCTCATTGTCTTTCGGACTCACCCAGTAAGCAGCCTTGTTTGGCAAATTCGCTTCTGGAATAAAATCAATATGGTTACTAATGCTACACTTCGGTGATAATTTATCTGGTAGATCATCCACCACAATATCAGTAAATTCTTGCAGCATGTCTTGTATTTCCATAAGCAAATCAGTGATTTTCGTATGCATCAAAACTTCTCTTAGCCTCCATACAACTATATAATTCACTTCATTCTCCTCAATCTGTTGCAGAAACTCCTTTCTGCCTATCAACAGTGTTTTAGTACCACTAGTTTCTGTAATCTCTTCTTCTTTCATGGGAACTAGCGTATGCTTTATCCCATCCTTCACAAATCTGTAAGAAATATTCTCCCCATCATGGATGTCCTTTCTATCATATTTCCATGGTCTGCCTAGTAGAATATGGCACACATCCATAGGAATTATATCGCAAGTTATCTTGTCCTTATACTTGTCAATGTGAAACTCCACCTCGCACTGCTCATCAACCAGCAGTTGGTGTCCTTTCTGCAACCAAGACACCTTATACAGAGTTGGGAGCTTCAATTTCTTGAAACCCAATTTTTCTACCATATCAGTGGCTACCAAGTTATTGGTGCTTCCACTATCTATAACCAATTTTCAACATTGTCCATGTGACTTACACATAGTCCGGAACAATGCTTTCTGTTGGGCCCAAATTAAGCTATGTTTTCACCCTATGATTACTTCGAATTGTGATACATTTTTAGGAATTCTTCCTCATCTTAACAATAAATAAAAAGAAGATTTATGAAAATTAGGACAATTGGTCTAAACGCCAAAAGGAACGTTTTATAACATAATTTTGACTTATTGTATCTTTGTGTACAAGGAAGCAGAGCAACTGAACCAACATTAAACGAAAGACGACTGACAAACACAGACTCATGGAATCTCAGTAACTCCCAAAAAATGACAGAAGGCATAAATACAGATCCGAGCGTGAGAACCTAAACGATAGCCATGAGCAGCGAGCTATCGTTTGGAAAATACCGTCCCATTGTGTGAAAATTCCTTTAAAAGGACCAAGGATAGATAAAGGAGTTGAATAGGAATTTTCTTCTGTAATCAATGTATCAAGACCGAACTGTTCAGTTTTATCCCTATATTATCCTTCAAGTTAATAAAGAGTTTTGATGTTTTGAAAAATTATATTTTGATTTTTTCATTGCGTTAGAACTTCTAGTGGTTTGGGCCCAGCCCCTCGGAGTTTCCTCGCCAATTTATGTGGTGTACGTTAGGTACAGAATTGATGTCCAGTTATCTAATGTAGTTTGTGAATTACTTTACCATTCGATAAAATAGAAATACATGAGGTTACAGTTTCTTTTTCATCAGAATAGTTTAGCATTCATGCTTTCTGGTTTATAGTAATGCTTTATCGTTGTTAGATGTTTTCATTTTCTCCCAACGCCTTTATAGTTTCTTTATGAATCGTAGAGTAATTACTGTTCAATGCTATCTATCTTTAAGAATTATATTGTTCCCTTAGTATAATAAGGCGTCCAATTGTTGATTAAGTACAAAAAGATGTCAATTAGTTAGTTTGCAAAGAGAATTACAATGAAAAATTATATAAGTAATTGTCGATTCAATTTATTTAGATTGTTGTTCAATTCATTAAGGTTGTTGTTCAATTCATTAAGATTGTTGTTCAAATCATTAACGTTGTTGTTCAATTCATTAAGGTTGTTGTTCAATCCGTTAAGGTTGCTGTTAAATTCATCATTATGTTGTTCAATCATAGGTTTCTCTCCTTCTGAGCTAGATAGAGTAGTTAGCTACATGATACCATTTCATTTCCCTTTGAGTTGACTGAACTTCGAGAATTAGATAATTCTTTTCATAGGAAATATAGAGTAACTATTAGTCGACCTCACTTGCATATATTGTGCTTACACTCTTGAAATAAGAAGACTTACCCTAGGTTTAAAATTGAATGAGAAGCTTAGAGGTTGCCTATGATAAGCCACCTTTGTGAATCGAAATTTTTGGCGTCGTTGTCGGGGAGAGTGTTAAGAGTGATATCCTTTATTTATCTTTATCCATTGCTGTGAAGAATTGGGTATTAAAAATAAGAGGTAAGAACCTGCGTACCAACAAGAAAAATGCTTGCTCCTTGATCCAGGTGGATATTGGTGGCCACCGGCCTATTCCACTTGAGGCCCCACCATTGTCTCTTTCAGTTCTTTCACAACTTACTATTTTTAGGAGTTTTTCGGGTCCTAAACTTTCAGAGCCATTTTGAAGCCCCAAACGAAGATAGTATGCCGAAGTTACGTCCCTGGGAGGTTGAAACACCAATTTACCCAAACGGGGCCCATAGGTTTGGCACTTCATCTCCTAGGGTTAAGTTTTTGGACATTTAGAGTTATCCATTGTTTCTCCATAATAAATAGGCCCTTGAGCCTCATTGTAACATAGTTTAGAGGTCTGTAGCTGCCACATCTCTTCTCAGAGATTCGCTACCAGCACCCTAGCTATTTTATTTCCATCATGTTTGTAAGCATATTTCTGTGATTTGATATTAATGAAATGAAGCCTATTTCCACTGTATTTTTATGTTTATGGTTATTTCTGTATTTTTTTGCATTCCTCCATAAATCTGGATCAGTGGCATCAGAGCAGTTTTCTTTTTCTCGATCCTACTTTGCATGTCCCCAACGAGGTCAGGGTATAAGGAGTTAGGGCTCGATCTGGTGGAACCTTCGCAAGATCAGCCTTGCAAACCCCGATGGACGCCCATGGGGGACAAAAAGAAAGATGAGGGAGCAGGAGATCCTATCAAAATATTTCTCAAGGAGGCCCTTAAAAAAAAAAGGAGCGTGATGATGGATAAATTTTCCCAGATCCTTCAACCACTGCCCACCGGTAGCGCATCTGCATCTAGTAGCCACTCTAGAGGCGCGAATCCCTTTAAAGTACAAGTAAACTTTGACATTCCCATATTTGAGGATCAAATAGATGCAGATGTCATAGATAGATGGTTGAATCTATTAGAAGGATATTTCTCAATTCAATACTTTTCCGACCGGGAGAATATTATTTTTGCACTCCTCAAAGCTACCCCCCATGTCAAGGACTAGTGGGAAACTACTGTGAGAAAAAGGATGAGACAGAAACCTCTCTGTTCTCATCTTTACCCACTTGGAATTCTTTTCGAGATGCCATCAAGGAACAATAATAACCTGTGGGGAGCTATGAGGACAAGTACATAAAATGGACCATGCTGCAGCAACAAAGGGATCAAGAAGTGCATGAGCTAACGAATCTGTTCCATACCCTGCGCACAAAGTTGGGTATCAAAGATTCAGAGAAAAATTTGGTGCTAAAGTATCGTGGTTGTTTACACAGATACATTCAAGAGGAAATGGATTTCCTCGACATCTCCTCGCTTGGTACGGCATACCGGTATGCTGCCAAGATTGAGCAGAAATTCAAACAGAAGAAGCGAGACTTTGGATCTGTGAATCAAAAGCAAGGGAAAGGTGCCCCTAAACCGAAAAACAAAGGAAAAAGCTAAGGCATGGCGGCCCAAGACAAACTTCCAAAGAAAAACACCGCGAAGCCAAGGAAGGACACGAGAAAGTGGTGTGAGTTCCATAAGAGCTCCACTCACAACATAAGTGAGTGTTTGGCCAAGCAGTCGCTGGTGGCTGAGATGAGGGCTTCTGAATCATATGCATGCTCCTACTCTTAATAAGAACCTGACAAGGTGAAGAACAAAGGGAAGCAGATTATTGATGTGGAGCCCAACGCCACTGTTGCCACTACGAAGATCCAGAAGGAGGAACTAGAAGATCTAGAGGAGGAAAAGCATCTCTTCCACTCCCAGATGTGGGTAAAGGGTTCCATGCTATGGTTCATTATCAACAATGGGAGCCAAAAGAACCTCATTCAGTAAGATGTCGTGAAGCGGTTGGGCTTGTCGACTACAACGTACCCACAACCATACACCATCGGGTGGCTTCACCAAGGACAAGATCTCCACGTCAGCCAGCAGTGTTGCCTTCCCTATAGCATAAAGCCCTTCATGGATGAGGTATTGTGTGACATTGCTCCTATTGATGTTTCTGATGTATTATTAGGCCAACCATACTTGTGGAAGCAACATGCTGTGTATGAGTCCTGGCCTCGCGCTGTTATTGATACTTCGGGAAATAAATTGTACAGGATACCAAAGGTACCACTGCCTCCCACTCTCTCTTTGGTTACTGCAAAAAAATGCAGTAAGCTCATTTCCCAAACTAGGAAATGTGTTTTCATGATAATCTGCCCCTAGGGCAAGAAGAAGACTGTGGCCATGACCTCCAGACATGGCTCCTCTACACGACAACAACAAATGGACAAGGTTTTGGAGGATTACGGGGACATATTCACCTCACCCATAGGGGTGCCTCTACACTGTTAGGTCAAGCACCCCATTGACCTGAACCCAGGTGCACCGCTACCCAATGGACCGATCTATAGGTGCTCTGTTCTAGAGAATGATGAAATCAAGAAGCAGATTCAGGAGCTGCTACAGAAAGGTCACATCCAGCCAAGTTCATCACCCTGTGGGAGCCCGATCATGTTTGTACAGAAGAAGGATGGGACTTGGAGACTCTGTATTTATTATCGGGCGCTGAACAAGATCACTGTCCATAATAGGTACCTGATCCCATGGATTGATGACCTTCTCAACCAGCTCAAAGGGGAAAAATATTTCAGCAAGGTCGACTTGACGTGTGGGTATCACCAGGTACCAATCAAACCCTCTGATGTGTGGAAGACTACCTTCAAAGCTAAGGAGGGCCTTTTCGAATGGCTTGTCATGCCTTTTGGATTTACAAATGCTCCCGCAACCTTCATGAGGTTGATGGATAACATCTTGCATCCATTCACCAACTCATTTGTAGTGGTATACTTGGATGACATTCCGGTCTTCATACAGACTTGGGAAGAGCACCTCCACCACATCCGAGAAGTCCTCCAAACACTGCGGCAACACAAGTTGTGTGCTAATTTGGAGAAGTGCACTTTTGGCATGACCCAAGTTCAATATTTGGGATACATTATTGATGAAAGGGGGGTGCATGTGGATCCAGCCAAGATCCAAGTCATTCAGGATTGGCCAACCCCAACCACCCTAACAGAGCTTTGCAACTTTCTGGGTCTTGCTAATTTATACCGCAGGTTCATGTCGGGATTCTCTCATATCACTTGGCCCTTGAGTCAAGTCACCAAGGGAGGAGTGAAAGAAAAATTCTATTGGTCGTAATCTCAACAGAAGGCGTTCATATAATTGAAATATCGCCTCTATTCTATCCCAGTGCTCACATTACCTGACTTGTAACAACCATTTTAGATCAAGACAGATGCTTCTGACTATTCTATTGGGGTAGTTCTTACTCAAAGGGGACATCTAGTGGCATATCACAGTGAGACATTATCTGAAACAGTTTGAAAGTATCCCACTTATGAAAAAGAAATGTATTCCATTGTCCAGGCTTGTCGACAATGGAAGCATTACATTTTGGGGAAGGAGACAATCATCCACATAGACCATCGACCCCTGTAGTTCGTATAGACACAAGGGAAGTTGCAGAACGATTGCCATTAGAAGTGGTCCACATATCTGCAACAATTTGATTTGAACATCAAATACAAGAAGGGTAGCACCAATAATGTTGCAGACTGCCTCAGATGACCACCAATCGTGGCCATAACCACCGTTCTCAACTCTTGTGGGCATGAGACTTTTGATTGGTTGCTTCTCTACAAGAGTAATCTAGAATTCAGCTACACATACAAGGCACTCTTGGGGGGTATGCAAGTTCCAAATTTTCACCTCTAAGATGCACTATTATGTCACCTGGGACACCTTTGTGTTCCTTCAAGTGAGCATGCCAAGATGATATGGGAAGCACACTACAGTCGAGTCGCTAGGCATTTTGGGGTCGAGAAAATAGTGGCAGTACTATAAAAGTATTTCTATTGGCCAAACCTTTGATAGGATGTCAGGAAGAACATAAAATCTTGCACTGCTTGCGCCATTGCCAAACCGACCATCAAGAAGCAAGGGCTCTATACTCCAATACCTACCCCTAGTCGACGTTGGGAATCCATCTCCATGGATTACATGTTAGGCCTTCCTTCTACTAAGCATGGAAATGACTGTGTTTTTGTGTTCATCAATAGATTCTCAAAGATTTCCATTATGGCAGCCTATAAGAAGAATATCACAACAGAAGCCACTGCTAACTCTTCTTTGAATGATTGTGGGTGCACTTTGGGATCCCACAGTTTATCATATCATATCGCGAGAGTAGGTTCCTCAACACATTTTGGTCCAGCCTCTGGTCAATGTTGAACACCAAGCTCACCAAGTCCACAGCTTTCCATCCCCAAACTGATGGCCAGACAGAGGTCGTCAACAAGATGATTGTACACATTTTGTGCATGTACAATTCAAAGCATCCACACACATGGGATGAGAGCCTTCCCTATGTACAACACAGTTATAACCGGGCTCTTTACAACTCAATCGACCACAACCCCTTTCAGGTGGGCTTAGGATTCCAGCCACTATGTCCCATTGACGTAGCCATGTGATTTGCAGCTACTCAAGCCGATTCAGCTCAGCTCATGTCCAGTCTGAAGCTGAGAAATCAAAAAACTTCATCGAGTGCATTTAGCACATCTGCCAACAGGTTCATGACATATTAGACAGAGCCAATGCTAAGTACAAGCAACGACATGATAAACATTAAGTGCCACACAACTTCCAGGTGGGAAAAAAAGTGTGGCTACATTTGCAGAAGGACAACCTCACTCGACCCCACCACAAGATTCGCCCGCTATAATATGGGTCGTACACCATCATCAAGGTTATCGGGAAAAATGCCTTCGAGCTCAGTATTCCACCATTCCTTGGTCTGCACTGAGTATTCAATGTAGACCGCCTTCGTCCCTACTTCCCACCTATATTGAACACCTCTGACATTGCAGAAGAACTCACACCAAAAGAGTTAAACCCAGTCTGCATGGAACAGGCCACCATAGATTGTATCATCGACATGAAAATCAAGAACACTCGCCGACAGAAGTTCCAACTATATCGGGTTGTCAATGCTCGCCAACTCCTGCACCAAGGAAAGTGGTTCACCAGGGACCAAGTTCAACAGAAGTTTCCTCATCTCATGCAGGAACTCAATGCAGTGGGGACCATTAATTCCTAAGGGGGGAGGAATGATCCAGGTGGATATTGGTGGCCACCCGCCTATTTCACTTGGGGCCCCACCATTGTCTCTTTCATTTTTTTCACAACTTACTAATTTTTAGTAGTTTTTCGGGTCCTAAACTTCTAGAGCCATTTTGAAGCCCCAAACGGACATAGTATGATGAAGTTATGTCCCCCAGAAGTTAAAACACAAATTTACCCAAACAGGGCCCATAGTTTTGGCGCTTCATCTCCTAGGGTTAGGATTTTGGACGTTTAGAGTTCTCCATTGTTTCTCCATAATAAATAGGCCCTCGACCCTCATTGTAACACAGTTCAGAGGTCTTTAGCCGCCACATCTCTTCTCAGAGATTCGCTACCAGCACCCTAGCTATTTTATTTCCATCATGTTTGTAAGAATATTTCTGGGATTTTATATTAATGAAATGAAGCCTTATTTCCATTGTATTTCTATGTTTATGGTTATTTATGTATTCTGTTTTGTTTCTGCATAAATATGGATCACTCCTTAGCCCACTTCTCAGCAAATTGTACAAATATTGGTAGAATAGGTGCTCTTGTTTTATGACTAGGAAGAAAAAGATAGAAACAAATCGAAATCATGCGCAAAAATCACCTAAATCCAAGGGACCGGTGATGCTTGGAAGAACAACTTATATAGACGAAATCATTAAGAAATTTGAATCCCAGGCATTTGTAGGACCTAGAATCATTCCCACACAAAGTCCTACTACATTCCCTCAAGAAGTAGCCTCGCCACCTGCAGCCCATGCTGAGATTCACAGTGAGACAGAAGGATCTAAACCAAGCCTTCAGACTGCCAATGATATAGGTACTGACCCTTCAAGAGAGGGACGTTCTTGCAACTTACAGGAAGGGGAAGGAGAAACTAGTGGTGCAATACAAATAGAAGCTTCAAATCCTAAATCTCCTAAAGGAGTGATTGAGACAAAGATACTTGGTATCCCAAATCAGGGAAGCGCTGTAAAGTTTCCTCCACACTCACTTCTCAATTCCCCCAGGATTACTCCTCTAGAAAAAGAAATTCCTGAAGATTATTGGCACATATATAATCAAATGGAAAACAATCAAAACCAAAATCAGAGGCAGACATCAAAATTGGAGTACCCCATTGTTGATCATGCTGCAAATGCCCCTATGAAATCCATTCCCTTACAAAACATCCCCACCTAATAAAATTTCTGACAAGTTTTATTTTTATCGTAAAATGAAATTCTAAACAGAATTTTTTTTTTGGCTTGCAGAAAGTCGAAGAACAGAAAAAAATGGTATTTTCTTTCAAAAAAGGGAAAAAAATGTAACCCAACTTCACATTTTCACCCGGACCTTAAATAAAGAGACATACAAGGAGCAATGGAGAAAAGGGGGGACAGAAGGAGAGAGAAAAAGAAAGGGAGGGATATAGTAACATAGCTTGAGAGAGAGATAGAGTGATGGGGGAAGAGAGAGGATTTGAGGGTAGAGAGAGAGAGAGAGAGAGAGAGAGAGCAGGGGGGGTGAAGATAGAGGGAGGCAGGCGATAAAGTGAGAGAGAGGAAGGATGGGAGATAGGACTTGAGAGGGAGGAAGAGAGTGATGTGGGAATATAGAGGATTGTAGGGGAAAGAGAGAGAGAGAGAGAGAGAGAGAGAGAGAGAGAGAGAGAGTGTGAGTGATGGGGGAAGAGAGAGGGAGGTAGGAGAGAAAGGGAGAGAGAGGAAAGAAAAGAGAGTGGAATTAAGAGAGAGGGGGAGAGAGGGAGGGATAGAGAGATCGACTTGGAGGACGAGTGAGGGAGGGAAGAAGAAAGACATAGAGAGCAACAGGTGGAGAGAGAGGCAAAGTAACGAGGGAGTGATGGATAGAGAGTGTGTGTATTTTGGGTTGAGTTAAAGAGACAAAGAATAAGATATGGAGAGATTGGGGGAGAGAAGTAGAGAGAGAGGCATATACTAACAAAGTTAGAAGGTGGAGAGAGAGAGAGAGAGAGAAAGAGAGATATGTGGGAGAGAAAGGAAGAGAGAGAGAGTGGAGAGAGGTAGGGAAAGAGAGATGGAGATGGAGGGGGAGAGAGGGAGGTATGAAGAAAGAAATAGAAAGTGAAAGTTGGAGAGATAGAGATAAGGAGTGATAAGGAAGATGGAGGGAGAGTGAGAGAGGATAGAAAGAGGGAAGAGAGATATAAGTGGGGGAGAGGGAGGGAAGGGGAAGAGATAGAGAGGTAGGGAGAGGGAGGGAAGGGGAAGAGAGAGAGAGGTAGGGAGAGGAGTATGGAGTGATATATAGATAGATTGGATAAACAGAGAGTATGTTTTGGGGTTGATATAGAGATACAAAGCGCGATAGAGATATAGATGGAAGGTGAAGAGAAAGAAGAGATAGATGGAGACAGGGAAGGAGGGACAAAGAGATTGATAAATATGAAGTGAGAGATTGTGTGTGTTTGTGGGGCTGAGATAAAGAGAAAAGAAGTAGATATGGAGGGACATATAGATATATATATATATATATATATATATATATATATATATATATATATATATATATATATATATATATATATATATATATATATATGGATGGGGGAGAGAGGGAAGAATTTTTCTTTCAATAGATGCATTGATTTCAATGTAGATGGTGATTTCTAATCCTATTTGATTGCTTGCAGTAGATGCATTTATTTTAGTGTATATTTTGATTTCTAATGATATTTGATTACTTACACTAGATGCATTGATTTCAATGTAGATGATTTCTAACTCTATTTGATTACATGCAATAAATGCATTGATTTTAGTGTAGATGGTGATTTCTAATCCTATTTGATTGCTTACACTAGATGCATTAATTTCAATGTAGATGTTGATTTATAATTATATTTGATTTCCTACACTATATGCATTGATTTCAATATAAATTATTTCTAATCCTATTTGGTATCTTACACTAAATGCATTGATTTCAGTGTAGATGCTGAATTATAATCCTATTTTCCTTCAACCACTAGATGCATTGATTTGAGTGTAGATGTTGATTTCTAATCCTGTATGATTAATTGCATTGGATGCATTGATTTATGTGTAGATGTTGTTTTCTAATGTTATTTTATTTCTTGCATTAGATGCATTGATTTCAGTGTATATGTTTATTTCCGATTTGATGTAATATGATGTATGATGGCACATTAATTTTAAAGTCATTGGATTAATATTGTGAATTGATTTCAGTAAATGATTTTTGTGTTATAGTAATTAAACCAAATAATATTGGAGAGCAAGAGAAACAAGGTATGACGTTTACTAAAACAACTCCAGCTAAATATTTAAATGGTTTATGATTTATGATTTCTAATGTATTTTTCATATAATTGATACGAAAAGATGACAAAACTAACAAGGGTGATTGAATAAGAATAGTAGAAGAAAATAGTTTGAGATTGATCACAATGAAGGCTATTAGTAACTACATTATTATTATTCACATTTTCTATCATTCAATATTATTACATTGTAAATTTCATTCAAAAAATTGATTTCATCATTTTTCATCATTAAAGTTATTTTACAATATTTATCATCTCAACAAACTGAGGTAACTAAGAAAATTTAAAATTAAAATGACTCGATAAATATAAAACATATTTAACATATTTAAAATGTTTATATTAATAAAATATGTATTTACATATTATTGATAAAATTAATCATATGTTCCTCATATTATCAATATATTTTCCTTGTTCGCACATGACTGAAATCAGACTAGATCCATCTTAACTATGGATCTATCAAGTGCCGAGAGGGATTAAATCTCTCAAGGTGCAAACCTTTCCTCAAGTTTTTCACTCAAATAATAGGTTTGCACCTCGAGAGATTTGATCCCTCTCAGCACTTGATAGATCTGTAGTTAAGGTGGATCTAGGCTAGTTTAAATAGTGTGTGGTCATGGCATTGAGAGGCACATTCTATAGCCAAGTATGACCCTGATGTGCAAGTATGTCGAATGCTAAAATAAAAAATATATATTTTAAATAAAATATAAATAATGCCGGCTTTAAAAAAACTTACATAACCATATAAATAAACAATAAATAATAAATGTAAACAATATAAATTTAAAATATGAAGATTTTTGTGACACTAAAAAAGAGATATGGTAAATAAATAAAAATATAAATAAAGTAGAGGTATGGTAAATAAATAAAAATATAAATAAATGGTAAATAAATAAAACCTCTTTTTATACTTAATCCAGAGGTATGGTGAATAAATACAAATATAAATAAAGTAAAGGTATGGTAAATAAATTAAAAATATTTTTATATTTACTCCATAAACCTCTTTATATTTACAAAAACTCAAGATGAAGTTTTATTTAGGTGAAGGTATGTGCCAAATACCATGGGATAAATACCATATTTATAAAAGAGGTATACAAAAATAAGTTAAATAAATAAAAATATATCAAATAAGAGTAGAAATCAAGATCTAATTATATTTGAAGCCTATGGACCAAATACCATGGACCAAATTACTAATAATACCATGAAAAAAATATATTATTAACCCTAACATTAATATTAAAATATTAATATTGATATTAATATTACTAAATCTAATATTCATACTAACATATTATAATATTAAAATTATTAAATTAGTTATCTATATATATATATATATATATATATATAGATATATATTAACTCTAAATATATATGGGAGGGAAGAACAAAGATATGTGATAGAGGTCTAGAAATAAAGGGAGTGACATGGGAGAGATGTAGATAAACTGAAGGAGAGGGGAGACGAGGAATGAAGAGAGAGAGGAAGAAGAGTTAGAGAGGTAGAGAATAGTATGAGAGGGAGAGGGAGACATAAATATGGAGGTGGGAGAGAGAGATAAGGGGAGAGGGAGGTAGAATTGGAGGGTAGAGAGAGAGAAAAAAAAAATAGAAAAGGGAAGAGAGAGGGAGGTAGGAGAGAAAGGGAGAGAGAAATGATTTGGTAGGTCGCCAAACACCAGCTCAACATAATTGTTACAACAAACGCCAGGATTCTCTTCTAATGAAAAAAATCGCTCAACTAACAAGACAACCTCATCCACCATCAATCCAACAAATACTTTTATTCTTCATATGATTTACATGGGCTCTCCCATGAGAGAGTTAAGCCTAGACCCACTCTGATACCAACTTAAAGTTTGATAGTGCACACCATCTTGTATTAATCAAATAACATTACATATATACATGAAGTGTTGTCTCAAGATAGGGAAACTATATTGGAGACACAGTCACTTGGTTGAGAGAATCTCTCAACCACATGCCAATCCAGGAAACATAACATGAACATACTCCTCTAGATAGAGAGAATCACAACTAAGACAAGAAGGAATTATATTTTCAAACAATTTGACCATTATAACTATTGTTAACCATGCATGGATCCACCACAATTTTCTAACGTTGACTATACCGAACTAGAGATGACCATGTTTGTTCATGGTTGATCATCATTCACCATCATTTACTACGGTTGACCATGGTTGACTAGGGTTGACCATGTTGATCAGAGACAACTATGGTTGATTATGGTCAACGATGCTGGCCATAGTTGTCTATCGTAAAACAAATTTAACCATAGTAACCCATGGAAAACGTAGCTAACTATGGTTGACCACACTAACTATGGCTAACTATGGTTGACCATGAATGAATATCATCTATATAGTGTTTGTGGTTGTTCCAATAAAGGTTCACCACGGTTGACTATAGTTGACTAATATTGATATTGCTGACTATGGCTAATTATTATAAATTGAAAGAGAGCACATTATTACACACAGAAATCATACTTCATACTTTATCTATAAAAACAGTTATATATATAAGATATAGATCATAGACTTCAATGAATCTAGATCCTAAAAAAATGGATCTATGACTTAGACATGACACAACTACAACTCCTATACATCAGAAAAAATTTCTTAAAATAACACCTTCAAACCCTCACTATCAACCTTTAATAAAAAACATTAATTCCGATATTCTCCATTCATTAATATTTACATGTAGCAAATGTAACAAATATTGAAAAACATAGTCATAAAGATCTCTATCACATATATTACAACAATAGTAATGAACGGTATTTCAACAATAATAATGAGCCGCAATATCGATATCTCGTTTACATCCGGCCCAACGAATCTATCATTTGTTAGGGGATGTAGCGTTTTCCACTATTTTTCAACATATTTTTTATTTAATAGTTCGACGTAAAAATATTATTCAGAAAAGCTGAATGCTTTTGAAATTCAATTTAATTTAATGGACAAGATATCTAAGCAAAGCTAATAAAGTAAATGTAAACCGTGTCTGTAAAGTTCAAATTGTTGCGTATATGGTTCCTTTGTTGCTCGTTGGTTGAGTTCTTACTATGTATCTACTTGTCTAGAGCACGATACAATTTCGAATTATATTTTATTATCAAGATAAACAAATATATTCATGTTCATGCATTATTAAAGATAGATTGCAATATTTTTAAAGTTATCTTTTATAACCTATTTAAAAGAAATATATTCATGGTTGTTCATGCATTATTAAAGATAGATTGCAATATTTTTAAATTTATCTTTTATAACCATTTTAAAAGAAATATATTCATGGTTGTCAATTATTAAGATCATATATTGCATGTTACATTCATGCTTCTTAATTATTAAGATAATCGATTGCATCTTACATTTATGTTTGTCAAAATAAAAGAGACTAAGTGGATTAACTGGTTTACATACCTATTTATGAGAATATTAATCTATATGTACATTTCTAATTTATTTTATCGTTATTATCTTCATAACTAAAACATATAATAAAATATAAATTATATTATGGGAGTGACAGATGCCTTGTAACCACCATTTCCGCCACCACCACTACTAGTAGCAATACCTACATAGCATTGGGAGTGTTGCGAGACCCAAGGCTGCCTCCACCCCAGCCACCATGTCCACCGCCAACATGTTGTCCCTCTCCTGCCCCAGCCGAACCACCAGTAGGAGGCATGGGCTTATTTAACCCTTACTCTTTTTACACTTTTTATAACTTCAAGAAAATTATATTAAATATATTGAAGAAAATATCCCTAGAAACAAACATATCCTAAGAAAAATCTAGATGAAGCTACCAAATGCTCTCAATGCAATGTGTATAGATATGTAATTATCAAGAATTATATAGATGCAATGTGAAAAGCTATTTGACCATCCCAAGAGCATATAAGTGAACTATTTGACCACCATTGAATGCTTCAAAATCTAGAATGCTTTGATTTTATCTAAGAAAATCAAAACTCGTTTGTCAATAGTTTTGTTAATATATAAATTACTTATTATTTTGACTTACAAAATTATAAATATATATCACCATTATTTATAAGAATCCTTAAATAATGATATCTAGTATATAGGTTCTAAATGTTTTAGTGAAAAACTTATTCTTAGAGACAATTTTAATTTAATTGGTGTAAGAATTAATTGTAGTTGGCCCTTATTATCCTTATTCAAGATCATTCAATACTCTTTCTAACTAAGCTACTTCACAAGCTATGGTTGTGGTTATTATATATTCAACTTATTTTTATTAAATCATAACAATGGGTTACTTTTTGGATTCCCATGAAATTGCACCTAAACCAACTGAGATGAAAGACTTACTCTGAATTACTCTTTCTATCATCTAAGTTGCCTGAAACATCATATTTTGTTATAGTCAGTAAAAAACTTATCCTCAATTCTTCAGTATAAAGCACCATATTTTTTTGTTCCTACAATGTATCTCAAACACCTTTTGTGAGCTTGATGCTTTTCTTTAAATATATCCACGAACCTAAAAATCAATATAATTGCAAACACAATATATGGTCTATTGGTAGTGACATATACAAGACTACCAAATAATCTATTTAAAAATGTCAGATTCACATTTGAACCTTGATCTTATTTGCTAAGTTTTTTTTTTTTTTCCACTGTTGTCTTGCAATTCGTCATTTTAAAAATTAATGCATATTATGTTTGACATATAAGATTCAAGAATCTAACAAATCTATCCAATTACATCATGAATCTCAAATTTTTCATCTCAAATTTATATTTCATGGTAATTTAAATAATTATTGATCATTTTTTTATTGAAAACCATATCATCAACATATAAACAACCAACTAGAATTTCCTATTGGTAATTTACCTATGTATATAGAGATAGTTCATTGTTTCCTCTATTATATCAATGGTTGATCAAATAAGATTTTATCTTCTTGTACCAAGCTCTTTGAACTTTCTTGACCTCATAGATCACTTTTCCCAACCTATATGCGTTATCTTATTATCCTTTTATCTCATATTCCCATTGTTTCTAAACATAAACTAAATTTCATTTAAGAATGAAATTTTTTTGTCTGTTTGGTATAACTTCCATTTATTTTAATCATCTAGTAACTAGCATAAAATTTTTTCCAAAATGAATTCTAGGTTGTTGTGCAAACCTCTTTTCTATTGGTTTTTCCTTGTATCTTTCAAATTCACCCTTTACATTAAATTTGGAATATAAATCCATTTTAAACCAATATTTTCCTTATTTGGTAAATCCACTAGATCCCATATATTATTATTTTATGTGGAACCTTTCAAGCCATTCATGAATTATGCCCAATTCTCTTGTTTCACCAATTCTTAAAAACACATTTGTTAGCATATAAATAATGCAAAGTTTGAATAGCTATTTAATTTTTCATAAATATTTTTTAGACTCCTTTTTTTCTATTGTTTGGTCCAAAATCATTACTTGGTTGAGAACATGAGATACATTAACCTAATTCTATTGATTACTCGCCTTGAACTTGAATTCTTGGAGTTCTTGTTGGAGACTCTCAAATAGGTGATTGAGCTTGTGTACATTGTTTTTATGTTTACTCGCTCAACTCTTCTACATCAACTTAGCAGTAAGGAATTGTTATTCCAATAATCATAGTTTTCTATACACTTTCATACCAAGCTTCAAATTCTTTGAACTTTACATCTCTACTAATTATAAACATTTTTCCCACTAGATTTTACAATCTATATGCTTTGGAATACTCATTGTAAGATGTGAAAGTACACTTCTCACTTATATCATCTAGTTTAATTTTTACTTGTTTCAGAATGTGAGTATATGTGACACGTCTAAAAGCCCTAAAATGTGTTATAGTCTACAAGTCACAATAGTGAAGGCTTCCTATGAAAATCCATTTTTATATCTTTTTTTCAGATACTTGTTCAAAATATACACAAAACAAACAAATTCTACATCTCAAAACTCATTAGATAAATGTTTTTGTTTCATCAAAACTTATATCCATTTTCATTCTTGTTCTATTCCTTATTTCTAATATACTATTATGCTATGATGTGTACTTGGATATGAATTCTCTCTTGATTCCATGATGTTGACAATATGTTTTTAACCCTTTGGAGTGACATTATCCTCTAATATATTGAGTAATTTTCTCTTCAAACAAGGATTTAAATGCTTTGAACTTATCAAATGTTTGAAATTTGAGTTTCACTAATTATACACATGTATTAGGAAATAAGAAATAAATGTCAAGAAATAAAAGTGTGATCTAAGAGACTTGACTTGAAAACAACCATAAAAATTACTATACACAAACTCCAATATTACCTTTTCCTTGTAAGATTCATTATACAGAAAGTGATTCTTATTTTTTTTCGAGTATACAAATATAATAAGAGCTAGATTGTTCATCTATGATTGATAGGCCCTTAACCAACTGATTTTACTACATATAATTGTTCTTACAAAACACAATTGGCCAAATATCAAATGCAAAAGCCAATATTTATCTACACTCGGTACTTCATGAGGAAATGAGGTTGACTAAGTGGTATTTTTCATACATGAAGGATACATCATATTCTTAGTAATTTCAATTCTAATGATTAGACTCATACTAGGAAACATGTGTAGGTTTGTGTGATTGTTTTGGATCAAAATAGCTCTATAGAATTCCAGGTGACTTAAATAACAATAATAAACTCCTTCATCTTCAAAGTCTCAAAACACCTCGTTAGATTTTTCTATGACACAAAAAATGATAAGCTATAAAAAATCATTAAGTGGTTGAAGATAGACCATGTCAGTCTCGGTTTCACATATTAAAATTCATTTTCACCTAAGGTAATATCCCAAGGAATCACTTTAACTAAGTTTTATTTCTTTTGTTATAGGGCATCTTCCCGATCCATCGCATCAAGTGATTATTTATACCGAATTTTTGTATTTAGAGGAATCAGTATCTGGTAATCAAGAGATACAGGAGTCAACTTCCACCACCATGACTATAATCTCTAGGTGACTACATATTCACCATCTACAAGGATAGCTAAATTGGGGGTACTTGAACCTCGAACCTCCTTAGACAAAACAACTTTTTTCACAAGCATCACCCATCAAGTTTTCGTGGGGACTAACCACTTTTGCTAAGTTATTTCAATTAATTATCCCATTTAAATAAGAATAACTCATAAATTCATTAATTCTATGCTATTCTCGTAATTTTACCCACTTATGTGAAAATAATTTGATATATTTTCACTCATATTAATTCTTTCTTAGTATTTTAAAAATTCTCATGAAAATAATTTATTAAATTATTATTTGTAAATCATTTCCAGTGTATTTTACTAATTCAAATGGAAATAATCTAATAAATTATTTATATATGGATTTCTCTCATTATTTAACTCAATAAATCATTATTTTTTAGTTAGTTATCTAAATGAAAGTCATTAACCATTATTTCTTACATTTCCCTTTTAGAAATGCCAATAAAATACTAAATTTTGTAGATCTTGATTTGGTCCAACAAATATTTTATTATATTTGGCCTCATCAAATTCTGCTAGCATATTATTATAAATAGAGAGGTTTTATCCTCATTCTAATTATCCAATTTCATTGTTAAACCTATGATCTAAAATATTTTTAATTTTATGGACTAGAATTAAAATACTAAATTATGTAGATCTTGATTTGGTCCAATAAATATTTTATTATATTTGGCCTCATCAAATTCTGCTAGCATATTATTATAAATAGAGAGGTTTTATCCTCATTCTAATTATCCAATTTCATTGTTAAACCTATGATCTAAAATATTTTTAGTTTAATGGACTAGAATTTCTCTAATTTTCTCACTTTGTTTTCTCAATTGTTTTTCCTTATGGATAGAGGGAACCATTTTCTGTTATTAGGATTGCCTATGAACCTCCTGAGGAGGAGCTCCTCATAGCGGTATTCATTCATAGCTTCTCATAGTTAACATTAATAAAGTATTTTTTTTAGTTTGTTGGAGCATTTTACAGATTATATTGGTTTATATTTTCTATCTTTAGTTTATGATATGTATATATGTACTTATAAAAATATATATGAATGTATGTCTATCTTAATATTTCATTATAAATTCTCATTATTTATTGTTGGACTAAAAAGACATATAACATAGTCTACAAATCTAATGTATTTAATATTTTTGTGCCTTGATTAGCAATCTGTATAACGTCTCAACTTTTTGAAAAATAGTGTCTTCTAATCCTTGTTGAATAAGCCATAGTTCCTTATAACAAAAAATTCCATCAAAAAATCCTAGCGTATATCAAATTTAATTAATTGAAATCTTTAGCTAAAATTCGTTTAAACAAATTTATCTTACTCCTAACAAGTAAGATGATTTTTCTCATCCATAATGTGGGCCATGTGTGCTCTGATGATTTCCTTTGTATTGTTTTACTCCCATACTTTTATGTTCATCAACCACACAGGTATTTCGTATTATTCTTCAATTTTCTTGTTTCAAAACCCTTAGTCAACTAGCACAAAAGCCTCTAATACTTCAATGAAATTGGCTATCTAATCCTAGAACATTGAGTGTTATATATACTTTAGTATTGTGAGCTCTTGCATGCTTGTTCTTTGTGGTCCCTCGGTAATTTGGATTTTCCTAGAAAGTTAGGTGATTTTTTCCATCTCTATATTTCCTAATGTAAACCATGTTTGTTTCTCCATTGGGTCATTTCCTTGAAATCAGTTTACTCTCCATCATTTATATTCATTGACGACATGAATTGGCTTACTCCCCATCTTTTTATGTTCAATGACCATGGGTTTATCATATTGGCCTTCAAATTTCTTGGTTGGAAACCTTTACCCACATAGTGCAAAAGTCTCAAAAACTTCAATGAAGTTGGCTATCTTATCTTGGCACAACGATTGTTGTATATGCTCTACTGTAGTGACATATTTCATGGATATTCTTTGTGGGCTCTCACCAATTGAGATTTTTCCTATCAGACCCTACTCCAAGAAATAATAGCAATTCATTCAAATAGTATTGGATCTTCTCTATTTTAGTAGCTACTCCACTTTTAGATCGATAACCTACTCATCTCTAAATAAATTTAAGACAAATATTTAGCAAAAGATGACTTTATTAGTGACACCCTCAACTTCTTTGCACACTCGATTACAAATCACTCCTCTAAACACTAGTGATAGTCTTCTCTCAAGACACTTCAATAAACTAAGAAAAAATGACCACAACATATTTTGATACCAATATGATAATGTGATATAGGGAAAATAGTTAACCACAACATATAAAAATAAACCTATGAATCTAATTATTTTCACATATTTAATGATTTCATGAGATTATATTAAATTTATTAAAAATATCACTTTGCAAATAACTTGATACCAAATGTATTACTTATGCAAATAACTAACTGTTGAAAACTACATAGAAATTCACATTAGCAAGATAAATAAATATACTTGTCGCTTCAATCAAAAAGGGAGTTCAAATGTAAAATTCAATTACGCCGATAGGCCTATCCCCTACTCCGAAGGAGCATGTTTTGTGATTAGGGCTAATTAATCTTTTCAATCTGATGGTCTAGATTGAAAGATGCCGGTATATTCTGGTCGTCGCCACTCAATCAATGGATCAAATCTACCCCACTAACTTCCTTGCATATCTAAATCACATGTTTAAACCGTACTTAAATTAATTTTTTACAAATCTTGATTAAAAATTTACTGTGCCATTTATTAATTGCCACCTATCAAGATTAACAACTAGAAGGAAATTGAAACATTAAATCTTCTCCAACTGTTGAAACCGGTCTGCAAAGTGTCCCATGCCTTTCAGACGAGCGATAGTGGTAGCATGTTGAAATAACGTGTCCTTTCAGACGAGCGATAGTGGCAGCATGTTGAAATAACGTGTCCCATGCTAGCGGCAAGCGGTGCCATTCTGGTAGTGGAATTGGAAGGTTCGGGCGAACGAACAGGCAAGAAATGTTTCTTTCGCTCTCTCCTGCTTATGTGCTCATCATGTTTTTTATTATGGGTTTTATGTTTAGTCTCCTTTTGCTCTCTCCTGCTTATGTGCTCATCATGTTTTTTATTATGGGTTTTATGTTTAGTCTCCAGAATGCCAGCTTGAAGGGGCAAACGAGACGAGCGATAGTGGCAGCATGTTGAAATAACGTGTCCTTTCAGACGAGCGATAGTGGCAGCATGTTGAAATAATGTGTCCCTTGCTAGCGGCAAGCGGTGCCATTCTGGTAGTGGAAGTCGAAGGTTCGGGCGAACGAACAGGCAAGAAATGTTTCTTTCGCTCTCTCCTGCTTATGTGCTCATCATGTTTTTTATTATGGGTTTTATGTTTAGTCTCCTTTCGCTCTCTCCTGCTTATGTGCTCATCATGTTTTTTATTATGGGTTTTATGTTTAGTCTCCAGAATGCCGGCTTGAAGGGGCAAATGAGAAAATGGACTTCTACCGTTATGCAGTGGTGATGTTGGAGTTGATAACCAGAAAAAATGTAGTAATGGATTTGAGTTTTGCAGAGGGGATGGACATCGCCAGTTGGGTGAAGTCCCATTTTTCCTGTTGTTGCACTCTGTAAGCTAGTTAGTTCCTTTTTCTATTGTAGTCTCTGTAAGCCGCTGATTATTTGTTAGATGTCTGTTAGATGTCCGTAGGTTTTACACATTGACTCTACTAAGAACTCCGCTAAAGATTACAGATAGGTATATGTCAAATTAAATTTAAAAAAAATGAATTTTTAAATTACAAAACTCTACTGGAGAAGAAGGAAAAAAAAAAAAAAAAACATTGTTTTTTTATTATCAAAATTACTAATATGTTGCAGCCTTTCTCTCTTACCATAAAAATCACATCATTTTTAATTAATCTCAAAGCTGCAATCTCAAATATTCCAGAAACTATAACCCAAATGAAGACATTAAAGAAACCATTGACCTCTTTCTTATAGTTATTGTAGATGATTTTTAGGAGGGACGTTTTTCGCACTCCTGATCTGCCATATATGCCAATTTTACAACCTTTGCTACGATTTTCCTCCTGCCATTTCTACAGATGCTCCCCGACAGATTGAAAGGACCTGTCGTCAAAGTCAATCATAGCTTGAAGAAAGTGTGGAGACCGTGCACAATATTCTCAATATTGGAGGATTTAGAAATGGAGAATTCTAGCTCTTGCAAGAGGGCATCAACTTTGGTTTTTCAAACTCTATTTTCCGTGGATCATTCTCCAGCTTCAGCTCCTCGACAGTTTCTTATGCGGCTGGATATCCCAATCCCAAGTCACTTTTGGTTCATATAATGGTAAAACTGGTTCATGTATCTTGAGTCGAAGAATGGTGAACTAAGAAGATGGTAAGTTGAAACATATTTACTCGAGTATACCATATATCACCAACAGTTGTTGCATGTGATAGAGTCGGCTGAAAACTCCATTGTATATGTGTCATCTTAATAAAATGTGTAATTGCATGTCGAACATATGGTGTTTAGCAGCTTTTCCCAAGGCTGTATTATACATAAATACAATATAACCGATTAGTCAAATTACTTTGATTAAAAATTTAATTTAAATATCAATAGAATTACATTAATATAAATATAATTATATTGATTAAAAACATCAAGTTTTACCACCACTTTAAAAAAACAATAATTAATATCTGCACGATGTTTCTGGCTCCAACACAGAGACACTGAGAGACACATGGGCTCAACAATGAAGTATAATTTTGATCACCTGTGATGCGGCTATCCTTTGGTGTGTCATGTTGTCACAAATCGCCCATGGTAATTAGAAGATACTTTTTGTTTTTCAAAAGAACGTTAATTAAAAGATATTGCTCACCCTTTACGTTTTATTTTACAATTTACATCATCATCACTCCAATGGCCATGTCTTCTATTTCGTTAAAATTTATGAGTTATTTGCCCCTTCATTAAATGCATGCGTGCTTTAGCTCATTATAGGGGTGTGATGTGAAAAATTCATTTGTGTAAAGCTTTTCCATGTTTTAACATAATTTTAGTTTTTGTGAATGTGAGCAAAAGTCATTCTCACCTTTGACTTATCATTCATATGATATTGTGGTACTTCTGTATTTTCTTCTCATGCAACTTTATATTATACTTTTCATGTAACTTTATATTATATGAGTTTTATTAATTCACTCTTTCACTTAATTTAATTTATGGAATTGTATTACTAAATTGTATTTTCCACATAGTTTAAGTATTGTATTTTTAAAGTGGTGGTAAAACTTGATATTTAATATCAATTCGATTGATATTAATGTTATTCTGTTGATTAGTTATATTATGTGATGTTATTAAAAATATATATAACTAAACTATCATTGAAAAAAAAAATATTTTAAATGTAATAAGTTTAAAATAGAAAATAATATTTTTTAATTAAAAATGTATAAAATGATTGAATTTTATATTGTGCAAAATTTTAATTCTATGGGCAAACATATATAGGATTAGATTTCATTATCATATTTTCGTTTTGCTAAAAGTTGAATCACAGAATAATGACATATATTCAAAAGAGCTAAGATTAAAATTTTAAGTCTAATGTTTGTATTCGTAAAATGTTGACTTTATAATAAAGTTTATGTTATATTTAAAAATAATATTAAAATTTATATTATTATTATTAATAAAATAAGAATTGAATTAATATTGAAAGCAATATTACTATTAATACCATTAAATACAATATTAATAATGTTTAAAAAATAATATTTGTAATATTAACAATCTTAATAAAGTTTTTAAAATTTTAAATTTTTGATATTTAGTATTATTAACATAATAATATCTACATTGTAATATTAATATTATTAAGAATATTAATATTGTTAAAAAAAATATTAACATTAATATTGATAAATAAGAATATAATAATTAACAATATAATTATTAATAAAAATAAATTTAAACTTTTATTCACTCTAATAATATGTTATGTGACAAATATTGATTAATCACTAATAATGATTAGATGTATATTGTTAACGTGGCCATCAAAGATTGACTATATATATATATATATATATAACAAAATTAACAAAATATAATAATATTATAGGATAAAGTTATTACTAATAATACTTATTTGTGTCTCAATATTATTTTAATGATTAATATCCATTTATTAACATATTAAAATAATTATCAATATCTTTTATATGTATTTATATTATAATCACAATATTAATAATATTGAGTCATATGTAAATACTATAGTATATTAATAGTATTAGAAAAATGTCTAATACTATTAATATTAAACCCTAAGATTTATATTGTAAGAATAAATGTTCTAATGAGGAAGAAACTCATTCTGGGGGATATTCTAGCGTAAATTTCAGTGTTTGTGTTGTGGCTTGCTTGCTTTTCTTCTTTTATCTTTTGCTTCTCTCTTCCCTACTCAATGAGACACAGGTTGAATGTTCTTTATCTCCTACATCCTCGCCTCTACTGTTTGTAATCCATCATGGTAACCGTAGGCTATTCTAATAGAAATAGACAAATTTACCAAAAAAAAAAATTGTAAACCCTACAATTATAAACCTTAAGATTATAAGTCTGAGATAACCCCAAGGGATGATTAAAATCAAAAGATTAATAAACCTAACATATTAATAAACCTAAGAGATTAATATCAATATTAATATTATACACCCTTAAATTATAAAACTCAATATTAATTCCAATATTATAAACAACAATATAAAAAACACAACATTTCAAAATGTTATAAACCCTACTTGAAATATGCCCAAGGGATTAATATTAAACGTAGGGAAGTAAACCCAAGGGATTAATATTATATATCCAAGATTATAAATCTAAGTTAGACACAAAATTAGTATTATAAAACCTAGAATTATAGACCTTAGTAAACCCAAGAGATTAATTTTATAAATACAATATTGTGAAGCTCGTATTAATCACATCAACATAAATATAAATACAATATAAATATAAATATATTTATATTTATATTGTCACATTCTGACAAATATTGTCTCAATATGAAAATCACCCATGGCCAACCATGGTCATAATTGGTCCAACGTCACATTGTGACAACAATTGTCTCAATGTTTAAATCAAGCTGGTAAACCATGTTTATTCCGCTCGGTTTATAATATTAATAGTCATGTGAGTTTAATAAATTTTTTTTGTTTTTTATAGGTATCCCTTGGCTTTGTTGATCTCTTATGTTTTTAATATTTTTCCCTTAGGTTCCCCAATTCCTTTAGTTTAGAAAAAAAAGGAATTGGGTAAACCAATTCCTTTGTTTTCTAATATTAAACCCTTGGGTTATTACTTCTTTTGGTTTATAATATGAATAATACGTTGGGTTAATTATTACTGTTTATTAATTTCTTTGGTTTTATATATATTTTTTATTAATTTTATTGATCCTTCAACCGACTTTATTAATCACTCAAGTTTATTAATAATTTTTATTTCTAATACTAATTTGTTGGCTAATAGTTTTCTCTTGGGTTTGCCAATCCCTTTGGTTTATAATATTAAATCCTTGGGTTTATTACTTCTTTTGGTTTACAATATGAATAATTGATCAATGTCATCCATGATCAAATGTCACATTCTGACAAATATTGTCTCAATATGAAAATCACTCATGGCCAACCATGGTCATAGTTGGTCGAACGTTGCATTGTAACAACAATTGTCTCAATGTTTAAATCAATTCCCTTGGGTTCACCAATTCCTTTGGTTTATAATATTAAACCCTTGGGGTTATTAGTTCTTTTGTTTTATAATATGAATAATCGATCAATGTCATCCATGATCAAATGTCGCATTGTGACAACAATGGTCTCAATGTTTAAATCAATTCCCTTGGGTTCACCAATTCCTTTTGGTTTATAATTTGTTGGGTGACGGTTGTCCCTTGGGTTCACCAATTCCTTTGGTTTATAATATTAAACTCTTGCGTTTATTAGTTCTTTTGGTTTATAATATGAATAATCGATCAATGTCATCCATGATCAAATGTGATATTCTCACAAATATTGTCTCAATATGAAAATCACCCATGGCCAACCGTGGTCATAGTTGGTCCTACGTCGCATTGTGACAACAATTCTCTCAATGTTTAAATCAATTCCCTTGGGTTCACCAATTTCTTTTGGTTTATAATTTGTTGGGTGATGGTTGTCCCTTGGGTTCACCAATTCCTTTGGTTTATAATATTAAACCCTTGGGTTTATTAGTTCTTTTGGTTTATAATATGAATAATCTATCAATGTCATTCATGATCAAATGTCACATTCTGACAAATATTGTCTCAATATGAAAATCACCCATGGCCAACCTTGGTCATAGTTGGTCCAACGTCGCTTTGTGACAACAATTGTCTCAATGTTTAAATCAATTCCCTTGGGTTCACCAATTCCTTTTGTTTATAATTTTTTGGGTAATGGTTTTCCCTTGGGTTCACCAATTGATTTGGTTTATAGTATTAAACTCTTGGGTTTTTTAATCTCTATTGTTTTTAATATTGCCCTTAGCCTTATTGATACCTTAGGTTTTTAATATTTATCCCTTAGGTCCACTGACTCCTCTGGTTTATAATAGTAAACCCTTGGGGTTATTAGTTCTTTTGGTTTATAATATGAATAATCAATCAATGTCATCCATGATCAAATGTCGCATTTTGAGAACAATTGTCTCAATGTTTAAATCAATCCCCTTGGGTTCACCAATTCCTTTGGTTTATAATATTAAACCCTTGGGTTTATTAGTTCTTTTGGTTTATAATATGAATAATCAATCAATGTCATCCACGATCAAATGTCACATTCTCACAAATATTGTCTCATTATTAAAATCACTCATGGCCAACCATGGTCATAGTTGGTCGAATGTTGCATTGTGACAAAAATTGTCTCAATGTTTAAATCAATTCCCTTGGGTTCACCAATTCCTTTGGTTTATAATATTAAACCCTTGGGTTTATTAGTTATTTTGGTTTATAATATGAATAATCGATCAATGTCATCCATCATCAAATTGTTTGAATATGAAAGCATCCATGGCCAACCATGGTCATACTTGGTCCAACGTCGCACACCAATTCCTTTTGGTTTATAATTTGTTGGGTAATGGTTGTCCCTTGGGTTCACCAATTCCTTTGGTTTATAATATTAAACTCTTGGGTTTATTAGTTCTTTTGGTTTATAATATGAATAATCGATCAATGTCATCCATGATCAAATGTGACATTCTGACAAATATTGTCTCAATATGAAAATCTCCCATGGCCAACCCTGCTCATAGTTGGTCCAACGTCGCATTGTGACAACAATTCTCTCAATGTTTAAATCAATTCCCTTGGGTTCACCGATTTCTTTTGGTTTATAATTTGTTGGGTGATGGTTGTCCCTTGGGTTCACCAATTCCTTTGGTTTATAATATTAAACCCTTAGGTTTTATTAGCTCTTGTTATTTTATAATATGAATAATCCTTCAATGTCATGCGATCAAATATTACATTACATCGAACATTGTCTCAATATGAATATCACCCGCATGACCCAACCATGGTCATAGTTGGTCGACGTCTTGTTGTTGACAACAATTGTTTCAATATTGCGATAGGTTCCCTTGGGTTCACCAATTCCTTTGGTTTATAATATTAGACCCTTGGGTTCACCAGTTCTTTTGGTTTATGATATGAATAATCGATCAATGTCATCCATGATCAAATGTCACATTGTGAGAAAAATTGTCTCAATGTTTAAATCAATCCCCTTGGGTTCACCAATTCCTTTCGTTTATAATATTAAACCCTTGGGTTTATTAGTTCTTTTGGTTTATAATATGAATAATCGATCAATGTCATCCATGATCAAATGTCAAATTCTGACAAATATTGTCTCAATATGAAAATCACTCATGGCCAACCATGGTCATAGTTGGTCGAATGTCACATTGTGACAACAATTCTCTCAATGTTTAAATCAATTCCCTTGGGTTCACCAATTCCTTTGGTTTATAATATTAAACTCTTGGGTTTATTAGTTCTTTTGGTTTATAATATGAAGAATCGATCAATGTCATCCATGATCAAATGTCACATTCTGACAAACATTGTCTCAATATGAAAATCACCCATGGCCAACCATGGTCATAGTTGGTCGAACGTCGCATTGTGACAACAATTATCTCAATGTTTAAATCAATTCCCTTGGGTTCACCAATTCCTTTGGTTTATAATATTAAACCCTTGGGTTTATTAGTTCTTTTGGTTTATAATATGAATAATCGATCAATGTCATCCATCATCAAATTGTATGAATATGAAATCAGCCATGGCCAACCATGGTCATACTTGGTCCAACGTCGCATTGTGACAACAATTGTCTCAATGTTTAAATGAATTCCCTTGGGTTCACCAATTCCTTTGGTTTATAATTTGTTGGGTAATGGTTTTCCCTTGGGTTCACAAATTCCTTTGGTTTATAATATTAAACCCTTGGGTTTATTAGTTCTTTTGGTTTATAATATAAATAATCGATCAATGTCATCCATGATCAAATGTCACATTCTGACAAACATTGTCTCAATATGAAAATCACCCATGGCCAACCATGGTCATAGTTGGTCGAACGTCGCATTGTGACACCAATTGTCTCAATGTTTAAATCAATTCCTTTGGTTTATAATTTTTTTGGTAATGGTTTTCCCTTGGGTTCACTAATTCCTTTGGTTTATAATATTAAACCCTTAGGTTTTATTAATCTCTATTGTTTTTAATATTTCCCTTAGCCTTATTGATCCCTTAGGTTTTTAATATTTGTTGGGTAATGGTTTTCCCTTGGGTTCACCAATTTTTTTGGTTTATAATATTAAACCCTTGGGTTTATTAGTTCTTTTGGTTTATAATATGAATAATCGATCAATGTCATCCACGATAAAATGTCACATTCTGAAAAACATTGTCTCAATATGAATATCACCCATGGCCAACCATGGTCATAGTTGGTCAAACGTCGCATTGTGACAACAATTGTCTCAATATTTAAATCAATTCCCTTGGTTTCACCAATTCCTTTGGTTTATAATATTAAACCCTTGGGGTTATTAGTTCTTTTGGTTTATAATATGAATAATCGATCAATGTCATCCATGATCAAATGTTGCATTGTGAGAACAATTGTCTCAATGTTTAAATCAATCCCCTTGGGTTCACCAATTGCTTTGGTTTATAATATTAAACCCTTGGGTTTATTAGTTATTTTGGTTTATAATATGAATAATCGATCAATGTCATCCATGATAAAATGTCACAGTCTGAAAAATATTGTCTCAATATGAAAATCACTCATGGCCAACCATGGTCATAGTTGGTCGAACGTCGCATTGTGACAACAATTGTCTCAATGTTTAAATCAATTCCCTTGAGTTCACCAATTCCTTTGGTTTATAATATTAAACCCTTGGGTTTATTAGTTCTTTTGGTTTATAATATGAATAATCGATCAATGTCATCCATCATCAAATTGTCTGAATATGAAATCAGCCATGGCCAACCATGGTCATACTTGGTCCAACGTTGCATTGTGACAACAATTGTTTCAATGTTTAAATGAATTATGGTTCCCCCCGATTCCTTTAGTTTATATTATTAAACCCTTGGGTTTATTAGTTCTTTGGTTTATAATATAAATAATCGATCAATGTCATCCATGATCAAATGTCACATTACGACAAAAATTATTATCAGCCTTGAACAACACCCATGGCCAACCATGGTCATAGTTGATCGAACGTCGCATTGTGACAACAATTGTCTCCAATATTTCGTCAGTCCCTTGGGTTCATCAATTCCTTTGGTTTGTAATTTGTTGGGTAATGGTTTTCCCATAGGTTCCACCAATTCCTTTGGTTTTATAATATTAAACCCTTAGGTTTATTAATCTCTCTTTTGTTTTTAATATTTCCTTAACCTTATTGATCACTTAGGTTTTTAATATTTCTTGGGTAATTGTTTTCCTTGGTTCACCAATTCTTTTGGTTTATAATAATATAAACCCTTGGGTTTATTGGTAAGGAGTTTATTAGTTCTTTTGGTTTATAATATAAATAATCGATCAATGTCATCCATGATCAAATGTCACATTCTGACAAACATTGTCTCAACATGAAAATCACCCATGGCCAACCATGGTCATAGTTGGTCGAACGTCGCATTGTGACAACAATTGTCTCAATGTTTAAATCAGTTCCCTTGGGTTCATCAATTCCTTTGGTTTATAATTTGTTGGGTAATGGTTTTCCCTTGGGTTCACCAATTCCTTTGCTTTTTAATATTAAACCCTTAGGTTTTATTAATCTCTACTGTTTTTAATATTTCCTTTAGCCTTATTGATCCCTTAGGTTTTTAATATTTCTTGGGTAATGGTTTTCCCTTGGGTTCACCAATTCTTTTGGTTTATAATATTAAACCCTTGGGTTTATTAGTTCTTTTGGTTTATAATATGAATAATTGATCAATGTCATCCATGATCAAATGTCGCATTCTGACAAATATTGTTTCAGTATGAAAATCACCCATGGCCAACCATGGTCATAGTTGATCCAACGTCGCATTGTGACAACAGTTGTCTCAATGTTCAAATCAATTCCCTTGGGTTCACCAATTCCTTTGGTTTATAATATTAAACCCTTGGTTTTATTAGTTCTTTTAGTTTATAATATGAATAATCGATCAATGTGTCCATGATCAAATGTCGCATTGTGACAACAATGGTCTCAATGTTTAAATCAATTCCCTTGGGTTCACCAATTCCTTTGTTTTATAATTTGTTGGGTAATGGTTTTCCCTTGGGTTCACCAATTCCTTTGGTTTATAATATTAAACCCTTCGGTTTATTAGTTTTTTTTGGTTTATAATATGAATAATCGATCAATCTCATCCATGATCAAATGTCAAATTCTAACAAACATTGTCTCAATATGAAAATCACCCATGGCCAACCATGGTCATAGTTGGTCCAACGTCGCATTGTGACAACAATTCTCTCGATATTTAGATCAATTCACTTGTGTTCTGTTCTTTTGGTTTATAATTTTTTGGGTAATGGTTGTCCCTTGGGTTCACCAATTCCTTTGGTTTATAATATTAAAACCTTGGGTTTATTAGTTTTTTTGGTTTATAATATGAATAATCGATCAATGTCATCCATGATCAAATGACACATTATGAGAAACATTGTCTCAATATGAAAATCACCCATGGCCAACCATGGTCATAGTTGGTCCAACGTCGCATTGTGACAACCATTGTCTCGATGTTTAAATCAATTCCCTTGGGTTCACCAATTCCTTTTGGTTTATAATTTGTTGGGTAATGGTTGTCCCTTGGGTTCACCAATTCCTTTGGTTTATAATTTTTTGGGTAATGGTTTTCCCTTGGGTTCACCAATTGATTTGGTTTATAGTATTAAACTCTTGGGTTTTTTAATCTCTATTGTTTTTAATATTGCCCTTAGCCTTATTCATACCTTAGGTTTTTAATATTTATCCCTTAGGTCTACTCACTCCTTTGGTTTATAATATTAAACCCTTGGGTTTATTAGTTGTTTTGGTTTATATTGTTAATCACACATTTGGTTTATTACTCTCTTGAGTTTAAAATACTAATTCTCAGGGTTTGTTAATTTCTTAGATTTTTCAGTTTAAAATATTAATTCTTAGGGTTTATTAATCTTTATTGTTTATAATATTCATCCATTAGGTTTATGATATTTATCCCTTAGGTTCGCTAATTCCTTTGCTTTATAACATTAAACCCTTGGGTCTATTAGTTCTTTTGGTTTATAATGTTAATAATCTCGTTGGTTTATTAATATCTTATATTTAAAATACTGATTCTTATGGATTATTAATTTATTAGGTTTTTTAGTTTAAAATATCAATTCTTACGATTTATTAATCTCTTGTGTTTTTAATATTGATCCCTTATGTTTATAATATTTATCCCTTGGGTTCACCAATTCCTATGGTTTATAATATTTAAACCTTTGGTTTATGATGACATTGGGTTTGTATTATTAATTATCTCTTGGGTTTATTAATATCTTCACTTTAAAATAATAATTGTTAGGGTTTATTAATCTCTTAGGTTTTTTGTTTTTAAATATTTTTTCATATGGTTTATTACTCTCTTGAGTTTAATATTATTAATATATTAATATATATTATAAATAAATATTCAAATATTTATTAATAATGATTATTAGTAATATTATAATAATATTATTATATATATTATTAATAATATAACCGACTATGATATAATATATATTATTAATATATTATTAGTTCTTTTGGTTTATTAATAATATAACCATCTATGATATTAATATATAAAAAAATATTAAAATATTATATATTATTTATATTATTTTTATATTAATAAATATTATATATATTTCAAGTTAATTTATAATATGTATATAGTTAATATTATTAATATATTAATAAATATTTTTAATATATATTATTAATACTTATTATAATATTAATAATATATATAAAATATTTTTGTATATATTAATAATATTATAATATTATCAATAATCATTATAAATAAATATTCAAATATTTATTAATAATGATTATTAGTAATATTATAATATTATTAATAATATTATAATATTATAATATTTATTTAGTAATATTAATAATATTATAATATTACTATTAATCATTATAAATAAATATTCAAATATTTATTAATAATTATTATTAGTAATATTATAATATTATTAATATATATTATTAATAAATATTAAAATATTTATTAATAATGATTATTACTAATATTATAATATTATTAATATATATTATTAATAATATATATAAATTATATTTTAATATTTTAATATTTATTTAGTAATATTAATAATATTATAATATTACTAATAATCATGATAAATAAATATTCAAATATTTATTAATAATGATTATTAGTAATATTATAATATTATTAATTATATAAACAACTATGATATAATATATATTATTAATATATTATTAGTTCTTTTGGTTTATTAATAATATAACCATCTATGATATTAATATATAAATAAATATTAAATTATTATATATTATTAATATTACTTTTATATTAATATATATAAAATATTTTGTGATTTTAATCATAATTAATATATTTAATATATTAATATTCTTATTAATATATAATATATATTTCAAGTTAATATAATAAAATTATTATATATAATATTTATTTATTGATATATAAATTAATGTGATGGGTAGTGGATATAGGCCTATCGGCGTATATCAACCACATTAGTTTTTACTAATGTGGTTGTGCTAGTTACATTAATTCAATAAAAATAACTAATACGCAAAGTTACCACCACCACAGCTACTAGAGACCGAGAGTCGCCACCATATCCACGAACATTCCCACTGCCAACATGCTCTCCCGCTCCTCCCCCAGATCTGTGGGCAGCACTGGAACCAACGGAATCAGATCCATATGGATGTACGAGCTGACTAGAAAATCTCTAGCCAGCAACAGAACCACTAATAAGTCTACCGACACCAGAGCCATACGAAACCACTGGATCACTGCCAACAATTCTCCCGACATCAGATGGCTCGCTGGCAGCGCCGCTCCCTGCATCGTATCTAGAGATGCCCCCTTATCCATATCCAGCTCTTGAACCTCTTGAACCACCACCAGTGGGGTAGCCATGGTCGCTTCCTGCATCCAAACCACCTTTGGCATGACTTCCCTCACAGTGCCAAACATTGGAAGCAGTGAGACCAATAATGAATATAGTTTCCAACATGAGAATCCTTCTCCCCATGATTTTTTACTTAGCTCATATTCTTTTCTAGCATTGGGTTGGACCGACACCTTAATACAATTATCTCATGGTATTGAGACATTTTTCTCATGGTATTGATACAATTGATACTGACACCATAATACATACGATAAAGACACCTGAATATAGTTGATAATAATATTGTGTGATATTAGTTGCATGATGGTGTAGGGAAAGGCATATGCTCGAATATTTGTGTGGAAATATCACATGCAACTTGCATGATGATTCAGGGAACATCTTATTCAAGGAAGCTAACTTCATCTATATTAATCAACTTATTTTTTCTGAGTTTCAATTGCATGAAGGACATCCATCATTTCCTTCTCTCCTATGTGGGTTTTGCGAAATTATAGCCTCATGGTTTAGTGAAATCCAAGGGGTTATTTTAAAGTATTTTTAAAGGACCTTCTAATATTGAATTACTGCACATGTAATCCCTTAAAACAATGAATGTGCCCTGCTACCTTCTCACTTTAAATAAAGGAATCTTTCTTAAGGAGTGAAGTTATAGGAGCTAAAAAAATTCCATATTTTTCATAATTTTCCTAGGGCAGTTTATTAGTCCTAATAATGCCCTCAAACACTTCAGTGCTTTGGGAAAGTGCCAATATTGCATGGTTTCAACTTTCTTAAGACCAACTCATGCTCCTTCTGACTTACAATGTGCCCGAAACATTCAATTTTAGGAGCCATAAAAGATTATTTCAATCACTTCATGAATAAATTGTTATCTCTCAACAATCATAAGAACTTGTCAATATGCTTCATGTGTGATTCCCATGTTGCACTATAAATAAAGATATCATCAAACTAGTCTCTAGAAAATTTTTGCATAGAATAGATTGAAAATATTAATCATGAGACCTTGGAAGGTGGATGGAGAATTAAAAACAACTAAAAAGAATCACAAGAAATTCATAAATACCTTTGTATGTTCTAAATGTTTTCTTCAAGATGTTTCTAATTTTGTAGTATCCTAAATGTGGATCAAGGTTACTAAGAAAATTTATTCCATGGAGATCATTTAGGATGTCATCACTAATTTGGATGGAAATTTTTCCTTGATGGTCAAATTTTTGAAAGCCCTAAAATAAGCACACATTCACCAAGTGTCTTCCTTATTTAACATCATTACTATCAGTGATGAGTAAGGGATTGTACTAGAATTTATGACCCCCACCTACAATCATTCTTATATGATACTTCTCTATTTCATGATTTCGAACAAAGGTTGTCCGTAAGCATTTACATTTGGTGTATGACCTTCTATAATTAAGGAAATTCCATGATCATGCTCTCCTAGAGAAAGGGGTGAGCCCTTAGGTGTCTCAAATAATTAATGTTTGTCAAGCACCAAATACAAATCTAAATGTATTTCTTGTATCAAACTATCAATATTCAATATGGTATTAATTTGGAAATTTTTACCAGAGTGTATTTTCTTTAATAACTTTTCCATGTGATGACAACTAACTATTTCAAAGGAGCATGCAAAAAATTCTTGAAGGGTGTGTACATGTCCCTTTTTAGTGAAAATCACATAGATGTTTTTCAATTTCGTTATGACTTGTCCCAAGGTGATAGCCATTCCGCTCACAAGAATATATAACAAGCACCCATAATGATGAAAAATAGATTGGTTTTGAGTTGAAACTATACCATTTAAAGTTTGATGTTTGATGTAACCCGTGATTATTACACATAAAAATATTTATATGATATTATAATGATAGCGTGTTACACATGCATGCATAATTTTAAAGTCACATATCAAAGTAGACACTAAATTGATATATAAAATTTCTTTATTTAAGAAATACAAATCATTTTTAACAAAATTACTTAACTATTAAAACTTACAAATATTTATCTATTTTTAAATTAAAATTTATAAATATTTATAAACATATATTTTTAATAATTAAACAAATTAAATTAATATTGGGAATATGGCCAAAATTGGGACAAGAACTTGCAAACCAAGAACGAAACCCTAGCGGGGCTCTGCACCAGGTTGACCTCCATGACCTAGGGTTTGATGGTTCCAGCATTGGCTGCCCTAGGCAGTCCTCCTCCCCTAGGCTGATAGTTTGTTACTTCTCACCTAGATAGCTTCAGGCTCACCGATGACAAACTCCATTGGGCGAACAACTTCTCCCCCCCTCACAGTCCAACCTACCATAGGGGTGGTGGCAGGGGCTGATACAGCCAATCAGCACAACTCTGGCAGATCTTAAGAAACTACAGGGGCAACACCCACGGTGCAAATGACAAACACATAAGTAGAAACATCAATGAACACCAAATCCTTTACATGCATACCAAAGAACCCCAAGAAAACAATGATAGAACTCCTCGCACACCATATCAATGACAGAATCCAATTCATGAAAGATCACACACTGATAGGCAAGTTCATGGGATTTTGGCCCACTGAAAAATCCCTGAGAGGATGGATAGCCTCGAAATGGAAACCCAAAGGCCATATTGACCTACAACTATGCACTAAAGGCTTCTTCAATATACTCTTCACCTGTTCTGAAGATAAAGATAGGATAATGGATGGGGGCCCCTATTTCTTTAATGCTACAGGTCTATACCTCAGAGCCTGGATTGAGAGATTCAACCCAGACAAACAGGATCTTACATGGGCAGCGGCCTGGATCTGGCTCTACTCTCTCCCCCAAGACTATTGGGACGAGCTAATCCTCAAAGATATCGACAATGCATTAGGAGAGTTCGCCAATATTGATGAGGAGACCAAGATCAACCGCTACGCAGCCTATGCACACATATGCGTCTACATGAACCTAACTAAACCATTACCAGGCGAGGTAATTTTAGTGCATGAATATATTGAATGGACACAAACTGTAGATTATGAGCACATTCCTTTTATATGCAGAAGATGTCACCAACATGGGAATCTCTTAAGAGACTGTCCCCTGAACAGAAAAAACCACAGCTGAAAAGGAATAAAACGAGCAGGAATCAGAAGGATTCATGAAGGTAGAAATAAAAAAATGACATAACAAGAGAGCTACCCTCAGCAGAATAAAAAATGACCTATGATTATGAACAACTTCGCAGCCCTAAATCAGCTAAATGAAAACGAACCCGAACCAGTCAGCGAAGTAAGGAGCACCTCCACAGCACAAGCCTAGTCCTCCAAGGCTCAACAGGACAAAATCTCCCTTGAGACCTTCTTGAAACCTTCAAATGAAAACGCAATAGGGGAAAACAACCAGATAAATTTCAAAGAACGAATCATGGAACCGATCCTGGAAGCGATGGAGGAAGAACCGAAGACCATAGATCTGGAACGCCTGGATCTCATCGAGCTAGAGGATGCATGCAACAAGAAGGACTACACATCAATTCCAGAGCAACAAATACAAAAAATGGAAGAAATATTGGCCATAGCACAACAACCCCCCTCCCTAGGTATTCAGGGGGGCAAGCTCATCAACACAAAATACTTCACGAAAAAGTCTTGGAAAAGGGGCAGGAAAACAACCCTACAAAGAACCATAGAGATAGGAAAAGAAATGGTGGAATCTGGGAGATTCCCTGAGCTGACCATATTATACACCCCCACTTCCAATATTATCCCATGAAGATCACCTCTTGGAACATCAGAGGGCTCAATAGCCCCACAAAGCACATGATCGTAAAGAAAATGATTACAGAGGAACATCTGGGAATATTCTACATGCAAGAAGCCAAATGTTCCAGCACTACTCTGGACACCATCCTCAAAAAGATCTGGAAAGGTAGCAACACAATAGCGATAGATGCAAATGGAGCCTCTGGAGGCCTAGAAATCATCTGAAACCCCCAAGTCATCTCCCTAGACAATTTTCATGCTAACAAACACTTCATTCAGGCCAACTTTCACCTGACTGGAACGAATATCCATGGCCTTCTCACAAATGTCTACTCCCTTCAACATGTTAAAAACAAATTGGTAGTCTTGGAAAACCTAGAGGGAATCAACAAACAATGATCCTTCCCTCTCTATCTCTTGGGAGGAGACTTCAACATGATCACCAATCTTCAGGAAAATAAAGGTGTAATGATGCATCTAGAATCAAACAATAATGGATTCAAAAAATTCATCCAGAGTAATAACCTTGTCGACCTCCACACCTGCAATGGAACCTTTACGTGTAACAACAAAATAGGAGGTGCCCATAAAATAGCCTTGAGATTGGATAGATTCCTCATCACTGAGGATCTTATCTGACTTGGAGGCAACATTGATGCCACCATCATCTGGGTAGCAGGATTTGATCATTGGCCGATACAACTTCAATGGCTCCAACTAGGCAATCATGCACCTAAGAATTTCCACTTCGAACATTATTGGTTCAGGAACTCGGGGTTCAAGGAAATTGTTTCCAAATGGTGGTCCTCCTTAGCTCCTCCTCAAGGAACAAAAATTCTCCAGTTCCGGAAAAAATTGAAACTACTCAAAGGAAAACTGAAAATATGGAATAAAACAACCTTTGGTAACATATTCACAGAACATAAATACCTAGAGGAAAAAATGAAGAAAATACAACAGAAAATTATCTAGGAAGGCTGCTCAGTTGATTCAGATCATCAAGAGAAATCCATTGATAATGAGATGGATGAAATATGGAACCAAGAAGAGTCCTTCTAGAGACAAAAATCAAGAATCAACTGGCTCAAAGAGGGATAAAGAAAAACCAAATTATTCCATCGATCCACCATTCAGCACAGGATGCACAATAGAATTACACTCCTCAAGAATCAAACATGGGACAGGCTGGAATCACAAGAAACCATCACTGATGAACTGTGCAATCACTTCAGTGATATCGTTCAGGAACAAAACCACCAGAGGCAGGAGGCCATTAGGGAAATAACTAAACACATCCTCAAAATGATAACAGATGAACATAATAGGATGTTTCTCATAGCTACCTCTCTAACTGAGGTGTAACAATAAGTTTTCCAACTGAAGGCACGGAAAGCCCCAGGTCTCGATGGTTTTACCATAAATTTCTTCCACTTCTTCTAGGAAACCATTCAGAACGAGGTTTGCAATGTGGTGGAGGAATCATGTTCCACCCATTGGCTTATACCGGTGCTAAATAGCACTTTCATCACCTTGGTTCCTAAAGAATACATAGCAGCATCTCCAAGTAAGTACATACCTATAGCTCTCTGCAATGTCATTTACAAAATTATCTCCAAAGTTATTTCTAACAGACTAAAGAAGCTCCTTCCCCTCATCATCTCCCTGGAGAAAATAGGGTATGTGGAAGGTAGGAAGATTCTTTATGGTATCATCCTAACCCATGAATTCATTCACTCCCTCAAAACCACGAAGAAACCTGGCATGCTTCTTAAACTTTAATTATCAAAATATTTTAACAAACTCAACTGGGACTATATAAAAACAGTTCTTTTAGCCTTTGGCTTCAGTAAAACCTGGGTTAGATGGATTATGAGTCTCATCACCTATCCCTTTCACTCCATTCTAGTCAATGGCATGCCTTGGGCCACCCTCAATCCCTCGAGATGCATACTACAAGGGGACCCTATCTCTCCCTTTATCTTTATCATCATGGCTGAAGGCCTGGGTCACCTGCTTAAAAGCTCCATCCAGACTGGCGCCCTGCTTGGTTTATCCCTCCACAACCAACCTCCCTCCTCTCACTAGAAATTTGTGGATGACAACCTGATTATGGGTCACCCCTCGGTACAGGAAGCCCGGACCCTCAAATCCATTCTTGACTCTTTCTTTGAAGCCTTCAGCATTGAATTTAACCCTGACAAATTGAAAATTTAACCCAGTTCCCCATTGCTCGTATCCTTGGATTCTCCATTGCAACTCTTCCCTTCAAATACCTAGGAGCTCCAATGACTAACTCAACCATCAATCACTTCTCCTGGAGAGCTCTTCTGGACAAAATGGAAACCTGACTTTCCAACTGGACCCATCGTGCCCTCAACATAGCCATTCGTCTTGTCCTCATAAAATTTGTTCTGCAATCCCATCCCATCTATCTCTTCTAAGTCCTCGTAGCTCAGAAATGGTTCCTTAAAGCCATGTGAAATTTAAAACGTTCTTTTATTAAGGGAGGTGCCAAATGAAAAAAAAAAATGGGCCCTAGTCAATTGGAAGGATGTTTGCACCCCTAAAAGTCAGGGGGGGTTAGGACTGAGGGACCCTGAGCACAACAACACCATAATGGGAGCCACATCTGGTGGAAATGGGTCTCCAACCCCAACACTCCATGCATGAAGATATGGTCACCTAATTATGTGCCTTACTGGCCAAAGAAGGATCTCATAAGGCACAACCTAGATCTGGCCAGATCCCAAATTTGGAAAGCAGTAGGCAAACAAAAGTGGATCATCCAAAATCAAAGTTTCTAGGAGCTGCAAAGTGACAACTAGGCTACATTATGGGAGGAATCCTGGCAACATATGCCAAGCCTCTCCTCTATTGACCACAGACCTCTATGGAGTGCTACACTTCAAGGAAATCAAATACAAAAGGTGCAAGATTTCTAGATGGACAATTCCTCCCAGTGCTATAGGCAATGGCTTCACAGGAGAAGATGGTAAGATAACTAGAACAATGAAAATCACACCGAAATCTTGGAGGAGCTCAGCACAAAAAGGAAAATTAGAGTAAAAGTAGGACTTAACATCTTCCGTTGGGGGCATATTCCCAGCGGAACTTACTCGACTAAGGAAGCTTATGACATACATGATCAGCAAAACCCCCACCCAGCAGATCCTATCTGGAAAAAGATATGGAAGGCCAATCTATGGCCCTAAATTTCTGCATTCCTGTGCCTGCTTAGTAAACGATGTATACTCACATGGGAGAATATTATGAAGAGATGGTTTGTCGAGCCATCTATATGCCCTTTATGTCAAGATAACTTGGAAACCATCGACCACTTGTTGGACCAATGCCCTTCTACCAACTTATTGTGGGACAGAATAGTTGTCTTATGCCGTCATTCCAACCGTACCTGAGGAAACATCATTAACACCATCGAAAGCTGGAAGGAAAACCCCTTCATAAGGGCCCTCTTGAACAGATTATGGCAGATCATTCCAGGCATCCTCATTTGGAATATCTGGAAGGAAAGAAAAAATCATATCTTCAAGGAGAAGGCTTCCACTCCTGATTAGCTCTGGGATAGGATTCACAGCAACCTTTCCGAAGCTCTGGCCTTAGATTCCTAGAGTCAAGAGGACCTACCCACCTCTGCAGCCAAATGCCACATGTAGAACAACTAGAAAATGAGCCTAAAGACCCCCATGGATATCAACCCCAGAAGCGCTCGCAGAACCCCTACTCCTAAAAATTAGTCCCCAACCTCTAATGGCTTCTTCAAATGCAACTTTGATGGAGTGTCCAAAGGCAACCCTGGTAATGCAGGTTTCGAAGGCATTATTAGGAATTCTCAAGGTGATCCTCTCAGAATTTATTACGAGAACATAGGTTGGGACAACAACAACTCTCCGTAGTTGGAAGGCCTAATATAAGGCATCCAAATTTCCATCAAATTTCACTACTTCCCCTTAGAAATGGAGGGTGATTCACAAATCATAACTATGGCCACCAACAAAATTCTCCAAGGCATGACTTCTTCTAAAGTCTCCAACAACTAGAGACTAGCCCATAAGCTCAATATGGTGGAAATTTTGATCCACAACCATAGAGCCATCACCTTTTGTCATGTTCACAGGAAAGCCAACTCTGTTGTAGATCTTTTTGCAAACAAAGGGGTGGAAAGAAATTGTGAGCTGCATCAATCCATCCTGGCCTAGGTTGAGGAGGAATCCCTAAGACAGGAATGCCACGCTCTCATCTATAAGGATTGACATTGCCCTGATGTGGGTGACAGAATTGATACAACTTCCAATCACATCCCACACTCCACGGGTAATGGAGATCCCCCATGCAGAGCTTCATCTGTTATGGATCCTCATTTTGTTAGTTACTCACACGAAACTCACAGAACCACTAATGATGATGAAAGGAGGGGAACTGTGTCATATTGTACTAAGCATCACCTCGCAACCACCATCATTAACGACCTCTATGATTAACCTGCATTGTATCCATACCCATTCCCTTGAGCCTTCTCAGGTTCTCAATCATCGCATGTAGATGCATGTGAATCCTAATCATTGATATCCTCATCGCACTCATCCCTACCCCTTTAAAGAGATGAGCTCTCCACCCACTTTCATACTCTATCTATCTACTTGGTATTTTGCCTCTCTTTCTCTGCTTGGGCCTCTCCCTGACTTCCATAAGATGCAAAGCTCTACTCTCTGTGTAGCTCTGCGCATTCCCCATTGGGTTTTCACACACCTTCCTGCGCATTCGCCCTTGAGCTACTCCTTTCCCCTAAGCCCTCGCACGGCTCGCCCTTTTATGCCCCCTTTTTTTACGAATTTCTCCCCCCTGCCTCGGTGCGCAATCACTCGTAGACTTCACCAATGAACTATCCGCAGAGGACAGAGAGGGGCTCTCCCTAGCCGTTATCACCATGGCAAGGATAATCGTCTCGAGTCGATACATGGCTCCTCTTCCAGAAACTTTGTGCATCCTGAATCCAAGCAGCATGTAGAAGCCTCTAGGCACACTGTGCAGAGAGGCAGAAGTGGTGAGAGGAAGTCCACCACTCCTCCACAGAATCACCCCAAGCACAACAAAACTGACTCGATGCCGGTCCCAGAAAAGGATGATGATGATACAGACATCTGGGTGATGGGCTTCGAGGTCATCCGGACGTGAGTCTCCGATGGCGTGGATCCAGACTCCCCCATTCTCTGTGCATTGGTTTGCACTCCCATGCAGACAATGGCTGATGCGAAGGTAGATGTTGCAGAGACTCTTGCTTGCCCCATTGTGGAGGATGACCCCTACAGTGATGATGAAGATGGAAAGTGAAGTCTGCGCGACCGCATATATCTCCTATGTTTTTTGTCATGATCGCCATTAGTGCCTATATGCTACCATTCACTTTATGTTACTTAGATACGTCAGCACTTTTGCTCATAATAATTTTTTCTATTATAAATTTTGTTTGGGTAGGTTCCTCCCTCCCCCCCCTCGCCACCCCCCCCCCCCCCCCCCCCCCCAAGGAAGCCCAGAAACCATGTATCAAAGGCTGGGATAGGCTAACCGCAGCTTGCCTACCAGCCTGTAGCATATGTAATTTTGTGTTTTTGAATTAATAGAATAGCCAAACTTACCAAAATAAAATAAAATAATAAAATAAATTAAAATTATTCTAGGTAATTATTTTATTCGTAAATATGTCCATTTTTACTATGTAAACATTTTGAATGAAGTCAAGACATGAGAAAATTATATTATCTACAATATACACGGTGTATAAAATTAAAAGTAGGTACTCATAAAGGAAGGTAAGAATTTCCTTTCAATCATGACAAATTTCGGCATTTTAAATGATGTAGAGTAATAAGGATTTAAAAATGAAAAGAGAATGTGATGTTTTTGGTCATTGATGAAGACGTTGGGGGTAGGAAATCATGAGGTGTAGTCATGGAATTGGATAATCTACTTAATCAATTTCATTTTCTACAACTCTTATTTTCCTTCTTCTTTAACGAATTATAGAGCCATTGTTCTCCTAATTTAATCTCTTGAGACGCTTGATAAATCTGGCGTTAAGGGTGTTAAGATGGATTTAGGTTAGTTTCATGCAGTCATACAAAATTTTTTGAACATATAATTATTTTGATAATTTTAAATATGCTAAATGTGTCTAAAATCAAGTTGGTCAATTTAATTTTAACTTTTCTTAGTTACCTTAGTTTGTTGAGACGAGAGAGACACTTCGTAACTTGAATGATGAAAAATTATGAAATAAAAATTTTAAGTGCAAAGTGACAATGTAACAATGTTGAATGATGGATAATGTGAATAATAAGAATATAGTCAATTACAAACAATCTTCATTGCAATCAATCTTAAACTATTTATGTCCCCATTCTTTTCCTTCCTCTCTCTCCCTTTCTCTCCCACCTCCCTCTATCTCACCCCCCATCACATACACACTCTCTCTCCACCCTCCAACTCTATCATTCTCTCCCTCACTCTCTCCTTCTTTATCTCCCCCTCTCTCCCCCCTCCATATCTCTATCTCCCTATCTCTCTCTTCCCATTCTTTCCATATCTCTATCCTCTCCTTTTATCTCCCTTCCCTCATCTCCTCTCTCCCTCATTCTATATTCATCTCTTCCTTATAACTCTCTCTCTCTCTGTGTCCACTTGTATCTCTCAATGTCTTTGTACTTCCCTCGCTCTCTTTACCCCTCCAAATCCATCTCTCTCCCTGGTTCTCTCCTCCTCTCTGCCCCCTCCTCTCTCTCTTCCTTTTTCTCTCTCCCTATCTCTCCCACCTCTATGTCTTTCTCCCTAACTATATTCCCCATCCATCTAACTCTCTCTCTCTCAAATATGATCACAATGTATTTTATTTAAGAAAGTATCTATTAAAAAAAAAAAAAAAAAAAAAAAAAACATATTCGGTTGTAAAATATTAAACCTATATTTTGGATCAATCATGTCAAAAAAAATATGATAATAAAAAAACTTAAAAGAATCATGCACTATCTTTCTTCTATCATTGTTAGTCACTTTTCTTTCTCTCTTTTCTTGGATCTTTGGTTAAAATGCATCTATCCTCATTTTTTATAATATTATTTATATTATATAAATTTTACATTTGTATATTTAAAATTATTCTCATTTTTAATTTATTAAAACCTCTATTTAATCTTTATGGGAATTTTTTTAGTATTCATGATGATATTGGGTTTAGATATACCTTTAAAGTAATTATAGTTTTTTGCTTTAAAATTTATTTTAAAAATGTTATAAAATTAAATTAAAATAAAGTATTTGTGAAATATTTTGATTTTGAAATAAATTATGGGATTTGGGCATGTGGTATTCATAATCCAATGGTCATGGTATTGGCCCATGGTATTGTAACAAAATATAATTAAAAGCTTGGATCCATAACATAATAATCAAAAGCCTAACTGGCCCATGGTATTGGTAAACCATGGTATTATGATTTTTTTTCATTCTCTCCCTCTCTCTCTATCTTTCTCTTCTGGGTATTTGACCATCGTATTGTACAAAATACTATTTAGAAGTTAATAATATCCATATTAAATATTCATGATTAAAAATATTATTATATTATAAATATTAATTAATTATAGACTTATTAGTTAAATTTAAAAATGATTATATAATCATTATATTTATTTATATTATAAAATAATATTAATTTATAAATATTATGTATTTTAATATGATAGATATATAATATTTTTATTTATCTAAAAAATTATTCATAATTTTATTAATAAAACAAATTTAAATTTAAAAAATACCTCACATCTCAAAATTAACATCTCACACTCACACATATAATTTCTTGTAAATCAAATTGCCTTCTTCCCTTTCTTTTCTTTTTATGTATGTTGGCTACAGGATCATTCTACTGCTTCGTGTAATTCTCTTTTATTCTTTCGAGTGAAGTCTACTGTTACTATTTGTTTTTTTCTACCTAGGTTTTAAGGTTTACTATACTCCTACGTGACCATGCCAGGACTTGAAGGAATACATTGCTTCACGTTCTCTGCTCTCTAAGTTTTTTTAGCTCATAATTTCACGTGGATATGGAAGTGATATTAACCCATTATAATATTTTAATTAAAAATATTATTAATATTTAATAATTTCTTTTTAATTTAACAATAAATTGGAGTTGTCAAAAGAGATGAAGGAATTGTCTTGATGGCCAAAATTGGTTGGAATGTGGGTCAAAAAAATTTAAGAAATTTTAGAGTAAGAGTGTTTGAATCATGATTTTGATGGAGGGAATGGATTCAGCACAATCAAAAACTTCTAAAACACCCAAAATATTAAAATTTGATAGTTATAACATGGATTTACAAAAATCCGTGCCGAATTTTCAAAATCTTACCCAAATTTCCATAATTTTCAAAGCAAAAAAACAGTCTAATTAAATTACGGCTAAATGGAGTCTCCACAAAACCTATTATAAACATAATTTATTAAAAATGATTCCTAAACCACTTTTGCCCAACCGGATAAGCACTGTACTTACTTTTCTCGTTGACTGAAGATCGGTTACCAACAACAAATCCAGGCCTTCTAAGTCAACAAACCACCACTAAAAAGTGGTGAACATTTTCACCAATCAAAGAAATTTTATTGGCTAGTGCGCAAAGCCACAAAACTTGAAAATGGTTATTTTACCAGATTTCTATTTTTTTTTTTTTGGGAAAATGAGTAATAATATTGACATCATTTGCAAGTTTTGTGTGAAAAATGTCTTAAAAAAAAAAAAAACTTATTCATCTAACGCTCACCTATATAACTCTCACACTCACTCATCTAATGCTCACCCATCCGACCAAAGCTCACTCTTCTAACACTCCGGCTCACACTCACATTCACACTCACTCATCTAACTCATCTAACCCTCACCCATCCACCCAATGCTCACTCTTCTAACACTCACATTCACACTCACCCATCTAACACTCACTCTTCTAACACTCGTTTAACACTCACGCTCACATTCACACTCACTCTTCTAACACTCGTGTGACACTCACCCTCACATTCACACTTACTCATGTAACACTAACGCTAAGATTTTCACACTCACTCATCTAAGGCTCACACTCACATTCACACTCACTCATATAAGGCTCACCCATCCACCCTAAATTGGGTTCTAGAGGGCCTCTCCACTCAACAAATCTTTGTCACACTAACAACTTGATTAATTTAAAAACCAAACAATATAATAACTATTAGCACATCCACATTACTAAATGTGCTTGATATACATTGGTCGGCATATAAAATATAGGAAATATAGTTGATGAGCATATATCAAGCACATTTGGTTATGTGGTTGTGTTAGTAGATGGTCACCTTGCATGACCATGAGTAGTAGACCATAGTTGACTACGGTAGACTATGGCTAAATATGTTCAAGTTATGTTTAGGGATAGTTTATTATGGTCAATATAGTGTTGACTATGGATGGTGCGGGATGGCCATGGTTGTCCAAAACTAATTATAGTTGACTATGATGAGTTATAATTGACTAGGGTTAACCATGGTTGTTGATGTTTGGTTATAGGTCACCACAATTTCCATGGTTAACTATGGTTGGATATGTTAACCGTGGTTGATGATGTTAACCAAAAGTGAACATGATTGGACTAATTTGACCATTGTTTACCATAGTTTTATATCATACATTATGTTTGCCCATGTTGACAATGAATGGCCATGATTGACCATGTTTAACCATGGTGACCTTGATTGAACATATTTGACCATTCTAACTATGGTTAGCCATGCATTGATCCACCACAATTTTTTAATGTTGACTATAGTCAACTAGAGATGACCATGTTTGTTCATGGTTGATCATCATTAGAGATGACCATGTTTGTTCATGGTTAATCATCATTGACCATCATTGGCTATGGTTGAACAGGGTTGACTATGGTTAACCATGTTGATCAAAGACAACTATGGATGATTATGGTCAACCATGCTGACCATAGTTGTCTATGGTAAAATAAATTTAAGCATAGCAACCCATGGGCAACGTAGCAAACTATGGTTGACCACACTAACTATGGCTAACAATCGTTGACTATGGTTGACCATAGATGACTATCATCTATATAGTGTCTATGGTTGACAAAACAAAGTTTGACCACAGTTGACTATGGTTAACCAATATTGACATGGCCCACTATGGTTAACCATTATAAATTTAAAGAGACCAATTACTACACACACTAATCATACTTCATTACTTTATATATAAGAGCATAATACACTGCTTTCACTCATAATTTCACTCGAAGTGATATTGACCCCATTATAATATATTAATTAAAAATAATATTAAATTTAATAATATCTTTTCAACCTAACAATAAATTCAAACTCTCCACAAAACCTATTATAAACGGAGTTGTCTACCGACGCAACAGAATAGCTCGGACGACAGTTTTTTGTCGGAATCTTGTAATTGTTTTCTTCGAAAAATCAGTTAGTTGGAGTGTTTGAATTGCATTTTTGATGGTGGAAATGGATTCAGCACCATCAAAAAACACTTAGGGCATGAAAGATACTGAAGTTTAAGTACTATAACCCAGATTTTCAAAAATATTGGTCAGAATTTTTCATAATCTTATTAGAATTTCTCTGTTATTCTATGGGATTTTTAGACTACAACATTATAAACATAATAAGCATGAGTAATTACTTTTCTTGTTGAGTGAATATCGGTTACCAACCACAAATCCAGGCCTTATAAGTCAAGATCTATTACCAACCACCATTAGAAAGAGTTTGAACATTTCCACCAATCAAACAAATTCAAAGAAATTTTAGTTGGTTAGACTTGGCAAAGCCACAAAACTTGAAAAATGTTATTTTATCAGATTTATGTTTTTTTGGGAAAAAAGAGTAATAATATTGACCATATTTCTAAGTTTTGTGTTAAAAATGCATTAAAAATAAAATAAAAAATACTCACTTATCTAACGTTCATCTATCTAACTCTCATCCATCTAATGTTCACTCATTTAATTCTCAAGCTCACACTTAGTCATCCAACGCTCACCCATCTACCAAATGCTCACTCGTGTAACACTCACGCTCACATTCACACTTATTTAATGCTCACCCTTCCACCCTAAAATGGGTTGTAAAGGGCCTCTCGATGCAACAAATCCTTGTCACACCCACAACTTGATTAATTTGAAAACCAAACAATATGTAGTTTAAATAATTATTAGCACAACCACATTACTAAATGTGGTTGATATACATTGGTTGGCATATACAAGATAGGAAATATCGTTGATCTGCATATATCAACCACATTTGGTTATGCCATTGCACTAGTAGATGGTCACCTTGCATGAATGTTCAAGTTATGTTTACCGGTAGTTTATTATGGTCAATATAGAGTTTACTATGGATGGTCGTGGGATGACCATGGTTGTCCACAACTTACTATAGTTGACTATGATGAGTTATAATTGACTAGGGTTAACAATGGTTGTTGATGTTTGGTTATAGCTGACCATGATTTCCCATGGTTAACTATGGTTGGATATGTTAACTATGGTTGATGATGTTAACCAAAAGTGAACATAATTTGACCAATTTGACCATGGTTGACCATAGTTTTATATCATACATTATTGTTGGCCATGTTGACAATGCATGGTCATGCTCGACCATGTTCAACCATGGTGACCTTGATTAAGCATATTTGACCATTCTAACTATGGATAATCATGCATGGATCCAACAAAATTTTCTAAAGTTGACTATAGTCAACTAGAGATGACCATGTTTGTTCATGGTTGACGAGGGTTGGCTATGGTTAACCATGTTGATAAGAGACAACTATGGTAGATTATGGTCAACCATGCTAACCATAGTTTTCTATGGTAAAACAAATTTAACCATAGTAACCCATGGGGAACGTAGCTAACTATAATTGACCACATTGACTATGGTTGACTATAGTTGACCATGGATGACTCTCGTGTATATATAGTGTTTATGATTGATCAAACAAAAGTTGACCACGGTTGACTATACCAAGAAAACAACTTATAGAATAACACTTTAAAACCCTCAATAACAACCTCTAATACAAATAAAACACCAAAAATACATTAATTCCAATATCCTCCATCTAATTACGTGTAACAAATATTGGAAAACGTATTTACAACCATCATAAAGATCTCCATTACATATATTACAACAATTAAGATAGATCTCTATCACATATATTACAGCAATAGTAATGAATGATATTTCAACAATAATAATGAGCCGCAATATCGATATCTCGTTTATCTCTGGCCCAACGAATCTGTTTACAATATCATTTGTTAGGGTGCGTATCATTGTGCACTATTTTTCAACATATTTTCAAAATTTTCACGTGAGAGATAAAGAGAAATAGCAGGGCGATTGTTTTATTCAATAAGGACATTACATTCCATCGATAAAGCAGCGTAACAATCAGATTTCCACTGTTGAAGTAATGCGAATTCGAACCTTAAACAAGCATGGGATAATGGAGAAATGTATTCTACAAGAAACTCAATTTATTAGTTAAATCTATAATATATTAAAATTTAATTCTTACTTTTTAAATTATTATTCTAACTTCTCTGTATGTAAAATAAACTGCTTAATTTATTGAATATAAATTGTATATTCCAATTTTTATAAAACAAAATCCAGATTAAAAAATAAAAAATAATTGTCACATCTCATAGACAAAGACACCACAGGATTCTATGAATCCATAAACACATTACATTCAATGAAGAACATATTAAATCAATGAAAGACTTGGAAAACGGCTTATGCTTAGAGTCTTTGTGTGATATTAGCTGCATGATGGTGCAGGCAACGACTTATGCTCCAATCTGCATGATGTTGCAGCCAGTAGAAATTGATATTTACTCCAAAACATGATATGCGATGTTAGCTTTTTTCGTTGTGTTTAGAAACCTGCATAATCCAATTGATTTTCATTTAAACACAATAGTCCCAATAAACTTCCTAGATCTCTATGGTTGGGTGAGTTTATTTTCCTTTCTATAACTTCTGCTTTAAAATTTTAGTGAACTATGATTTTTAAAAATATACATATATTCTTTTTAAATTAGCTGTTGCCCCAAAAGGTGCAAAGAGAGGCTGATATGAGTATTGTTTGTGAATTATTAGTTTGAAGTAATTGTAGTTTTTTGACATGAAGGAATAAAAGAAAATATAATTTAACTCGTGAGACATATTTTCTGATTTAGAGGACCAATTTGATGGCCTGAAGGATGAAGAAATTTGCAGTGTAGAGCGCTATACTGTGAAAAAAACATCATTTTACGGGTTATGAGCTGAAACATAAAGAGGCAGAAAATTTATCTGACGTAATCTATGACTCCAATAAGGCAGACACCATATAGGACTACCTACTAAAAATAGATAAACACCATATCTAAATTTGCTTAGGGTGTAGAGCTATATGTTAATTCACAATGATTTTCCTTCCTTTGCAAAGAGAGGCCGATAGGAGTATTGTCTTGAAGTATTAACTTGAAGTAATTGTAGTTTTTGACATGAAGCAAGTCAATGATAATTTAATTTGTTATTTAGTCAAAGAAAAGGAATGCCCATTTAAAAGTAAAGTTGAAAAACATGGAAAAATAACCAATCTCTGGAGTTCGAGAAAACTTTGTGATTGGCTTAATCATTAGTGCAGTGATCTATTGCTGGAAATGATTAGTGCAGTCCTACAGTGGTTTTGAACATCAGAAAATGAGAGTTTCATAGCTTCCTTGGAGAGAGCCTATGTTTTTGTGCTAAGCTCTCTGAGCACATGGCTAAAAGATAGTCAACCAAAGGAGAGCGTTACCTCCTGTATTTCATGAAGAAGTCACTGTAAGAATGCATTTTCACATTATTTTTCTTATTTTCCGAGTGGATACCATTAGTTGCAGTTTTTTTATATTTTTGGGGGAGGCTACTGCGAGATATGTTCTTAACGGCAAAGGCTACAAATTTGGCATGATTATGTGAGATATGTTCCTTTGGCTACAAATTCCGCATGATTATTTGACCTGTGTCCTGGAGTACATCGGATATGCATGTAATGGGAATGGTTCAGAAATAAGACCACACTAACCCTAATTTCCAATTGAGATTAAAAATTAGCAGATGGCAAAGTGATAAATTTGAAGTCAAGTGAACAGAACCTAGAAACAACAAATAGTGACAAAACCCAAGTACACCACCCACTTTCAACTATTAATTCACAACACTGTCAGCAAGGTTTACCTTAGATATGGCCTTTCACTTTTAACACTTTTTGTCACTACACCTGAGCAAGGTTTACCTTAGTTAGGGCCTTTCACTTTTAACACTTTTTGTGACTACACCTAAGTATTTCACATGGACCCAAATGTCACAAGCACAATGAACTCAACTGCTTCTGAGTAAATTGAAATATTTATATTACTTACTAACTTTCACTTTGTAACAGTTATTTTTCACTACACGTTAGTATTTGACATGAACCCCAATGCCAACAAGCACAATGAACCCAACTGCTTCTAGATTAATTGAAATCAACTTATCCCTTAGGTAAATCTTATGAAGTAATGCACCTGAAGGTGGCAGATGACTTGTTATATTTTTCATTTTTTTCAAATATGGAATTTCTAATGGAGAAGTCAAACATCCCTCAGGAATATACCTAGTATATCACATCACCTTGAAAACAATGAGAGATTCATGATTAAGAGTATAGGCCTATAGTTAATCATTTTAGAGATTTTCATTTCATTATCTGGACTAAAAACTTAAGGAATGCTAATAAAAAAGGGAATGTTTTCATCTTAATTAATATAAGGGAAAAAATGTTGCAAATGCAGTTGATTCCTGCCATCATAGTTAGTTAATTCATTGAATTAATGACATTCAGATATGGTTTTTAGAAGTTTAAATAAATAAAAAAAGCTACAAATGTAGTTGATTCCTGCCACCATAGTTAGTTAATTCATTGAAATTACAACATTCAGATATGGTTATTAGAAGTTTAAATCCTTCACCTATTTTGTTACAATTTGTTATGACAATAAATTTTAGAGCTTATATCGATGCAATTTTATATATACGAGTAAAACCCAGAGCCATTGTCAATGTAACAGTGAAGTCAGTTCCTATTTTTCCATCTTATATGATCCTTCACTACATGAAAACTTTGAAAGCATGCAATCTTCATATAATTTATTAGTTTAATGTTTCCAATTAGGTAACATAATCCTCCAAATTTTACCATTGCAAGAGGCATATTCATTTGCATCGTTGCAGGCCCTATATTCCCATCATACTCAAATTCCAATGTAAATATTACATAAGTTGTAATGGCATCCTGACAAATTGATGTTCAGTTTCATGAACATTGACAGAAAAAACAGTTGGTGCAAATTTAAGATTTCTCAAAAAATATATTCATTTTCGTTATGGGTAATTTTCCACGCATCGGAAAAGAGTATTGTTGAATCATTTAAAAAGGGTATCCATCTCCATGGCATCCATGGAAGAAAGAAACTAAGCGAATAACAACAACATTTAAAATAAGGGACAATTGTGGACAACACTTGCAGCCTCTTTCCATTTCCATCAAATACAATGTAGAGTCTGCAAGCTGCACCTGTCAAATATGGTACACGGAAATTGAAAGTGAGACAAAAGAATCAACTTTATGTGAGCACCTAACTCTAGTGTCTTGAGATGTTTACACTTGTGATCTCCATATTCTTCCTTCCAAGAAATGATCATCAATAAATTGATTGTCGATATTTTATGGTGATCTCCTTGAGGTATATCTAAAAGCTCATGGAAATCCATCCTGCATCCGGCGTCACTTTGAATACTTCAGAAAATCCTAAGTACACCATAGTAGTTAATTACTACGAAATAACTTATTTCGTCATTTCGCTATCAGGTTCAATAGCTTTCTTTGCTACTGGAAAGAGGACCTCTTCAACAAGTTGTTGGGTAGGATCTCCATCCAGATAAGATGACATAAACCATTCCACATTGTTAACCACCTCTTCATTGGTAAAATATGGATAAATACCATCTAATGAGAGTATAAAATAATGGTCTTCAGGACCCAGTCTATGGTGACGAAGAGCAGGCGTGCAGGTGATGTATGGCGCAGTGCCAACAAAATCAATTCTAAAGACCTCGAGAAGAGAATCATTCCATTTCAGCTGCAATCCCAAGAAGATAAGCATCCATCAGACCCAAAGCATGGTGTGATCAATCTACTTCACTGGCTAAATTTTAAACCGAATGGATGAATGTCTTAAATGCATAACTATGAAACTGAAAGTCACATAATTTTACTTGTAATATTTGAAATTATGAACAAAATAAGCAGTTTATACAAATTATGTGTGTTTACATGAAGGTCTTTAAAATATTAATGGATGATATTATAGCTAATCTAACTTCCCAGGTCGCTGATATAGATCGAAACCAAAGTTTAACCTACATTGATCTAACACTGAGCATTGGGTAAGTTCCTGAATGGATAATCTCTAACCTGCTTGAGGAAGCCTGCACCAAATGCATGTGTGACCTTCAGCATCCCTTTGACACGGTCATTCATGATAGGTAGTTCATCATCTATATGCTCTGCCTTGATCTTCTGAACCTCTTGAAGAAACACCACTGAAACAAATCAATCCTAAAATGCATATAGTTTGACAGTAAGATGCCTCAGAATGCCAATTTGACAAGGTAAATACTTGGAATGATGAAACAAAGTAGAAAACAAAGAAGATCAATTAACACGAGTTTATGATGTTGAGTCCAATAAAAAGAACTATTATATTACCTCTTCAACACTAGTACTGTGATCCAAGGATAGCTGCACAACACCTAAGGTTGGCTTCTTTCCTGGTAGATCCATATCATTTGAGCAATCATTGAAGGCATCCAAATCATGTGAGGTTTCCTCACTGATTCATTCCAAGTCTCTAAAGGGTCGATATTCTCCCACTGCCTGAGATATAGAAACGATTTCACCTAGATCAAGCTTTAGTTTCTTCGCCAAGATTTCCCAACTGTCCCCAACTTTCATTTGCTTCTGGGTAGATTGAAATCTTTATCTTAGTTACTAACTTTCACTTTGTAACAGTTATTTTTCACTACACGTTAGTATTTGACATGAACCCCAATTCCAGCAAGCATAATGAACCCAACTGCTTCTAGATTAATTGAAATCAATTTATCCCTTAGGTAAATCTTATGAAGTAATGCACCTGAAGGTGGCAGATGACTCGTTATATTTTCTATTTTTTTCAAATATGGAATTTCCAATGTAGAAGTCAAACATCCCTCAGGAATATACCTGGTATATCACATCACCTTGAAAACGATGAGAGATTCATGATTAAGAGTATAGGCCTATAGTTAATCGTTTTAGATATTTGCATTTCATTATCTGGACTAAAAACTTAAGGATGGCTGATAAAAAAAGGGATTTTTTTCGTCTTAATTAATATAAGGGAAAAAAATGCTGCAAATGTAGTTGATTCCTGCCATCATAGTTAGTTAATTTGAGTTAAAAAAATTCAGATATGGTTATAAGAAGTTTGAATAAATAAAAAACACTGCAAATGTAGTTGATTCCTACCACAATAGTTAGTTAATTCATTGAAATTACAACATTAAGATATGGTTATTAGAAGTTTAAATCCTTCACCTATTTTGTTTAATTTTTTTATGACAATAAATTTTAGAGCTCATATCGATGCAATTTTATATATACAGGTAAAACCCAGAGCTATTGTCAATGTAACAATGAAGTTAGTTCCTGTTTTGCCATCTTATCTGATCGTTCACTACATGCAAACTTTGAAAGCATGCAATCTTCATATAATTTATTAGTTTAATGTTTCCAATTAGGTAACATAATCCTCCAAAGTTTACCATTGCAAGAGGCATATTCATTTGCATCGTTGCAGCCCTGTATTCCCATCATACTCAACTTCCAATGTAAATATTACATAAGCTGTAATAGCATCCTGAAAAATTGATGTTCAGTTTCATGAACATTGACAAAAAAAACAATTGGTGCAAATTTAAGATTTCTTAGAAAATTTATTCATTTTCGTTGTGGGTAATTTGCTAGTGGAATGGAAAAGGAGGTTGTTGAATCATTTTGAAAGGGTATCCATATCCATGTATCATCCATGGAAGAAAGAAACCAAGATATCAACAACAGCATTGCAAAATAAGGGAAAAATTTCAGAGATGAACACTTGCAACTTTCCATTTCCATCAAATACAACGGTAGAGGCCTCTACAAGCTGTAATCTATGCTTCAAAATATGGTACATGGAAAATTGAAAAGAGACAAAAGAATCAACTCTTATGTGGGAGCACCTAACCCTCTATTGCTCCGACATTATTTACACTTGTGATCTCCATATTATTCTTTCCAAAGAAATGACTATCAGAGAAACATCGTCATGATATTTGTGGCGATCTCCTTTAGGTATATCTAAAATCTCACAGAAATCCATCCTTGCATCCATATGCTAGTTGAATACTTCAGAAAATCAAGTACACCATATAGCACTACTATTGAAATAAGTTTATTTCAAGCTATTTCCAAGCATTTAAGTCTCCTTACCATCTTTCTTTGCTGCACAAAAGAGGACCTCTTCAACAAGTTGTTGGGCAGGATCTCCATCCAGATAAGATGACATAAACCATTCCACATGGTTAACCACCTCTTCGTTGGTAAAATATTGATAAAGACTATATGATGAGAGTAACAAATAATGGTCTTCAGGACCCAGTCTATGGTGACAAAGACCAGGTGTGCAGGTGATGTATGGTGCAGTGCCAACAAAATAAATTCTGAAGACCTCGAGAAGAGCATCATTCCATTTCAGCTGCAATCACAAGAAGATAAGCATCCATCAGACCCAGAGCATGATGTGATCAATCTACTTTACTCGCTAAATTTTAAACCGAACGGATGAATATCTTAAATGCAGACATATGAAACTGAAATTCACATAATTTTTACTTGTAATATTTGAAATTACGAACAAAATAAGCAGTTTATACTAATTATGTGTGTTTACACGAAGGCCTTTAAAATATTAATAGATGATATTATAGCTAATCTAACTTCCTAGGTAGCTGATATAGATTGAAACCAAAGTTTTACTAGATTGATCTAACACTGAGCATTGGGTAAATTCCTAAATGGGTAATCTTTAACATGCTTGAGGAAGCCTGCACCAAATGCACGTGTGACCTTCAGCATCCCTTTGACAAGGTCATTCATGATAGGCAGTACATCATCTGTATGCTCTGCCTTGATCCTTTGAACCTCTTGAAGAAACACCAGTGAAACAAATCAATCCTAAAATGCATATAGTTTGACAGTAAGATGCCCTAGAATGCCAATTTGACAAGGTAAATACTTGGAATGATGAAACAAAGTAGCAAAAAAAGAAAATCAATTAACACGAGTTTATGATGTTGAGTCCAATAAAAATAACTGTTATCTTACCTATTCAATACCAGTACTGTGATCCAAGGATAGCTGCATAGCACCTAAGGTTGGCCTCCTTCCTGTCAGATCCATATCATTTGAGCAATCATCGAAGGCCTCCAAATCATATGAGGTTTCCTCACTGATTCGTTCCAAGTCTCTGCACGGTCGAGATTCTCCCACTGCCTGAGATATAGAAACAATTTCACCCAGATCAGGCTTTAGTTTCTTCACCAAGATTGCTCGATTGTCCCCAACTTTCATCTGCTTCTGGGTAAATTGAAATCTTTATCTTAGTTACTAACTTTCACTTTGTAACAGTTATTTTTCACTACACGTTAGTATTTGACATGAACGCCAATGCTAGCAAGCACAATGAACGCAACTGCTTCTAGATTAATTGAAATCAACTTGTCCCTTAGGTAAATCTTGTGAAGTATTGCACCTGAATGTGTCAGATGACTTGTTATATTTTTCATTTTTTTCAAATATGGAATTTCCAATGGAGAACTCAAACATCCCTCAGGAATATACCTGGTATATCACATCACCTTGAAAACGATGAGATATTCATGATTAAGAGTATAGGCCTATAGTTAATCATTTTAGAGATTTGCATTTCATTATCCGGACTAAAAACTTAAGGATGGCTGATAAAAAAAGGAATGTTTTCATATTAATTAATATAAAGGAAAAAAATGCTGCAAATGTAGTTGATTCCTGCCATCATAGTTAGTTAATTCATTGAGTTAACGACATTCAGATATGGTTATTAGAAGTTTAAATAAATAAAAAACGCTGCAAATGTAGTTGATTCCTGCCACCACAGTTAGTTAATTCTTTGAAAGTACGACATTCAGATATGGTTATTAGATGTTTAAATCCTTCACCTATTTTGTTACAATTTCTTAGGACAATAAATTTTAGAGCTCATATCGATGCAATTTTATATATACAGGTAAAACCCAGAGCTATTATCAATGTAACAGTGAAGTTAGTTCCTATTTTTCCATCATATCTGATCCTTCACTACATGCAATCTTCATATAAATTATTAGTTTAATGTTTCCAATTAGGTAACATAATCCTCCAAAGTTTACCATTGCAAGAGGCATATTCATTTGCATCGTTGCAACCCTGTATTCCCATCATACTCAAATTCCAATGTAAATATTACATAAGCTGTAATGGCATCCTGAAAAATTGATGTTCAGTTTCATGAACATTGACAGAAAAAGAAATTGGTGCAAATTTAAGATTTCTCAGAAAATATATTCATTTTCGTTATGGGTAATTTGCTAGTGGAATAGAAAAAGAGGTTGTTGAATCATTTTAAAAGGGTATCCGTCTCCATGTAGCATCCATGGAAGAAAGAAACCAAGCTATCAACAACAACATTGCAAAATAAGGGTAAAATTTCAGAGATTAACACTTGCAGCTTTCCATTTCCATCAAATACAATGATAGAGGCCTCTACAAGCTATAATCTCTTCTTCAAAATATGGTACACGGAAAATTGAAAAGAGATAAAAGAATCAACTCTTATGTGGGAGCACCTAACTCTCTAGTGCTCCAACATTATTTACACTTGTGATCTCCATATTCTTCCTTCCAAAGAAATGACCATCACAAAAACATTGTCATGATATTTGCGACGATCTCCTTGAGGTGTATCTAAAAGCTGATGGAAATCCATCCTTGCATCCATATGCTAGTTGAATACTTCAGAAAATCAAGTACACCATATAGCACTACTATTGAAATAACTTTATTTCAAGCTATTTCCAAGCATTTAAGTCTCATTACCAGCTTTCTTTGCTGCACAAAAGAGGACCTCTTCAACAAGTTGTTGGGCAGGATCTCCATCCAGATAGGATCACAAAAACCATTCCACATGGTTAACCATCCCTTTGTTGTTAAAATATTGATAAAGACCATCTGATGACAGTATCAAATAATGGTCTTCAGGACCCAGTCTATGGTGACGAAGAGCAGGCGTGCAGGTGATGTATGGCGCAGTGCCGACAAAATCAATTATAAATACCTTGAGAAGATCATCATTCCGTTTCAGCTGCAATCACAAGAAGATAAACATGCATCAGACCCAGAGCATGATGTGATCAATCTACTTCACTGGCTAAATTTTAAGCCGAATGGATGAATGTCTTAAATGCAGACCTATGAAACTGAAATTCACATAATTTTACTTGTAATATTTGAAATTATCAACAAAATAAGCAGTTTATACAAATTATGTGTGTTTAAATGAAGGTCTTTAAAATCTAATTAATGGATGATATTATAGCTAATCTAACTTCCCAGGTAGCTGATATAGATCGAAACCAAAGCTTAACCTACATTGATCTAACATTGAGCATTGGGTAAGTTCTTGAATGGATAATCTCTAACCTGCTTGAGGAAGCCTGCACCAAATGCACGTGTGACCTTCAGCTTCGCTTTGACATGGTCATTCATGATGGCAATTACATCATCTGTATGCTTTACCTTGATCCTCTGAACCTCCTAAAAAAACACCACTAAAATAAATCAATCCTAAAATGCATATAGTTTGACAGTAAGATGCCTCAGAATGCCAATTTGACAAGGTAAATACTTGGAATGATGAAACAAAGTAGAAAACAAAGAAGATCAATTAACACGAGTTTATGATGTTGAGTCCAATAAAAAGAACTATTATCTTACATCTTCAACACCAGTATTGTGATCCAAGGATAGCTGCACAACACCTAAGATTGGCTTCCTAGTAGATCCATATCAGTCGAGCAATCATCGAAGGCCTCCATATCGTGTGAGGTTTCCTCACTGATTCATTCCAAGTCTCTGTAGGGTCGAGATTCTCCCACTGCCTGAGATATAGAAAAGATTTCACCCAGATTAGGCTTTATTTTCTTCGCCAATATTGCCTGACTATCCCCAACTTTCATCTGCTTCTGGGTAAATTGAAATCTTTATCTTAGTTACTAACTTTCACTTTGTAACAGTTATTTTTCACTACATGTTAGTATTTGACATGAACCCCAATGCCAGTAAGCACAATGAACCGAACTGCTTCTAGATTAATTGAAATCAACTTATCCCTTAGGTAAATCTTATGAAGTAATGCGCCTGAAGGTGGCAGATGACTCGTTATATTTTTCATTTTTTTCAAATATGGAATTTCCAATTGAGAAGTCAAACATCCCTCAGGAATATACCTGGTATATCACATCACCTTGAAAACGATGAGAGATTCATGATTAAGAGCATAGGCCTATAGTTAATCGTTTTAGAGATTTTCATTTCATTATCTGGACTAAAAACTTAAGGATGGTTGATAAAAAAGGGAATGTTTTCATCTTAATTAATATAAGGGGAAAAAATGTTGCAAATGTAGTTGATTCCTGCAATCATAGTTAGTTAATTCATTGAGTTAATGACATTCAGATATGGTTATTAGAAGTTTAAATAAATAAAAAACGTTGCAAATGTAGTTGATTCCTGCCACCATAGTTAGTTAATTCATTGAAATTACGACATTCAGATATGGTTATTAGATGTTTAAATCCTTCACCTATTTTGTTACAATTTCTTATGACAATAAATTTTAGAGCTCATATCGATGCAATTTTGTATATACAGGTTAAAACCAGAGCTGTTGTCAATGTAACAATGAAGTTAGTTCCTGTTTTTCCATCTTATCTGATCCTTCACTACATGCAAACTTTGAAAGCGTGCAATCTTCACATAATTTATTAGTTTAATGTTTCCAATTAGGTAACATAATCCTCCAAAGTTTACCATTGCAAGAGGCATATTCATTTGCATCGTTGCAGCCCTGTATTCCCATCATACTCAACTTCCAATGTAAATATTACATAAGCTGTAATAGCATCCTAAAAAATTGATGTTCAGTTTCATGAACATTGACAAAAAAAACAGTTGGTGCAAATTTAAGATTTCTCAGAAAATTTATTCATTTTCGTTGTGGGTAATTTGCTAGTGGAATGGAAAAGGAGGTTGTTGAATCATTTTAAAAGGGTATCCATCTCCATGTATCATCGAGTGAAGAAAGAAACCAAGCTATCAACAACAGTATTGCAAAATAAGGGAAAAATTTCAGAGATGAACACTTGCAGCTTTCCATTTCCATCAAATACAACGGTAGAGGCCTCTACAAGATGTAATCTCTGCTTCAAAATATGATACACGGAAAATTGAAAAGAGACAAAAGAATCAAATCTTATGTGCGAGTACCTAACTCTCTAGTGCTCCGACATTATTTACACTTGTGATCTCCATATTCTTCCTTCCAAAGAAATGACCATCACAGAAACATCGTCATGATATTTGCGGTGATCTCCTTGAGGTATATCTAAAAGCTCATGGAAATCCATCCTTGCATTGATATGCCAATTGAATACTTCATAAAATCAAGTACACCACATAGCACTACTATTGAAATAGCTTTATTTCAAGCTATTTCCAAGCATTTGAGGCTCCTTACCAGCTTTCTTTGCTGCACGAAAGAGGACCTCTTCAACAAGTTGCTGGGCAGGATCTCCATACGGATAAGATGACATAAACCATTCCACATGGTTAATGACCTCTTCATTGGTAAAATATTGATAAAGACCATCTGATGAGAGAATAAAATAATGGTCTTTAGGACCTAGTCTATGGTGACGAAGAGCAGGTGTGTAGGTGATGTATGGCGCAGTGCCAACAAAACCAATTCTAAATACCTTGATAAGATCATCACTCCATTTCGGCTGCAATCACAAGAAGATAAGCATCCATCAGACCCAGAGCATGATGTGATCAATCTACTTCACTGGCTAAATTTTAAACGGAACGGATGAATGTCTTAAATGCAGACCTATGAAACTAAAAGTCACATAATTTTACTTGTAATATTTGAAATTATGAACAAAATAAGCAGTTTATACAAATTATGTGTGTTTAGATGAAGGTATTTAAAATCTTAATGGATGATATTATAGCTAATATAAATTCCCACATAGCTAATATAGATCGAAACCAAATTTTAACCTAGATTGATCTAACACTGAGCATTGGGTAAATTCCTGAATGGATAATATCTAACCTGCTTGAAGAAGCCTACACCAAATGCATGTGTGACCTTCAGTGTCCCTTTGACACAGTCATTCATGATAGGAAGTACATCATTTTTATTCTCTACCTTGATCCTCTAAACCTCCTGAAGAAACACCACTGAAATAGATCAATCCTAAAATGCATATAGTTTGACAGTAAGATGCCTCAGAATGCCAATTTGACAAGGTAAATACTTGGAATGATGAGAGAAAGTAGAAAAAAAAAAGAAGTTCAATTAACCTGAGTTTATGATGTTGAGTCCAATAAAAAGAACTATTATCTTACCTCTTCAACCCCAGTACTGTGATCCAAGGATAGCTGCACAACACCTGAGGATGGCTTCTTTCCTGGTAGATCCATATCATTCGAGCAATTATCGAAGGCCTCCAAATTGTGTGAGGTTTCCTCACTGATTCGTTCCAAGTCTCTGAAGGGTCGAGATTCTCCCACTGCCTCAGATATAGAAATGATTTCACCTAGATCAGGCTTTATTTTCTTCGCCAAGATTTCTCGAATGTCCCCAACTTTCATCTGCTTCTAGGTAAATTGAAATCTTTATCTTAGTTACTAAATTTTTCATTGTAACAATTAGTTTTCACTACATGTTATTATTTGACATGAACCCCAATGCCAGCAAGCATAATGAACCCAACTGCTTCTAGATTAATTGAAATCAACTTATCCCTTAAGTAAATATTATGAAGTAATGCACCTGAAGGTGGCAGATGAATCGTTATATTCTTAATTTTTTTCAAATATGGAATTTCCAATGTAGAAGTCAAACATCCCTCAGGAATATACCTGGTATATCACATCACCTTGAAAATGATGAAAGATTCATGATTAAGAGTATAGGCCTATAGTTAATCATTTTAGAGACTTTCATTTCATTATCTGGACTAAAAAATGAAGGATGGCTAGTAAAAAGGGAAATGTTTTCGTCTTAATTAATATAAGGGAAAAAAATGTTGCAAATGTAGTTGATTCCTATCATCATAGTTAGTTAATGCATTGAGTTAACGACATTCAGATATGGTTATTAGAAGTTTAAATAAATAAAAGAAGCTGCAAATGTAGTTGATTCCTGCCACCATAATTAGTTAATTCATTGAAATTACGACATTCAGATATGGTTATTAGAAGTTTAAATCCTTCACCTATTTTTTTACAATTTGTTATGACAATAAATTTTAGAGCTCATATCGATGCAATTTTATATAAACAGGTAAAACCCAGAGCTGTTGTCAATGCAACAGAGAAGTCAATTCCTGTTTTGCCATCTTATCTGATCCTACACTACATGAAAACTTTGAAAGCATGCAATCTTCATATAATTTATTAGTTTAATGTTTCCAATTAGGTAACATAATCCTCCAAAGTTTACCATTGCAAGAGGCATATTCATTTGCATCGTTGCAGCCCTGTATTCCCATCATACTCAACTTCCAATGTAAATATTACATAAGTTGTAATGGCATCCTGACAAATTGATGTTCAGTTTCATTAACATTGACAGAGAAAACAGTTGGTGCAAATTTAAGATTTCTTAGAAAATATATTCATTTTCGTTATGGGTAATTTTCCAGTAGAATGGAAAAGGAGGCTGTTGAATCATTTTAAAAGGGTATCTGTCTCCATGTAGCATCCGTGGAAGAAAGAAACCAAGCTATCAACATCAACATAGAAAAATAAAGGCAAAATTTCAAATATGAACACTTGCAGCTTTCCATTTCCATCAACTACAACGGTAGAGGCCTCTACAAGCTGTAATCTCTGCTTCAAAATATGGTACATGGAAAATTGAAAACAGACAAAAGAATCGACTCTTATGTGGGAGCACCTAACTCTCCAGTGCTCCGACATTATTTACACTTGTGATCTCCATATTCTTCCTTCCAAAGAAATGACCATCACAGAAACATCGTTATGATATTTGCGGTGATCTCCCTGAGGTATATCTAAAAGCTCATGGAAATCCATCCTTGCATCCATATGCCAGTTTAATACTTCAGAAAATCGAGTACACCATATAGCACTACTATTGAAATAACTTTATTTCAAGCTATTTCCAAGCATTTAACTCTCCTTACCTGCTTTCGTTGCTGCACGAAAGAGGACCTCTTCAACAAGTTGTTGGGCAGGATCTCCATCCAGATAAGATGACATAAACCATTCCACATGGTTAACCACCTCTTCATTGGTAAAATATTGATAAATACCATCTGATGAGAGTATCAAATAATGGTCTTTAGGACCCAGTCTATGGTGACGAAGAGCAGGTGTGGAGGTGATGTATGGCGCAGTGCCAAAAAAATCAATTCTAAAGACCTCGAGAAGAGCATCATTCCATTTCGGCTGCAATCACAAGAAGATAAGCATCCATCAGACCCAAAGCATGATGTGATCAATCTACTTTACTGGCTAAATTTTAACCGAATGGATGAATGTCTTAAATGCAGACCTATGAAACTAAAAGTCACATAATTTTACTTGTAATATTTGAAAGTATGAACAAAATAAGAAATTTATACAAACTATGTGTGTTTACATGAAGGTCTTTAAAATCTTAATGGATGACATTATAGCTAATCTAACTTCCCAGGTAGTTGATATAGATCGAAACCAAAGTTTAACCTAGATTGATCTAACACTAAACATTGGGTAAATTCCTGAATGGATAATCTCTAACCTGCTTGACGAAGCCTGCACCAAATGCACGTGTGACCTTCAGCTTCGCTTTGACATGGTCATTCATGATGGGAATTACATCATCTGTATGCTCTACCTTGATCCTCTGAACCTCCTAAAAAAACACCACTAAAATAAATCAATCCTAAAATGCATATTGTTTGACAGTAAGACGCCTCAGAATGCCAGTTTGACAATGTAAATACTTGGAATGATGAAACAAAGTAGAAAATAAAGAATATCAATTAACACGAGTTTATGATGTTGAGTCTAATAAAAAGAACTATTATATTACGTCTTCAACACCAGTACTGTGATCCAAGGATAGCTGCACAGCACCTAAGGTTGGCTTCTTTCCTGGTAGATCCATATCATTCGAGCAATCATCGAAGACCTCCAAATCGTGTGAGGTTTCCTCACTGATTCGTTCCAAGTCTCTGCAGGGTCGAGATTCTCCCACTGCCTGATATATAGAAATGATTTCACCTAGATCAGGCTTCAGTTTCTTCGCCAAGATTTCCCGACTGTCCCCAACTTTCATCACATACACATCTTCTCCCTTCATCAACATTACAAGCGCAGAAGATACCATCAAAGCCAACTCTCGATTTTCCGCGATGGCCTTATCAGCCATTTCCAAGTAGGCTTCCTCTGTTTTACTTAAGGCTCAACGTGCGGTGATGGGAACAAGAAAAATGTGTCAGTTCCTGTTTTTCCATCTTATCTAATATTTCACTACATGCAAACTTTGAAATCATGCAATCTTCATATAATTTATTAGTTTAATGTTTCCAATTAGGTAACATAATCCTCCAAATTTTACCATTGCAAGAGGCATATTCATTTTCAACGTTGCAGGCTATGTATTTCCATCATACTCAACATCCAATGTAAATATTACATAAGATGTAATGGAATCCAAACAAATTGATGTTCAGTTTCATGTACATTGATAGAAAAAACAGTTGGTGAAAATTTAAGATTTCTCATAACATATATTCATTTTCGTTATGGGTAATTTTCCAGTGGAATGGAAAAGGAGGTTGTTTAATCATTTTAAAACGGTATCCATCTCCATGTAGCATCCATGGAAGAAAGAAACCAAGTTATCAACAAAAACATTACAAAATAAGGGCAAAATTTCAGAGATGGACACTTGCAACTTTCCATTTCCATCAAATACAATGGTAGACGGAAATTTGTTTCAAAATATGGTACACGGAAATTTCCATTTGCTTCAAAATATGGTACATGAAAAATTGAAAAGAAACAAAAGAATCAACTCTTATGTGGGAGCACCTAACTCTCTAGTGCTCCAACTTTATTTACACTTGTGATCTCCATATTCTTCCTTCCAAAGAAATGACCATCACAGAAACATCGTCATGATATTTGCGGCGATATCCTTGAAGTATATCTAAAAGCTCATGTAAATCCATCCTTGCATCCATATGCCAGTTGAATACTTCAGAAAATCAAGTACACCATATAGCACTACTATTGAAATAACTTTATTTCAAGTTATTTCCAAGCATTTAAGTCTCCTTACCAGCTTTCTTTGCCGCACGAAAGAGGACCTCTTCAACAAGTTGTTGGGCAGGATCTCCATCCGGATAAGATGACATAAACCATTCCACATGATTCACCACCTCTTAATTGGTAGAATATTGATAAAGACCATCTGATGAGAGTATCAAATAATGGTATTCAAGACCCAGTCTTTGGTGACGAAGAGCAGGTGTGCAGGTGATGTATGGCGCAGTGCCAATAAAACCAATTCTAAATACCTTGATAAGATCATCACTCCATTTCGGCTGCAATCACAAGAAGATAAGCATCCATCAGACCCAGAGCATGATGTGATCAATCTACTTCACTGGCTAAATTTTAAACGGAACGGATGAATGTCTTAAATGAAGACCTATGAAACTAAAAGTCACATAATTTTACTTGTAATATTTGAAATTATGAACAAAATAAGTAGTTTATACAAATTATGTGTGTTTACATGAAGGTCTTTAAAATCTTAATGGATGATATTATAGCTAATCTAACTTCCTAGGTAGCTGATATAGATCGAAACCAAAGTTTAGGCTAGATTGATCTAACACTGAGCATTGGGTAAATTTCTGAATGGATAATCTCTAACATGCTTGAGGAAGCCTGCACCAAATGCACGTGTGACCTTCAGCGTTCCTTTGACACGGTCATTCATGATAGGCAGTACATCATCTGTATGCTCTACCTTGATCCTTTGAACCTCTTGAAGAAACACCACTGAAACAAATCAATCCTAAAATGCATATAGTTTGACAGTAAGATTCCTCAGAATGCCAATTTGACAAGGTAAATACTTGGAATGATGAAACAAAGCAGAAAACAAAGAAGATCAATTGACATGAGTTTACGATGTTGAGTCTAATAAAAAGAACTATTATCTTACCTCTTCAACACCAGTACTGTGATCCAAGGATAGCTGCACAACACCTAAGGTTGGCTTCTTTGCTGGTAGATCCATATCATTCGAGCAATCATCGAAGGCCTCAAAATCGTGTGAGGTTTCCTCACTGATTCATTCCAAGTCTCTGTAGGGTCGAGATTCTCCCACTGCTTGAGATATAGAAACGATTTCACCCAGATTAGGCTTTAGTTTCTTCACCAAGGTTACCCTACTGTCCCCAACTTTCATCTGCTTGGGTAAATTGAAATCTTTATCTTAGTTACTAACTTTCACTTTGTAACAGTTATTTTTGACTACACATTAGAATTTGACATGAACCCCAATGCTAGCAGGCACAATGAACCCAATTGCTTCTAGATTAATTGAAATCAACTTATCCCTTAGGTAAATCTTATGAAGTAATGCACCTGAAGGTGGAAGATGACTCGTTATATTTTTCATTTTTTTCAAATATGGAATTTCCAATGGAGAAGTCAAACATCCCTCAGGAATATACCTAGTATATCACATCACATTGAAAATGATGAGAGATTCATGATTAAGAGTATAGGCCTATAGCTAATTGTTTTAGAGATTTTCATTTCATTATCTGGACTAAAAACTTAAGGATGGCTGATAAAAAAGGGAATGTTTTCGTCTTAATTAATATAAGGGAAAAAAATGCTGCAAATGTAGTTGATTCCTGCCATCATAGTTAGTTAATTCATTGAGTTAACGACATTCATATATGGTTATTAGAAGTTTAAATAAATTAAAAACGCTGCAAACGTAGTTGATTCCTGCAACCATAGTTAGTTAATTCGTTGAAATTACGACATTCAGATATGGTTATTAGAAGTTTAAATCCTTCACCTATTTTGTTACAATTTCTTATGACAATAAATTTTAGAGCTCATATCGATGCAATTTAATATATAGAGGTAAAACCCAAAGCTGTTGTCAATGTAATGGTGAAGTCAGTTCTTTTTTTGCCATCTTATATGATCCTTCACTACATGCAAACTTTGAAAGCATGCAATCTTCATATAATTTATTAGTTTAATGTTTCCAATTAGGTAACATAATCCTCCAAAGTTTACCATTGCAAGAGGCATATTCATTTGCATCGTTGCAGCCCTGTATTCCCATCATACTCAACTTCCAATGTAGATATTACATAAGCTGTAATGGCATCCTGACAAATTGATGTTCAGTTTCAGGAACATTGACAGAAAAAATAGTTGGTGCAAATTTAAGATTTCTCAGAAAATATATTCATTTTCGTTATGGGTAATTTTCCAGTGGAATGTAAAAGGAGGCTATTGAATAATTTTAAAAGGGTATCCGTCTCCATGTAGCAACCATGGAGGAAAGAAACCAAGATATCAACAGCAACATTGCAAAATAAGGGAAAAATTTCAGAGATGAACACTTGCAGCTTTCCATTTCCATGAAATACAACGGTAGAGGCCTGTACAAGCTGTAAGCTCTACTTCAAGATATGGTACACAGAAGATTGAAAAGAGACAAAGGAATCAAATCTTATGTGGGAGCACCTAACTCTCTAGTGCTTCGACATTATTTACACTTGTGATCTCCATATTCTTCCTTCCAAAGAAATGACCATCACAGAAAAATTGTCATGATATTTGCAGCGATCTCCTTGAGGTATATCTAAAAGATCATGGAAATCCATACTTGCATCCCTATGCCAGTTGAATTCTTCAGAAAATCAAGTACACCCTATAGCACTACTATTGAAATAAATTTAGTTCAAGCTATTTCCAAGCATTTAAGTCTCCTTACCAGTTTTCTTTACTGCACAAAAGAGGACCTCTTCAACAAGTTGTTGGGCAGGATCTCCATCCGGATAAGATGACATAAAACATTCCACATGGTGAACCACCTCTTCATTGGTAAAATATTGATAAAGACCATCTAATCAGAGTATCAAATAATGGCCTTTAGGACCTAGTTTATGGTGATGAAGAGCAGGTGTCCAGGTGATGTATGGCGCAGTGCCAACAAAATAAATTATAAAGACCTCCAGAAGAGCGTCAATCCATTTCGGCTGCAATCAAAAGAAGATAAGCATCCATCAGACCCAGAGCATGATGTGATCAATCTACTTTACTGGCTAAATTTTAAACCGAATGGATGAATGTCTTAAATGCAGACCTATGAAACTGAAAGTCACATAATTTTACTTGTAATATTTGGAAGTATGAACAAAATAAGCAGTTTATACAAATTATGTGTGTTGACATGAAGGTATTTAAAGTATTAATGGATGATATTATAGCTAATCTAACTTCCCAAGTAGCTGATATAGATCGAAACCAAAGTTTAACCTAGATTGATCTAACACCGAGCATTGGGTAAATTCCTGAATGGATAATCTCTAACCTGCTTGAGGAAGCCTACACCAAATGCACGTGTGACTTTCAGCATCCCTTTGACATGGTCATTCATGATAGGCAGTACATAACCTGTATGCTTTACCTTGATCCTCTGAACCTCCTGAAGAAACACCACTGAAACAAATCAATCCTAAAATGCATATAGTTTGACAGTAAGATGCCTAAGAATGCCAATTTGACAAGGTAAATACTTGGAATGATGAAACAAAGTAGAAAACAAAGAAGATCAATTAACACGAGTTTATGATGTTGAGTCCAATAAAAAGAATTATTATCTTACCTCTTCAACACCAGTACTATGATCCAAGGATAGTTGCACAGCACCTAAGGTTGGCTTCTTTCCTGGTAGATCATATCATTCGAGCAATCATCGAAGGCCTCCAAATCGTGTGAAGTTTCCTCGCTGATTCATTCGAAGTCTCTGTAGGGTGGATATTCTCCCACTGCCTGAGATACAAAAAAAATTTCACCCAGATCAGGCTTTAGTTTCTTTGCCAAGATTGCCCGACTATCCCCAACTTTCATCACATACACATCTTCTCCCTTCATCAACATTACAAGCATAGAATATCCCATCAGAGCCAACTATGGATTTTTCGCGACAGCCTTATTAGCCTTTTCCAAGTAGGCTTCCTCTGTTTTACTTAAGGCTCGACGCGCGGTGACGGGAACAAGAAAAACGTGCCAGTTCCTATTTTGCCATCTTATCTGATCCTTCACTACATGCAAACTTTTAAAGCATGCAATCTTCATAAAATTTATTAGTTTAATGTTTCCAATTAGGTAACATAATCCTCCAAAGTTTACCATTGCAAGAGGCATAATCATTTGCATCATTGTAGCCCTGTATTCCCATCATACCCAACTTCCAATGTAAATATTACATAAGCTGTAATGCAATCCTAACAAATTGATGTTTTGTTTCTTGAACATTGACAGAAAAAATAGTTGTTGAAAATTTAAGATTTATCGGAAAATATATTCATTTTCGTTATGGGTAATTTTCCAGTGGAATGGAAAAGGAGGCTGTTGAATCATTTTAAAAGGGTATCTGTCTCCATGTAGCATCCATGGAAGAAGGAAACCAAGCTATCAACAGAAACATTGCAAAATAAGGGCAAAATTTCAGAGATGAACACTTGCAGCTTTCCATTTCCATCAAATACAATGGTAGAGGCCTCTATAAGATGTAATCTCTGCTTCAAAATATGGTACACGAAAAATTGAAAAGAGAGAAAAGAATCAAATCTAATGTGGGAGCACCTAACTCTCTAGTGCTCCGACATTATTTACACTTGTGATCTCCATATTCTTCCTTCCAAAGAAATGACCATCACATAAACATCGTCATGATATTTGCAATGATCTCCTTGAGGTATATCGAAAATGTCATGGAAATCCATCCTTGCATCCATATACCGGTTGAATACTTTAGAAAATCAATTACACCATATAGCACTACTATTGAAATAACTTTATTTCAAGTTGTTTCCAAGCATTTAAGTCTACTTACCAGCTTTCTTTCTTGCATGAAATAGGTCCTCTTCAATAAGTTTTTGGGTAGGATATCCATCTGGATAAGATGACATAAATCATTCCACATGGTTAACCATCTCTTCATTGGTAAAATATTGATAAAGACCATCTGACGAGAGTATCAAATAATGGTGTTCAGGACACAGTCTATGGTGACGAAGAGACGGTGTGCAGGTGATGTATGGTGCATTGCCAACAAAATAAATTCTAAAGACCTTGAGAAGAGCATCATTCCATTTTAGCTGCAATCACAAGAAGATAAGCATCCATCAGACTCAGAGCATGATGTGATCAATCTACTTCACTAGCGAAATTTTAAACCGAATGGATGAATGTCTTAAATACAGACCTATGAAACTGAAAGTCACATAATTTTACTTGTAATATTTGAAATTATAAACAAAATAAGCAGTTTATACAAACTATGTGTGTTTACATGAAGGTCTTTAAAATCTTAATGGATGATATTATAGATAATATAACTTCCCAGGTAGATGATATAGATCAAAACCAAAGTTTAACCTAGATTGATCTAACACTGAGCATTAGGTAAATTCTTGAATGGATAATCTCTAACCTGCTTGAGGAAGCCTACACCAAATGCACGTGTGACCTTTAGCTTCCCTTTGACACGGTCATTCATGATAGGCAGTACATAATCTGTATGCTCTGCATTGATCCTCTGAACCACTTGAAGAAACACCACTGAAACAAATCAATCCTAAAATGCATATAGGTTGACAGTAAGATGCCTCGAAATGCCAATTTGACAAGGTAAATACTTGGAATGATGAAACAAAGTAGAAAACAAGGAAGATCAATTAACATGAGTTTATGATGTTGAGTCCAATAAAAAGAACTATTATCTTACCTCTTCAACACCAGTACAATGATCCAAGGATAGCTGCACGGCACCTAAGGTTGGCTTTTTTGCTGGTAGATCCATATCATTCGAGCAATCATCGAAGGCCTCCAAATCATGTGAGGTTTCCTCACTGATCTCTTTCAAAAGAGAAGGCCTATCGGCCTAAATATGTAATAATGTAGCTTATAATAAGTCAAAGAAGTATAAATATGATTTTTGGTGAATTTCTCCATTAAAAAAGACTATTAAAGATAATAATAGAGAAATATATTCTAGAAAAAAGTGAGTTTATGAAAGATTAAGATTTAGTTTCTATTCTTTAAGTTGTTGTTTTATCTTCTCTATATGTGAAACTCCTTATTTTTTAAATACTCAGTTTATTGAATATAAATTGTCTTCCATTTTTTATAGCAAAACTAAATAGAAAATAATAATTATCATATCTCATTCACAAAGACACATCACATAAATCCACAAACACATGACATTCAATGATGAACATATTAAATCAATGAAAGACTTGGCAAACGAGGGTATTACTCTTTTAAACACAATATTTTTCTTCTTGTTTTAGTATTAGCTTTTTAAACACAATATTTTTCTTCTTGTTTTAGTATTAGTTTCATTGTTAATGTGGGAAGGAAGAATGACATATATATAGATTTATCCACCAAAACACTACTATTATTAAAATTGTATCAAACTCTATTTAGTTGGGATATTCTTTATAAAAAATTCAATTCCCACAAATTAAAATATATTATGAATAATACATCATATTTATGTTTTTTTATAATTTGTATATTTAGAATTTGTATAATCTTTTAATTTCATCCAAAATTAGTTTGTCTCTGTTATATATATATATATATATATATATATATATATATATATATATATATATATATATAAGGGTTTTAATATATTTTTAATTTAAATAACTAGGTTCATTACATCAAACATAAATATGAGGTAACAAAATCAATAAATACATATTTTATAGTGATCACTTAAAAAAAAATTGAAGTGAAAATATTTTGGAGGCAATGTGTGAGTGGTATGAAAATTTGTGCACTCTTTTAAAACACATACGCACTTTCAAGAACACATATATTATTTTACTAGTATACTTTCTCTTTTCTGACTAGATTCTTTTGTCCAATGTATATATCAATGACTAAGCTTGGATACTAAGGTCCTTAACATGATAAATGAAGAAAAATTGCTTTAGGTTGTAAAGGTTGCTTCAAAGTATCAAGTTCCCTACACAAACAACTTGAAACAATACACTTGGCATCTTAAACAATTCCTTATATTCCAACTAGGGTGAACGCAAGTTATGAGTCTTGAGGCCCTTTGATATAGTCATCCTGGTAGCCATGATGAGTGGACCGGACCCTAAACTAATTTATTTAACCCTTACTCTTTTTACGCTTTTCAATACTTCAAGAAAAATGTATTAAATATATTGAAGAAAATATCTCTAGAAGCAAATATATCCTAAGAAAAATCTAGATCTAACAACCAAATGCTCTAGATGCAATGTATATATATATATATATATATATATATATATATATATATATCTTACAAAATTATAAATAAATATCACCATTATTTATAAGAACCCTTATAGAATGATATCTAGTATATAGTTTCTCAATGTTTTAGTGAAAAACTTGATTCTTAGAGACAATTTTCCTTCAAATGGTGTAAGAATAAATTGTAGTTGGCCCTTATTATCCTTATTCAAGATCATTAAATACTCTTTGTAACTAAAATAATTCACAATATATCGTTGTGGTTGTTATATATTCAACTTATTTTGATTAAATCATAACAATGGGTTACTTTTTGGATTCCCAGAAATTGCACTTGAACCAACCGAGATGAAAGAAATACTCTGAAGTACTCTTTATATCATCTAAGTTGCCTAAAAAATCATACTTTTTTATAGTCAATAAAAAAATTATCCTCAATCCCCCGATTGGAGTGCCATGTGGCAAATGAAGACCAAAGGGCGGTGTCACGCAGCGACACGCACCACACCATCACTCTCAGTCATTAAAACTCCAACTTGTAGCTGCATGGAGTCAGGTAACTTTGCATGCCAGATAATAATGGCAATAGAAGAGCACCAATTAATCATGTCAGATAAGCATTGGAAAAGTGGAGCAGTCGGTTAAGGAAAGAAGGGAAGAACCGACAGAGCATTCTTCTTGACCGGAAAACTCACAGCGGATCCGAAGGCAAGGCAGCGACAGGTCTGCAACGGTTACAAATCCAAATCCTTTGGTATGTTATGGCTCTGGTTCTTTACACTATTAATTTCCCTCATGCTCACTATAATAACAATGGAGAGAGTAAATTCATGGGTAGGTTAGAGGGATTGCATGAAAATTGTTGTTGGAAGGGAAGGCATCTTTCTCATTCTAATTTCAGCAAGACATTTGCATTCCTCTGGTATGCCATTCCTTTTAGATTGCCAAAGTGACAAAATATGGCGATTTTGGTTATCCCTGCTATGTCCATTGAACCGTGTTTCAGAACCCCTTACTGCCTTCAGCTTGTACTAACCTCGAGTCTTTGGGTAAACTCCTTTCAGGCTTCCGTGTTGTGGCTCTGTAATCATGAAATTGCATCTCAATTCTATGAGACCGCTAGTATGGCATGCCAGGATAACTTGACTCATGTTTGTAATCTCACCTCCGCCCACTATGAATGGGTTAGTCAGGGAACCAAAACCCCTTTTTTGTGTATTATGAGAAGTCTGGTCCGTTAGTATGTTACCTGATTTTTTATTCCAGCAATGTTGTTGAATCTCAAATGTGTTATATTCGATAAGGAGAATAATCATTGCATTTGCAATCCTCATCAATTGGATTTTTTATTCTGGCAGGTCTTTAAACGAGCTGGTTTTACCACCTTTATCAGTAATTTCATGGCAATCTTCTTTTTCATCTCGATTACGATGGAAGATGTGGGTCCCATAAGAATTCCCATGCATTTTGTTGTTGATTCTCTCTCACCCTATACAGGCTTACTTACAATTCTCATAGGTGTAGCTCAGTTGCTGTTAGTGCTTGTCTGTCCCAAAACAAATATGGTTAAAGGTCAGCTTGTCAAACGTCAACCTAGAGAAAAAGGGAAGAAGAAGCTTTCAAAATCCAATGTCGGTCCAAGCAAGTAAGGCAGAAAGATGAAGAAAGAGGTCATGGAGAATCTCTTCGATGTTTACTCCTCAGGCAGTCCACCACACATTTGCAATGTAATCTAAGGTTGGGAGATGGAAAGTAATAGCAAGGAAGAATATATAGAAGTACATGAGGATACCATGGATTTCGTTTTAGAGCCCAGGAACACAAGAGGGATAATATCCCTCTTTCACCAGTCCATCCATACATATTGGACTCTCAAATGTGTGTTGGCCAAAGATTTTCAAATTTTCCAGGAAAATGAAGGAAATCCCAATGTGGTCTCAATTTTGCAGGAAATCAAAAAATAAATTCAGGATATACGAGTATCTTAGTATCATGCCATAGCTTGAATTGGAAGAATCGAAAGGAAGCTTCAATCTATGTGACAAATTGACATGATGGGCTCTACTGCAAAATACCTGATGCCTAAAGACTCTTCAGACGGTTAACCAATGATGTTCTAATTTTCCATCAATTTTGCGGCCAAATTTTACTTTTCATGTTTTCAGTTATAGTTTTCTTTTTAAAGTAAAATGGACATAGTGGCTATTAGACGAAAGAAACTATTTCAGTACTGGATGGCGTTTAATGCTTTAAGGTGGCCAACAAACCTGGTTTCCTTCGGGAAGGTTGAGGCTACCAAATTTGTATATGTTGCAACTTCCTCTCCTTTTTTATAAATGGAAAATGGTAAGGCACTATGAAACTTACAAAAAAAAAAAAACTTATCCTCAATTATTTAGTATAAAGCACCATATTTTGTTTTTCCTACAATGTATCTCAAACACCTTTTGTGAGCTTCATGCTTTTCTTTAAATATCTCGATGAACCTAAAAGTCAATATAATTGCAAAAACAATTTATGGTCTATTAGTAGTGACATACATGAGACTACCAATTAATTTGTTTAAAAATGTAAGATCCACATTTGAACCTTCATCTTCTTTGCTACATTATTTTTTCCATTGTTGTCTTGCAATTCATCATTCTAAAAATTAATGCATATTTTGTTTGACATATGAAGATTGAAGAATCTAACAAATCTATCCAAATACATCATGAATCTCAAACTTTTCATCTCAAATTTATATTTCAAGGTAATTTAAATAGTTATTGATCATTTCTATATTGAAAACCATACCATCAACATATAAACAAACAAACAACTAGAATTTTCTATTGGTAAATTAGTTCATTATTTCCTCCACTATATCAATGGTTGATCAAATAAGATTTTATCAGCCACGTGGATCTAGAAGTGATATTGACTCATTAAAATATATTAATATAAAATACCATTAATATTTTATAATATCTTTTTAACCTGGAATGAACTCAAGGAAAAATGGCCTCTGCTAGGGTTTCTCTTTGCCTTACTACTGACACCAACATCGAAGCTGTAGCTCAAATGACTGCCTCACTCAGTTCTGCCACTGCCACCATAGACGATCAAGATGCCTCAGAGGCCATTTCCGCCATAGTTGATCAAGAAGCTTCTGAGGTTGCTACGGCTGTTGCTGCCCTCGGCTACCCACTCTGGCTCCGAGTTTCACTATTCTTCGTTGCCGCCGAGAGCGATGAGGGTGAAGGTATTATGGAGACCACTGTCACGCCCACAGATTCATATATCGCTACAACGGTGGCACAACCTACTACCCCCATATGCATCAAAGATGTGAATCATACCTGGAAAAGAGACCCAGCTCTCCTACAAGATAAAATCGCTCACAAGAATGATGAAGCCTGCACAGGTAATCAAGCAGACTCTACCACAGCCGAGGCCCTGCAGCAGCTTAGCTTCTCGGATATGCAATATTAGGGCGTTGGGGTTCCACTGTCAATTGAAAATACCCAGTCTCATAGTTACTGTGCTCATCATTCAACATAAATCAAAGCCTAGCTAGGCTTGGAAGATCTCGAAATACAAAGATTAATCTTGGTATAGACACACAGATTCGCACCGGAAGACAAAGGCTTTCAAGCTGTTCTCCCCCGTCTTATCAGATCTAGATCTCGCTTCTCTCAAGTAGAACCATGCTACACTGAGTGTGTGCAACAGATATGGTGCAAGAACTCTCACGCGATCTTAGGCTCAGGCTAGGGATTCCCTTGGATCTTCAGAGCCTTCTTTATAATGGTAAACAACTACAGGACCCTCTTCCCCTTTATTTTTATAGTATTGATAGAGATGCTTCGATTGTGCTTACCCTGCGTCTGAGATGGGGAGCATCTGGGCAGCCATCCTCTACTCCTGCTTTCTCCTACAAAGATACGGTCCATGCATAGCTTCCCAAGAAATCTTCTTAAGTAGTTGAGGCTCCCAAGCCTTTTTTGTGGATAAAATGGAGGAAACTCCCTCCGTCGAAATCTCCCATCCATCGTTGGATGATCAATACCAAATGTTTGCAGAAACCTCCATCATTTGCAAATTTAATGGACTATGGCCTCAAACAGTGGATATATACCATGGATCCACACCAACTGGACCAACAACAACAAAGACCTACTTTGCTCGAAGGGGTTCTTCATTGTGGCATTTGCATTCAAAGAAGATTATCATAAAGCCTTAATGGGAGGCCCTTGGTTTTGGGGAATGGAAGGGCTATTCCTCACCCCCTGGTTCCCAGACTTCAACTCCACTATAGTAGTCATCACCAAGATTCTCAGTTGGGTCAAAATTTTGAACCTCCCTGCGTATTTATGGCACTTCTATGTCTTCCAAGGGATTGGAAACACTTTGGGCCGCTTCTTGGCAATGGATACCACTAAAGGGGAGAAAGGAGTATACACCTTCGACAGAATATGTGCGGAAATAGACATAAGCAAATGTTTTCCTCATCAAATCAACATAAAAATTAGGGACTTCCATTGGACGCAGACCCTGGACATTGAAAACACCGCCTTCCAATGTCACCACTACCACTAGACAAGGCACCTTCAGAACACATGTGCCACGTTCCTCGCCAAAAAGAAGAATACCATTTGCAAATCAAAATCCAAAAGCTGGAAACCATGTGATCCAGCCCCCATGGATGACATAGAGTCCTTCAACTCGGATGAAGAGGAGATTGAAGTGGAAGGGGAGGATGTGGAGTACATGAAGGACACGCCTTCAGCTAGTCCTAAGGATCCCTTTGAACCTTTGATTTTTAGAAATGCACTCACGAGTCTTCCTCATCTGATTCAGACAAGGAGACTCCTCCTTTAGTGTAGAATCGTCTTCAAGTGATTCCTGCCCATCCGCACCATGACGTCTGGGTCAAAGTCAGTAAGAAGAAAGGGAAAAAATGTCGTTTGGAAGTTTTGACCCATTCTGGGTAGACTCTTATGTCTAGCCTTTTGGTGTCCGGATATGAACATAATTCAACCCTTTTTCCACATAATTATCAACCCGAGGGCGTTATTTATTTCAAGACTAACTGTAAAGTATATGCAGATACAAGCACATGGTCCACTGTAGATCACAGGTTTCATCTATAACACAAATACCACTGTAATAGAAATGAAATGAAATGTAGAAATAAAAGGCATCCACAACAATTAATGCAACTGTAACAACAATTAAGGAATCACACCAAAATAAACACTGCAATGAAAAGAAAGAAGAACAAAGCACCTGATCACAAGAGTGGGCCCAACCCTTGGATCAAGGCTGCAAAAAATCAAAGATTATAAGAGAAACAACAAGTTGTTGTATATTCAATTACTGATAAAAATATTGATTACAAAGTCTGTATGTCCAAGGGTCCCCTGATACACAGCTCATAGGCCTCTTTATACAATAGTCCTGAAACCCCTGATTCCTCTCAATGACTCCATTGTTACAAAAATACATCTTGTTACAACGACAACCGGATTTCCCAGCAAGAAACCATAAGAAATCCTAAGATAGTGCTAATATACCCATGGCTATCACGCTGTAGCAGCAAATAAGGAAGATGCTGGAGATGATGGGTTGTGCCTTAACTTGTGGTCGCAACGCTCCTATTGTAGCCAAATCTGAAGAAATATCGGAGTTAATATGTGGAAAGGTAAAAAATCCATGAAAAATACATCATTAATAAAATATCCCATAAAATATAGGAAGAAGGGTTTTACCTCATGCTTTTTAAGATAAATAATGGCACAAAGAGATAGAAAGATAGGGTAAAATGGGAGAGTAAAGTATACGAGTCCGGTACCCAACATCTCCCCCCAAATGATCTATCTGCATGTCTTCATGCAGCTCGTTGTCTTCTCATATCCGGATTGGACTGACTGTGATTGGCATGAAGCTGTGTGAGGTCATATTCTACAGCCATTTCTGTTCCTGGTGGCTTATATCCTTCTATCAAAACAACGTCTTTCCACCAGTTGGGTTCAACATTATAAACATGAGTATACTACACAGCTGGCAGCCACAAAAGGGGAAATTGAAATCTTAATCCCATCCATCTAACCCCACAAATATTAATTCATGCCACATAATGCGGCATTCTCTCTAAGGCACGTGCAAAGTTAGGTGCCCCAAATGGTTCTCTTTCCCTGACGGCTGAAGAAGACAACATCCATATTTTCTGACAACTGTCGAGTGCTTCCTTGCGAAATGTTATGATCTGGCCGACACATAGGTCATCACACAATTTCTGGGTTTCTGACATGTGTTCTTTACGGACCTCAATCTGTAGAAAGGTATAATTCTTGTTATAAATGTTTGATGACTGACCATGCTCTCTTCTCACAATTAATGGCTTTCCAGCTTGATTTTATTCAAATGTATCCTAGGCCTTTCTCCATTTAATCTGATTGATGGTATAGGAGGTGAAATCCCTTAAGTAGATGTCCCCCATGAATGGAATGGGTTAAAGGACTGATCATGCTTTAAATAATACCAATGCATGTAGAGCTCGCACATTAAGTGTTATCCTATATTAACATGAATTTTTAAAATACAAAGAAATTGAATGGGGTCCTCAATTTTGTACCAAATCTCCTTATATATACTTTCAAGACAAAAGAAAAGAAATTGTTCATGAAGGAAAAAGGCATAGCTTTGTTCAAGAGGTCTGCAGGCCATTACCTTCTGTGCTAGGGAGAACATATTCTCCTTATCTGTCTTTGGCAACTAAACTTGTTCTTCCAACTCTTCTATCCTGACCTTCTGTTTGGCCTGCTTCAGCCATGCCTTGTATAACTGATCCATGTACCCTGTGACGACTCCAACAGCTTGTTCTCTAACCCTAGTTGTTTCTTTCTTTTGGTAGCTCACTGCAGACTGCCACTTTTGAATTTTAGCAGCCAATACAAATTCTCGACCTTCAAGAAACTCTTCAATTGGGCTGGTCTGGGTAGTTGCAGTGGAGACTTAAATCTTCGGCTTTATTGTCCTCCATTTATATATTTTTACCTTCCTTTTTAAATGTGAAACTTGCTTCTTCAAATCCTGAACCTCCCCTTTCAGTCTCATGGTTTCACTGAACTGCAGCCGATACCTCGTTTTGAGAGTAAACCTTGTTTTCTCACACTGTTCGACCCATTCTTGTTTAACAGTGAATTCAAGTTCTAGACCTACGATAGGCTCATAAGGTGGCAGAATGCTGCCGACATCCTCTACATATTCTTTTGTCAAGCCCTTCTGGGTGGTCCCCCTATCCAGAGGGCCTTCTTCTTCTACATTTCTTCTGGGAACTCCTGTTGTTTGGTCGGTAATTTCATTGATCCCCCTATGTTTCGATGTTTCTATAGGAACTTTGTCTTCCTTGTGAACCTCTAAGTGTTCTGGTTCAATAGCGTCTGGGCCAATCTTGGCTGTGTCAAAAAATTTTAGCACCGGGGGAAAAACCACTTCTTCAATCAACGGTTTGGGCGAGCGAAATCCCCTCGCCCCTCTGGGCATCAGGGACTGGAACGGAGAACAGGGAACAGACCCATCATCTTCATTTCCGGTTTGGACTGGGACTTCATGCATTACTACCTCAACCGGAGTCGATGCTGGTTCTTGTGGGGTAGCATCGATTTCGTGGCTCAATTCCCTTGTTTCCTCTTGCCCTTTTCTTACCAGTTCTTCTTCATGGGTTGATACTAGTTCTTTTGGAACAATATCGACCTCTTGGTTCATTCCTTCTTTAGACTCCTTCTCCTCAGGAATCACCTTTGTTTTCATAGTTGGTACTGATTCTTGAGGCCCAACACCTATTTTGCGGGCTGACTCCTCCTATTCTAGCCAAATTGGGGGTGGTTCTTGTGTAACACCCCCACCTGTATCAACATCCATATCTTTTTGGGCAGGTGATATTATTTCTTGCGAAACAACATTAGTTGCCATTCCTCTGTCCACAATTCCATTCCTTTTTTCTTCATTGACAAAGGTTGACGACTGTATAACAATATCAATTTCTTGCACAATGTCCATAATTCCTTCCTATGTGTGTTCTTCAAGCGAGGTTGGTTCTTGTGTGGCAGCCTTGTTTGTGTCATCGACTACTTCCTCCATACTCATCTCTTCTTCCTCTAGTTTCTCCTGATCAATTTATGTTTCCATTTCCTCAGGTTCCTCTTGGTCAATTTATGTTTCCATTTCCTTGGGTTCCTCTTAATCAATTTCCTCTGAATATTCTTCTTCCGCCTGACCAGCCACATAGGTTGTTTCTTCTTCTCTAGCAGCAATCATATCTACTACCACTTCTTCTGAGGATCTGCAGAGTTCCACCCAGGAAACCCGCAACCTGCCTATTGCATGCACAACGAATAATAACACCAATCCATGGTTATAAAGTAATTCCATCATCTGGCAAGAGTGACAAGCAGACTGTGCCATATGTTGCAGTTGTTTCAATAAGTAAAATGGCATATTTAGGGTATGCACCTAATTCTGTGGAAATCAGAGGTGTGTTAGAATTTTAAAGTGATACTTGAACATAGCTGAGCCCTGACCCTCATAGGTAACATATTTTATTACGAAACTTGCAACTTTGTTCCAAGGATATGACACAGTTCTGCGCTCGTATCCTCTTCCCAATTGAACAACATTTTCTCCTGCCTGCAGGAACAATTCGGGAAATTCTGGGAGAGAAATTTTCCGAGCAAACCATTATTGCCCCTCCTGTATCAGCCTGCTAACCTCTGCAATTACCTCCTCTGTGACAGGAACTTCCAGACCTCTAACCCGTGAATTATTCTCCTCTAAATTGAGTTCAAATTTCATTGTGATACCTCCATCAAATCCATACAATCTATCAAAGTAGATATCCCACCCTACGTCGACAAAAACTTGCCAAACCTCTGGATTGTTGTGAACTAAAACTATGTTTTCAAGCTCATTCCACACAACTAGCCCACCCATACTGTGGAGACTTGTAGCAGCACTTCCTATAGCAGCATACCGTTGGGAAAGGTGGTGGGTACCAAATTCGAAGGAATAACACAGTGAAAATTGAAAGGTGGTAACGATAAATATGGTTGTTAACTCTCGAAAACCAAGAAAAATCATGAAATAATATGGTAAGTGTGGTAAAATAAAAATAATAATTGTTCATACAGGGTGGACGAGACATATTATTAATCCCAATACAATTTAAATGATGATACCACATATTGATGGGAATCGTAGGGTGTACCATGAGCAAAATGTCATACTTAACTTATGAGGCAATTATTACACCATCCTTGGCATGACGACACCCCCCCCCCCCCAACTTAAATTTTTGTCGTCCGCGGCATTAAAATCTTCACATGGGATATTTAATTAAATCAGTAAAAGTCACATGGAGGCGTACCTGACGGCCTACCTGGATGATGTGATGGTTGGTAGGATGATAGCGTAGTAATGATGTGGATGGTGTAACAGCATCAGTGTAACAGCTTCGGTGTAATAGCATCCAGTGTAACAACATCTGGTGTAATAGCAGCGGAGTAACATCATCAGAGTAATCGCATCCGGTGTAACAACATCCAGTGTAATAGCATCGGAGTAACCTTTTTCCAGGGTAACAGCATCAGAGTAACATCATCTAGTGTAACAGCATCATAGTAGCAACACTGGTGTAACAACATCCAATGTAACAGCATCAGAGTAGCGGCAAACGAGTAACAACAACATGAATAGCAGAAACCGAGTAACATTAGCATGAGTAGGAGCAACCAAGTAACAACAACATGAGTAACAACATCTGGTGTGGCATCATTGATTGAGTAACAACATCTAGTAATAGCACTTGGTGTAACAGAATTCGAGTAACAACAACATGAGTAGTAGCCACCGAGGAACAACATCATGAGTAACAACACCATGAGTAGAAGTAATAAGAAAATTCCTTGCTTTTCACTTCTTAGTTGTAGCTCCTGAAAAAATACAAGAAAATAGAACAACATTCTTTATTTATTTTATATATATATCTATATTTACAACTAGGCTGCAGAGGAAGGATTCTCTACGTTGATAACCTTCAAACCAGATTTCTCAGAGAGTTGTTTAATAAAAGCATCCTTAGAGGCTGGCCTGCGGTACAGTCTCAGACGATGTCCATTGACTATAAAGTTAGTACGTGTATCGTCAATTGTGACTAGGCTGACTGTTCCATTATCAAATATAGCATCCACCTCATAAGGTCCCATCCAAAAAGTGCAAATCTTTCCCTTAAAATCCTTAAAACGAGAGTCATAAAATAATGCCCAATCTCCATTTTGAAACACCTTATTTTTAATAAACTTATCATACCATTTCGTTCTCTGCTGCTAGATAGCAGTAATTCGTTGGAAAACCATTGAACGTATTTCATCAAGTTCATTAAGCTAAGCCAATCGGTGTTTCTGGGCATATGATGGATCTAAACCAACTTCCAGAGCTGTTCTGAGTGTGATTATTTCAAATTCTATTGGAAAAAATGGGGATTTCCCATAAACCAACTCAAATGGTGAAAACCCGGTTGTATTCTGCCATGTTGTTTTGTATGCCCATAGAGCCTCTGGAAGTTTCTGAGCCCAATCCTGACAATGGTATGCCACAAATTTTGTCAAAATATTTTCTAATGTCTTATTTGTGCTTTCCACTTTTCCATTCGCCTGGGGATGGTATGGATATGTCACTTTGTGCTTGACCCCATATTTTTTCATAAGCTTTGCTATCTTGTGTGATGTCAATTACGCTCCTCCATCTGAAACAACCTCTCTTGGAGTACCGTAATGAGCAAATATTTCTTCAAATAGAAAATTTGAGACTACCAGCTCTCTTGCTTTCGCAACAGCTTTGGGCTCCACCCACTTAGTCATGTAATCAGTAGAGACCAAGATGTGGACTTTCTGTTGGGAGGGTGGGTTAAAGGGTCCAAAAAAGTTAATAGCCCATTTCTAGAAAGGCTTGAGGACCACTTGTGCCTGCAAAGGCATTTCATCAGCTCTATTGGGCTGCCCCGTATGTTGGCAACTATCAAACCTCCTAACATAATTCTGAGCATCACGAAAAATGGAAGGCCGGTAATATCCCATTTTTAGCACCTTATCGCCTATTCTTTTGTCCACAAAATTCCCTCCACAAAGGCCATCATGGGCAGCTTTCAATACTTCACAAATATCATCTTCAGATGCATAACGCCATATCTTCTTATCTACTCCTGTATGAAAAAGGTACTCGGCCATCCAAGAATATCGGGCACTTTGATGAATAATCTTTCGTTGTTCCCTATATGACAAATGAGGAGGCACTTTCCCTGTAGAAATATAGTTAGTAATATCTGCATACCATGGAGGTTTAGTAGAAACTATAAAAATATGTTCATCGAGAAAATTGTCTTCTATTGGTGTGCATTCATCATTTTTATCCATTCTAGATATGAAATCAGCTACTACATTATCTTTTCCTAGCTTATCTACTATTGTAATATCAAATTCTTGAAGCAATAGTAACCATCTCGTAATACGGCCAGGAGTAATAGGTTTATTCATCAAATACCTGATTGTTGTGTGATCAGTATGGACAATAGTAGAGTACCTGGTGATGTAGTGCCAGAACTTATTGATAGCGTAAATGATAGCTAAGAATTCTTTTTCTATCACCATATAGTTTAGTTCAGCAAGAATTAAATTCTTGCTGACGTAATAAATTGCATATGGTGTTTTGTCTACCTACTGTCGTAAAACAACCCCAACTGCTATCTGAGAAGCATTAGTATGTATGTGAAATGGTAATGCCCAATCATGTCCTCAGAGGATTGGGGCTGTGCACAGTAGCCCCTTAATTTTCATGAAGGCTATCTCACAATCTTTAGTCCACAAAAATTCTGCACCTTTTGTTAGAAATTGAAATAGTGTATGTGCTATTTTAGCAAACTTTCCTATAAGGCGCCTGTAATAACTAGCAGAACCAATAAAGCTACGTACTTGTGTGGGTGTTTTGGGTACTGGGAAATGTAATATTACCTCTACTTTAGCTGGATGAACTTGAATTCCAGCAGCTGAGAGCAAACGCCCCAATACTACTCCTTCTTCCCTCATCATATGGCATTTGAATGTACTCAATGATACATGGGTCTGTTTACATCTTTTGAGTACCTTCTCCAAATTTTCCAATCCTTCATCAAATGAGTTCCCATATGGAATAAAATCATCAATATAGATTTTGACACTATCATCGACCGAATCAGAAAAAATTCCCAAGATTGCCCTCTGGAAGGTAGCAGGAGAATTACACAGGCCAAATGGAAGGACCCTATATGTGAAGGTTCTCCACAGGCATGTGAAAGTTGTCTCGTCCTGGTCTTCTGGGGCCATCTGGATCTGGTTATATCTGCTGAATTCATCTAGGAAGAAAAAAAACTTCTTTCCAGCCAAGGTGTCCAGGACTTGGTCAATGAATGGCAACAGAAAATGGTCTTTTTGTGTTCCCTTGTTTAGTTCCCTGTAATCTACATAGATCTGCCATTTACCATTCTTTTTGGGAATGATAACTAGTGGGGATACTCATTGGCTATCTGAGATGGGATAAATGAATCCTACATCCAACAATTTTTGTAATTATTCTTTAACAATGTGTTTGAGAGCAGGATTCATCCTCTGTTGAGGTTGTCTTACAGGGCGGAAATCTTCCTTAATGTAAATAAGATAAGTGCATAGGCTGGTAGGGATACCCCTCATGTCGGTATAATCCCAGGAAAAATATTCTTGATGATCATGAAGGACTTTCAAAAGCTTTTTAGTCTGAGATTCAAAAAGGTTAGGGTTGATATTAAGTGTTTTCCCTGGTTTAATCTCGATTGGAGTACTATCCTGAAATGGGGTTACAGGAATGTCCTCAATGTCATCTTCTAGTTCAATGTTTTCTTGTGTCTCACAACTCATAGCAAATTCTAGAATATGTCGAGTTTGATCGGGAACAGAACTGGAATCATTAATGAAGGCGTTAATGGCATCATCTTCAATTTCTATTTTAAATTGAAGGGCCTGGCCAATAGTGAGAACTGGTCTAACATCTTCATTTTCAGGTTCAGGCTCTTCTGCAGGTAGAGGTTTCTGAGTGGGTAATGATTTTTCAAATGGGCCTGGTTCTGCAGGAGAATAGAGCTTGAGATTATTCGTAACTGTCCCATTTGATATGATCATGTGTCCAAACCGACATCCTATGTAGGCATCTGTAGTTGCCAACCAGGGTCTTCCTAGGATCAATGGGTGGCCACCTACTGAAGATCAAGTCTAAAATATAAGGAGGTCCACAGGTTAATGCCATGAGTCTACTAAAATTATCACATCCTCTAATTTCCCTACTGGTTTAATTGTGGATTTGTCTGCAAGTTCCAGGATAGTAGGGGTTGGTTTAATGTTTCCAAGTCCTAATGTGTTCATTGTTTCAGCAGTGATAATGTTAATGGCCACTCCAAAATCCACCAGTACATTTGGGATTTCAATCCCATTAATTTTTACTGTTAGAATCGAGTTCTCGGGGTCTCCGTATTTTACAGGCATGACCTTTCCTAACATGATATCAGATCGTCTACCCATTACATGAATAGTTGATGGATCCTTAGGTTTCCTCCCTATTTTCTTTAAGAAATATTCTTTCAAAGTTTTTGCATAAATAGGTACATCCCTCATAGCTTGTAAAAGGGGTATTTTAACAAAAAGATTCTGCAGTTCCCCAAGGAAGTCAAATTTTGCTTGAGGGTTTTGTTTGCTCAAGGTCAATCTTTCGAGGTATGGAGGAGATATAAAATGACCTTGATTTGGAACAACTTAGGGAGGTGTCTGATTTACTACATTTTGATATAAATTCTTCCTCACTATTCTTTGTTCTGCTTCTGTATCTTCACCACCTAATTGTTTTGTAATAATGGGTGAAGTAGGTGCATTTACTACTCGTCCAGACCATAGATTTATCTAATTGAGTCTTGCGGTATAAATGCTGTAGGATGGAAGGTACAAAGTGTCTGTTTGTTGAACCCCTTTATTATTTGGATATGGGTTGGGTTGGATAGGAAGCTGGGGTCTAATGGCTGGGTTTCCTGGGGGCAAATTGGAAGGAAACTGAAGTTGTTGCTAAGGCATAGACTGAGGAAACTATCCAATGGGAGGGGATCCACGACAAGTCAGATTCCATGAAGGATTCAGACTGGCTTGAGGAACCTATTGTTCCCAAGGGCTATACTGGTATTGAGGCCACATGGCTGAAAATGGTGTAGATTGGGGACCCATACTGAAATTATGAAAGTAATTGGATGGGTCCTGAAACATACCTAGATTCACCACCGGTGGTTGAGGTTTCCATGACTTCCTATGCCCCATAAAGTATAGTTGTTCCATCGTGTTTTCCTCGCTTGCTCCTTGGAAAACCACTTTCATCTCGAGTAAGGAAGGACATGCTCTGGTCATGTGAGTCTGTTCACATATCGCACAGGCTTCCACCGTGTTCAGCGAGCATTCCTTCAAAGGATGTTTATTTCTACACTGAGGGCAAAATATGGCCATGGTTTTTTCCAAATCCATATGCTTCCGTTTTTCCTATAAATTGTCCATTTGGGCTGATAGTGTGCTCAGGATATCGGTCCTTAGATTATCTAGTAGATTTCCAATTCTGCTTTTGTGACACCTCCACCGAAGGTCTTTGATGACCGAATACCCTGTCCACTTCTTGTAGCCCCCCGCGAACATTTGATACAGTAATCACAGATAGTTTCATAGTTTTCTTTCGAAATATCCCCTTTTCCTACTATATTTAGAAGTTGCAAAGAGTCTTCCCTGAGTGCTCTGAGAAGAATGATCTTTAAAATGTCCTTGTCCAAATCACTATGTCCAGACCTCTGCAATATGTATTTAAATTGTTCTATACAGTCCTCCATATTTTCATCTTCCTTCTGTGCAAATTTAAATATTTCCTTCTTAATGTCACGGGACTTACAGTAATCTTGGTACTTTTCCAATAAATCTTTTTTCATTTCTTCCCATGAGGTAATCGTGCTTCCCCCTAAACCCATGAACCATCTTAGGGTTGTCCCTTTTAAGGTAGCAAGGAATATTTTTAATTTCTGAGCATCAATCATATAGTCATATCCTTGACAAAAAATATCAAATTCGAAGAGGAACGTATCAGGGTCTTCAGAAGAGAGCCCATGAAAACCAGGCAAGGTCGTTAAAGGGATGGGTCTCATTGGTGCATCACCTGTAACATTTCCAATGGGAAAATCAATAGAGGAACTTACAGGTGCCATAAATATCGTCCAATACTCACTCGGAGTTTCAACTAGTTCAGTAGCCAGTATCTAGAGTGATTCAGCCGAAGATGGTCACACCGCACTCCCTTGGTCCCTTGGTGAATCAAAGTCCTTCAAAAGTTCTTTTACTGGATCGGAATCACTGAACTCAGCAATGGAAATTTTGACAGCGCTACCTTGGTCTCTTAGGGACAGAAACTGTTTTTGAGGTTCTTCTTCCCAGTTAGAGTTGCACAATTCTTTTGATCCATTACTTGCCACTTCTTCCACTTTTGTTGTAGAAAGAACACCTTCTGGTACTGTGGATGGCACTGGTTGTTCCACAGACTACCCTTCAAACTTCGTGTGAACCCTAACCTTAACAGTAGCATGGGATGATGCCTCAGATCTAGATTTTTCAATAATCTCCTGAATATACATCTTCCTTCCCAGATACTTCCCTTTATTTGGGGGTCTTCCTCTGCCCCTCTTGTTTCAATATTTGTTCATCCAAGTTGTGGAGAGGGTTCATCAAAGAAAATCAATCAATCGCTCAGAACAAATAGTAGGACAGATAATTTCCTCCCTGGGATGAGAGAAAAAAAAAATCACAGAAAATGAAACAATAGAAAAAAGGAAAAATTGAAGTTCAGGACCTGGAGTATAGTAATAACGTACCCTCCCCAGGACGATAAATTGGCCCCTAGAAGGAAACAACATAAAATAACTAATAAAAAAAACAGCAAAATTGGACTACGCCCAGGACTTAGGGCAAGGTTTTACAAAACACCTTCCCCAAGACGAGGGTTTAATTATATAGAGAACAAAATAATAAAAGAAACAGAAAATAAAGAAAGAAAAAAGAAAACATAAGGCACTTATGCTCGGGACTTGAAGTTGGCCAATAGATTCCCACCTCAAGGCAAGAGATCAACTCTGATATCTATTGCAGATCCTGTTCTTGCACCAGTTAGCCTTCCCCAGCAACGGCGCCAAAATGTTGGTATCTGGATATGAACAAAATTCAACCCTTTTTCCACATAAATGATCAACTGAAGCAAACAAAGTTCCTTCTCAAGTTAAATACTCCAGAACACTTGGAATACAAAGATATCCATGAGGATACAAATATTATATTATAAAAGATATGAGATAGATAGATGATGAAATGTTACAATGAGGCCTTGCTTATATTCCTACGCAGGTAACCTTTCATGAGTGGGCATGTCTCTTAGACATGCCCTTTCACTAACTTAATGACTACTTACATAATCCTTAATTGACTATTTAATAATTTTATTTGTTATATTCGTTATGAATTATATTCATAACATCAACTTGAGGGCGTTAGTTATTTCAAGACTAACGACAAAGTATATGTAGATACAAGCACATGGTCCGTTGTAGATCACACGTTTAATATATAACAAAAATACCACTGTAACATCAATGAAATGAACTGTATAAATAAAAATCATCCACAACAATTAACGCAACTGTAACAACAATTAAAGAATCACACCAAACTCAACACTGCAACAAAAAGAAAGAAGAATGCAACACTTGATCACAAGACTGGGCCCAAATCTTGGATCAGGGCTGCGGAAACTCAAAGATTACAGGAGAAATAACAAGCTGTTGTATATCCAATTACTAATAAAAATATTGATTACAAATTTTGTATGTCCAAGGGTCCCTCGATTCATAGCCCATAGGCCTCTTTATACAATAGTCATGAAACCCTCGATTCCTCTCAATGACTCCATTGTTACAAAAATACATCTTGTTACAACGGAAACCAGATTGCCCAGCAAGAAACCATAAGAAAGACTAAGATAGTGTTGATATACCCATGACTGTCACGCTGTAACAACAAATAAGGAAGACGTTGGAGATGATGGGTTGTGCCTTAACTTGCGGTCACAATGCTCCTGTTGTAGCCAAATATGAAGAAATATCGGAGTTAATATGTGGAAAGGTAAAACCTCCATGACAAATACATCATTAATGAAATATCCAATAAAACATAGGAAGAAGGGTTTTACCTCATGATTTTTAAAATAAATAATGGCACAAAGAGATAGAAAGATAGGGTAAAATGGGAGAGGAAATTATACGAATCCGATACCCAACATAGCCCACTAATTCATGTTCACCTTTGTGATCCTTTTTTCTTAGTCCATGGTTACTCTTCGGGACCGAGGTTGATAGTTATCATTTCTGGCTCCTTGATATTCAACTTCTCATGATTGTAATCTCATATTGTACAATATGCTTTCTTAATAGAATTAGTCTTATTCAGAAAATAAATAAATAAATAAGAAAAAAAAAAATTAAAAAAATCCTTTTAACCTAACAAAAATAAATTCAGAGTCTCCCCAAAACCTATTATAAACCTAATTTGTTAAAAAGGGATTCCTAAACCACTTGTACCCAACATGATAAGCATGAATACTTGCTTTTATCTTTGAGTGAAGATCGGTTACCTACCACAAATCCAAGTCTTCTAAGTCAAGACCAACCATCATTAAAAAGAGTTGAACATTTCTACCAATCAAACAAATTCAAAGAAAGTTTAGTTGGCTAGAGTCAGCAAAGTCACAAAACTTGAAAATTTTTATTTTACCACATTTATATTTTCTTGGAAAAAAAGTAATAATATTGACCTATTTGTAAGTTTTGTGTGAAAAATGCATTAAAAACAAATTTTTTTTTTTTTTAATCCATTTAACATTCATTTATCTAACTCTTACCCATCTAAAATTTACTTATCCAAAGCTCACTCATCCACCCAAATCTCAGTCATCTAACACTCACCCTCACATTCACACTCACTCATCTAGCGCTCACCCATCCACCCTAAACTGAGTTGTAGAGGTCCACCCTAAATTGGGTTGTAGAGGGCCTCTCTGTGCTCTAGTAGATGGTCACCTTGCATGACGATGAGTAGCAGAGTATAGTTGACTATTGTATACTAAGGATAAATATGTTCAAGTTATGATTACTGGTAGTTTATTATGGTCAATATAGAGCTGACTATGGATGGTAGTGGGATGGCTATCGTTGTCCACAAATAACTATAGTTGACTATGATGAGTTATAATTGACTAGGGTTAACCATGGTTGTTGATGTTTGATTATACCTCACCACGATTTCCCATGGTTAACTATGGTTGGATATTTTAACCATGGTTGATGATGCTAGCCAAAAGTGAACATGATTGGACCAATTTTACCATGGTTGACCATAGTTTTATATAATACATTATAGTTGGCCATGTTGACAATGGATGGCCATGCATGACCATGTTCAACTATGCTGACCTTGATTGATCATATTTGACCATTCTAACTAATGTTAACCATGCATGGATCCACCAAAGTTTTTTAAAGTTGACTATAATAAACTAGAGATGACCATATTTGTTCATGGTTGATCCTCATTGACTGTGGTTGACCAAGGTTGATTATGGTTAACCACATCGATCAGAGACAACTATGGTTGATTATGGTCAACCATGCTGACCATAGTTGTCTATGGTAAAACAAATTTAACCATAGTAAGTAACCCATGGGGAACATGGCTAACTATTGTTGACCACACTCACTATGACTAATAATGGTTAAATATGGTTGACCATGGATGAATCTCGTCTATATAGTGATCAAACAAAGGCTAACAATGGTTGACTATGCTTGACTAATATTGACATGAGTGATTATGGTTAACTATTATAAATTTAAAGATAGCACATTATTACATGCACAAATCATACTTCACTACTTTATCTATAAGAACAGTTACATATATAAGATATAGATGATAGACTTTGATAAATCTAGATCCTAATAAAGTGGATCTATGACTTGGACATAACACAACTATAACTCCTATACCTAGGAAACAACTTCTAGAATAAAACTTTAAAACCCTCAATAACAACCTCTAATATAAATAACACACCAAAAAAACATTAATTCCAATATCCTCAATCTATTTACGTGTAAAACATATTGGAAAACATATTTTACAGCCACCATAAAGATCTCTATTACATATATTAGAACACGTGAAACATATTGGAAAACATATTTTACAGCCACCATAAAGATCTCTATTACATATATTAGAACAATAAAGATAGGTTTCTATCACATATATTACAACAATAGTAATGAATGATATTTCAACAATAATAATGAGCCACAATATCGATATCTCGTTTACCTCTAGCCCAATGAATCTGTTTACAATATCATTTGTTAGGTTGCGTATCATTGTGCACTATTTTTCAACATATTTTTAAAATTTTCACGTGAGAGATAAAGGGCAATAGCAGGTGATTTTATTATTCAATAAGGACATTACATTCCATAGATAAAGCAGCGTAACAATCGAATATCCAATGTTGAAGTAATGCGAATTCGAACCTTAAACAAACATAACAGGGGATATTCCTATTTATTTTGATCGCTATTGCATCATAACTAAAAAATCTAATAAAATATAATATTATATTATGGTAGCGATAGACGCCAACTAGTAGCTACCACCAGCAGCAACGGCTATAGAGTGTTGGGGGTGCTGCTAGACCCAGAGTTGCCACCATGTCCACTAGCATCACCACCTACATAGCTGGGGGTTGTGCCAAACCCAGAGTCGCCACCATGTGGTGGCTCAACAACACCGCTCGCGCCACCAAAAGGGGGGTGGTAACCTCGGCCACCACTGCACTCCGCATGCCAAACATTGCAAGTAGTGAAGCCGACGATCAATATAGTTCCCAATGTAAAAATCTTGCTCCCCATGATTCTTTTACTTACCTCATATTTTGCTCAAGCTTTGGGTTGAATTGAATGAAGATGCAGGGATATGGAGATATTTATAACGTGAATTGCATCCCCCACCATATCATTGTGGGGAATCATGTAATAAATATGGAATCTAGAGGGGACCACAAAAGGCCTTTCTTAAAAAAAACTTATCGCCAAATTTTGAAAATCATCGAATAGGCCGAAATCCCATCCCTACTATCAAATTGGATAATTTGTTTAATAGGTTAGGTTATCTCAATTTATCATTAATGTTTAATTTGTAATTTATTTTAAATTTAGGGATATTTAAGCGGTTCAAATCACTAAAATTATATTGAAATGACTACACCATAGTGGCCTAACTAACTTGAAAAATTGTGAAATTATTTGATACAATTAATTCACATTGTAATAAGTTGTAAACAAATTTTGGATTATGAAATTAATTCAAATTAACTAAATTAATAGTTATCTGGTTCCTAATCACCTGTTGCAATTGTCTCTTTCTGCAACTTTATGGAAATAAAATAAGAATCTCGACTATTACCGTAATTTCTGACGGTGCTCTAATAGCTTCTGAGATATTAATTAATTACTAGGTGTTAAGCCATTGCCTGCACCATCATGCATATCACCCATTGCTTACGTTGAATTGAGTAGATGCACATTCCTCAAAACAATTTGAGTTCCATGATAAGAATATTTTATTATCGTGCCCATAGCTGCATGATGGTGTAGGCAACAGATTATGCTCCAATCTTTGTGCGGAAATATCACATGCAAAAATTATAATATAATTTTAAAAAGATAAAGATAAATCACATCAAGTGGTTTATATTAAGTCAATTCAAAGAAGGAGAAATATGATTTTAAGTGAGTTTATTTATTAAGAAGAGTTCTCTTCCTCATGCTCCTTCCTCATGAATAATTAGGTCCTACCAACCATTGCGACAATTCTTTGAATATAATATGATATCTTCAATAGTCATGTTGTCTATCTCATCATCTATATGATACAAAAAATTAACACGTGCATTCTCTCGTGCTCTCTGTCAATCCAAAGAAACATCAATTCCACCTAGTCTACTCTCAACATTGTCAATGATGACATCCATTGCTTCTCAAGTAATTTGAGAAGCGACATCCATCTCTGACCACAAATTTTCCACATGAAGAGGTCGACTAACCAATTGTGGCTCGGGGCGAGGCAACTCAGCATCACGCTTAACACCTCTACGGTCACATAATCGATATTTCCCAAGACCAAAGAATTAAGAGGGAATGCCATTATAATTGAGTTACATTCCCAAAAATAATTCTGCATAAAATATTTTTTCAAAATAAAGAAGAACCTCGTCATTCGATGGTAGTCTTCCATAGGTAGAAATGTGTCTATCATACAAATGAAGAGCTATATCAGGGTGCTTGAAATATTGCACCTTTAGCATCTTTATTTTCATGCCTTATTTGAAATTAAACATAGACTTGGCCATTTCTATTGTAACTCTTTTTTTAAAAACCTCCCATGTATCAGGACCCATCATTGCTTCCAGGCAAAATTTTAAGGATGGAAATTTATTTTAAAGTTTAGAAACCTTGGCGAATCTTACTAGTCCCTAATGTGCTAAGTGTAAAATGTTTGAAGATATTTTTGTAAAAATATTTAAACTTATAATGATCTAATATTAGTACCTATGCAATTTTAACTAATTATAAGGTAAAATAATATTATACTATAAAATTTGGGCGAACCATTCTTAGCAAAATAGAAATTTGGCAAATATTTTTCTTGGAAAAAGCATGGAAAACTATCCCACTTGCGAATATTAGCCCCTAAAATTTTCCATGATTGTTTCTTTATTTTTCTCATCACTTCTCCAAAAGTATAAGTGGTTGGCCTGAGCATTTTGTACACATCTACAAGTTTGCTTAAAGAGTGAGTAACTATTTCTAAGCTTTCTGGACTTTCAACAACGAGTTTCAAAGACATAATATCTTTCTTCAATTTTGAATAAAGATGTTCACACATTTCTAATGTACATTGCTGCATGTTTTTTTCCTAATCTATATCAAAAATTTGAGATGGATAAGCCATGGTTGGTGTACAATCTTATTCTTGAATAACACGTTCTGTCCTACATCTTTTTCGAGCAACATTTGGAGCAACATTTTCACCCTCTGCATCAATATATAAAATTTTGTATAAATAAAAAAACATGTGAACAAATTTTTACAAATTGAATGAAAATAATATTCAGATTGATGGCCACCTCGATATGGTTGGCCAACATATCGAGGTGGCCAACATCATCCCCACTTGGAGACTGTTGAGAACCAAAATGACCATCGATTGGTTAAGAACCAACACAACCACCCATTGATTGGCCTCCAGGGGAATGCATATCACCACCCTCACACAATTGGCCACCACTTATTGATGGGTCTCCATGGGAATGTGTGCCACCACCAACCTCATGCGACGAGATGGAAGCTTCATAAAAAAATATGAATTTATAATCAATTTAAAAAATACATTCATACATATAAATACATGTACATATGATTGATTAAATTGTGTGAACCATACCACGATTGTGTGAACCATGGTCATGATCCATTGATGGAGTAGATACTCTTGTCCTCCTAACTCCTAAAAAATAAAAAATTAGATTTTTTAAAAACTAATTTAACTCACAAAATTGACATATGTATACATGTATGTACATGGGGATAAAAATATATATATAGTCAATAAAAAAATTAAATCCACATGTATACATACATGTATGTATGGAGAGAATATTATATATTCAAATTTCATTTAAAAACATGCACATTTAATATAAATATCATAAACATCCCTCGATCCATCATCCACCTCTCTCATAGAGGCAAGGGATTCTATTAATCTTCGACTTTCATCTTCTACGATATATATATGGATATCTACAGTGGACATTTACAATTATTTGTAAATTAATATTTAAAATAAATTCAAAAGTTTTCAAAAAATTAATGTAATTTAGTACACAAACTATGATGTAAAACACAACTTTCAAAGCACAAATTTATGTGTGAAACTCAATTTAAAGAAAAATTAGTTGCAGTCCTCACATTTTAATTTTATAAAAATGTGAATTTCACCAAGTTGCACTTACATGGTTGGAGCACACTTGGTATATAATTTAAAAAAACAAATGGTCATTCAAAATGACGCATTTATAAGTAAAAGACACGTACATATCAAAGATATGTTACAATGTCCATCAATAAATTTTGAAGGAGAGTGTCTCAACACTAATTCATCGTTGAGAGATGAATCTTGAATTGTAATTGTCCCGTATAATACTAATTCACCTATTAATTCATCTTTGACAGATGAATCTTGAATTAGCATTCCTACACACAATAGATCACCAGACATCTTATTAACATTTGCACAATGTCTTATACTAAAAAATTGAAATTGTCTAACAAAATTATTTGATTTTCCATGTATTTTTTTTAGCCTCTCCTTATTAGCTTCATACATGCCTTTTATCTGGTTGCACACAAGTTCAGAATTGGTGAAAACTACAATTCCATTTGATCCATACTCCTTAGCTATTCCCAGGCCTTCTATCAATGCAATATAATATGCCTTGTTGTTTATTGTTCTTCCCGGTATACTCATTTTCCTTTGGAGGACCTTTTTAATCGTGATATTGTGCAGCACATATGTAATCACTGCTTTCCTTGGATTGGGATAGCAAGAAACATCTATGCATAATGTCCATTTTTCAACCATATTTAGTGGGTTTTTTTGTCCCTGAAAAAAAAAATTCAATAAAATATATTAAATTAACATTTATTGCAAATGCATGAGAGAAATGAAATGTACATTGTTTTCCTTAAAGTTTATGGGTGAAATTACATGTACATGGTTCCCCAAAACACTAGCAAATGCCTTAAATTGTATGGGAGAAATGGCATGTACATGGTTTCCAAAAACACTAACATTTTCGCTATTGCAAATGCCTTAAATTAACACTAGTAAATGCCTTAATTTTATGGGAGAAATGACACATGTACATGGTTTTCCTTAAATTTTTACTTATTGGAGAAAGTAGAATTGAGATATACATGATTTGCCTTAAAGTTTGCCTTGAGTTTATGGGAGAAAGCCTTGAGTTTGCGGGAGAAATAACATGTACATGGTTTTCCTTAAAGTTTGCCTTAAATTTTATGGGATAAATGACATAGAAATAACATGTACATGGTTCCAAAAACACTAGAAAATGCCTTAAAGTAAAGTTTTCCTTAAATTTTATCGGAGAAATAACATAGAAATGACATGTACATGGTTTCAAGAACACTAGCAAATGCCTTAAATTTTATGGGAGAAACGACATGTACATGGTTATCCTTAAATTTTTCCTTGATTTTATGGGAGAAATGACATAGAAATGACATGTACATGGTTCCAAAAACACTAGCAAATGCCTTAACCCATGTATGTGCATAATTTTAAATTGGTATGTTTATTTATGAACTTAATTGAAATAAAGATGTTGCTAGAAATGAAAATATAATGATAGGTTATACAATATGGATGTAGTATAATGTTTAATATATGCATGTATGCATGTATGTCTACTGGAGTTGTTGTGTGTATGTGAAATTTTTGTGAAGACTATTATCCTGCACACAAAAATGAAAATATACATGGTTATCCTTAAAGTTTTCCTTGAGTTTACGGAAGAAATGACATGTACATGGTTATCCTTAAAGTTTTTCTTAAAGTTTATAGGAGAAATGATATATGCATGGTTCCAAAAACACTAGCAAATGCCTTAAAGTTTAAGGGAGAAACGACATGTACATGGTTATCCATAAACTTTGCCTTGAGTTTATGAGATAAATGGGAGAAATGAAATGTACATGGCTATCCTTAAAGTTTTTCTTAAATTTTATGGAATAAATGACATAAAAATGACATGTACATGGCTCCAAAAGCACCAGAAAATTCCTTAAAGTAAAGTTTGCCTTAGTTTTTATGGGAGAAATGCAATAGAAATGACATGTACATGGTTCCAATAACAGTAGCAAAGAAAATTCCTTAAAGTTGATGGGAGAAATGACATGTACATGGTTATCCTTAAAGTTTTCCTTGAGTTTATGGGAGAAATGGGAGAAATGACATGTATTTATGGTTATACTTAAAGTTTTCCTTAAATTTTATGGGAGAAATGACAAAGAAATGACATGTACATGGTTCCAAAAGCACTAGTAAATGCCTTAAACCATGTGCATAAGTTTAAATTGGTAAGTTTATTTATGAACTTAATTGAAATAAATATGCTATTATAAATGAAAATATAATGATAGCTTCAACAAGATGGATGTAGACTAATGTTTAATATATGCATGTATGCATGTATCTCTGGTGGAGTTGTTATGTCCATGTGAAAGTTGTGTGAAGACAATTATCCTGCACACATAAATGAAAATATAATGATAGGTTCTACAATATGGATGTAGACTAATTTTTAGGATATGCATCTATGCATGTATGTCTAGTGGATGTGTTGTGTGCATGTGAAATCTGTGTGAAGACAATTATCCTTCACACTAGTTATGCATGATAGGTTCTACAAGATGGATGTAGACTAATGTTTAATATATGCATGTATGCATGTATGTCAAGTGAAGATTTTGTGTGCATAAGTACATTACCACAAGCAAAAATATTAAGTTCTTGGGAGAAAAAATTAAAAATTAGCTAATCAATATAAATCTATATCTCAGTAAATATCAGATCAATATTAATCTCAATGCATATCCAAGTCTCCTAAAAATAAAAAGGCCTAAGAAAATTTTACGTAACCTAAGTACTCAATTAAATTTTAAAAATGTGAAATCTATTTCTAAAACAATATTTCACTGTATTAACCAGAAATAAAATAATAACATTATACCAACTACTCTACTAACTCAATGATCCTGCACTACTACCAAGAAGTTGTAACCATAGAAGAATCTACTTGTTTACAATTAGTACTACCCTAATTAACAGTAAAATGCTTAATACATAATCTTAGTTACCTATATGATTACAACTCTTAATGGGAACATATCTGACAGATAAGTGTAATAATGGGAACAGATCTAACAGATATTAAGTTCTTGGGAGAATAAATTAAAAATCAGGTAATCAATATAAATATATATTTCAATAAATATCAGATCAATATTAATCTCAATGCATATCCAAGTCTGCTAAAAATAAAAAGGCCTAAGAAATTTTACATAATCTAAGTACTCAATTAAATTTTCAAAACGCTAAATTAATTTCTAAAAAAATATTTCACTGTATTAACCAAAAATAAAATAATTACGTTATACCAGCTCAATAAAGCTTAATTATGGAAATCCTCAAGAACACCATGCTATGCAAACACAATTTGCACGCTACATTTTCACCAACAATAGTTTTATCGTTGTGTTTTCATCTAGGATAGAGTAGTATTGACCTAAGATTGTTTTCCAGTTTACTGTTGTGGTTTGTTGAGGAGATAGGTGGTCTAAATACGCATGAAGACTCACTGTTTAGAGAGATTATATATATTTTTTATGAAACATTTGGGTGAAGACAGCAGTATTACAGTGGATTGATGTATATCTGCATCATATTGACTGCAGAATTTAGAGACACACCCTATGGAGTGATGCCACTCTCAAGACTAAATAGAGATTTTTTCCACCTCTGTCTTGACCTCATTAAGATGGAACATCTGTAAATCTCATGACATCAGGAATAATACTTGTTGACTCCTATAGAATTGATACGACGTGAGGAATAATACTTCTATCTATAATATAGATAAGCTATGGAAAAGAAAGCATGTTGAGTTCATATGATAGGACCAGTATTATCAATAAATAAATGAAACTGGTATCTAAGCTGTAATGATTAGTAAATTAAACAAATCTTAAATGTAATGAATCAACAACATCAATGTTTATTGGTTACTATCCCTGATATTGGTTACAACTTCTATGAATTATTTGCTTGCCTGCAGGTAGCTCCTAGCTAGCCAACAAACTGCAATCCAAGTTTTATGTCCCATGAGCATATTAAAGAAAGTAAGCAATTATTGAAGTTTATCCATGAAGCAAAGGAGATTATTTTCTAGTTTATTGTTGTGGTTTTCTAAGGAGGTAGTAGTTCTAGATACACAGGAATACTCACTGTTTAGATAAATTGTAATTTTTTATGAAAAAATTGGGTGAAGATAACAGTATTACAGTTGACTGATGTATATCTGCATCACATACTGAATAAATATTTTTTCCAAGTATATAACATCACCATTCATCCATGAAGAAAAGGAATCACATGAAGGAATGAAGGGTTTTTTCTTCTACCTAGAATTTCGGAGACAACGAGACAGCTAGACGATGAGGCCATAACAATATTAGAAAAATTACACCTATTCTAAATCCTTTGAAATTGTTTCTCTTTACCTCCCTCTTACAACAATGAGAATGAACAAGGTTATCATTCAAATAAAAATCTGAATTTCTCACTTTTATTAGTTTATTATGATAAAATAAGCTCTATTCAAAGACTGGAGGTATAATTGGCAAGGGAGGCAGCATTCTAAAGAAAACCAGGCAAGAGGTAGGCGCAAATATTAGAATTGAGGAAGCTGTTCTAGGATGCGAGGAGAGATTTATTGTTATTGTAGCTCTAGAGAAGGATATAAAAGTAGACAAGGAAAGACCTATTGGAAGTGACGATAATGGATAGATAGAGAAAACTGCTGATGAAAGTAGTGCTGCAAAGGAATAGGAGAAAGGAGTTGGAAGTGAAGAAGAACTTGAAAAAGAGAAATGTATTTCTCCAGCACAAGAAACACTTCTTCATGTTCATGGAAGAATATTGGAAGGGGAACCTGATGTAAAGGTGAATGAGGAGATTGATAAAAAGACATCTCTAACAGTTACTATATTGTTGGTGCCTATTAATCAAGTTGGTTGTGTTCTTCACAAAGGTGGAAATATTATCCAACAAAGTCGTATAGAAAAAGGCTCTATTAGATGTATCTGATATTTTTCCAAGTATATAACATCACCATTCATCCATGAAGCATAGGAATCAAATGAAGCAATGAAGGTTTTTTTCTTCTACTTTGAAATTTGGAGACAACGAGACAGCTAGACAACGAGGCCACAATGGGATAGCGAGATGACGAGATCGTAGATCATCGAGGATGCATATTATAAATAACCTACGAACACAGAAAATACAAATTAAAAACCATAAAAAATAAAGAAAAAAAATAAACCATAAACATAACAATTCTCACCTTCTCTTGCTCCCCTCCTTGGCCCAGCAACAACAAACATAAACAGAGCGAGACAGGAAACAACAGAGCAAGACAAACATCAATGGTAACTAATTGAGACAGACAAAAGAGCGAGACAAACTGAATGGTTACAAAACCAAAACTTGTTCCAGTCTGGGGGCACATATATTTATAAGAAATAGTTTGGTCGAATTATTTTCCAACGTTTGGCCGAACTATTATTTTGGCTGAACTTTTGTTTCTACTTTTCCCATCTCCACCCAAAAATATGCTTACCCATGCCATCAATACCCCGTCAATGTAAATTGCAGAATTTGTTCGACCAAATTAATTTCGAAACTTCTTCCAAACTTTATAATTATTCAACCAAACTTTAATAAAATTTTGGCCGAACTATAGGGAAAATGAAATTTCCGACCACGTTTCTCACGAAAGTATAACCCACCTTTGCATTTTCACACACCCCGAAATAGAGACACTCTCTCTTCATGTATCCCTTGTCACTCCCTCTCTCACCACTTCTCACTCTCTATGTCTTTCTTCTTCTCTCCCCTCCAACTCCATCTCTCTATTCATCTCTCTCTCCTCCTCTCATCCTTCCTCTCTCTTCCTTTCTCTCCTACCTCCCTCTCTCTTCCCTTTTTTTTTTCTCTCTCTCTACCCTCCAATTCTCCCTCCCTCTCCCCTTCTCTCTCTTTCCCACCTCCATATGTATGTCTCCCTCTCCCTATCTTACCCTTCTCTACCTCTCTCACTCCTCTCCCTCTCTTTATTCCTCCTCTCCCCTCTCCTTTATTTTATCTCGATCTCTCCCTTGTCACTCCCTCTATTTCTAGACCTCTATCATATGTCTTTGTTCTTCCCTCCCATATATATCTAGAGTTAATATATATAAATGTGTGTGTGTGTGTGTGTGTGTGTGTAATTTAATAATTATAATATTATAATATATTAGTATGAATATTAGATTTAGTAATAATAATAACAATAATATTAATATTTTAATATTAATGTTAGGTTTAATAATGTTTTTTCATTTTAGTAATCTAGTCCATGGTGTTTGGTTAGTAGGCTTCAAATATTATTAGATCTTCATTTCTACTCTTGTTTGATAGTTTTTTATTTATTTACCTTAGTATTCTATACCTCTTTCATAAATATGGTATTTTTCCAATGGTATTTGGCCCATGGTATTAATAATAATTTGTCCCATGGTATTTGGCCCATACGGTTCACCTAAATAAAACCTCTTTTTGAGTTTTTGTAAATATAAAGAGGTTTATGGAGTAAATATAAAAAGAGGTTTTATTTATTTACCATACCTCTAGTTTATTTCTATTTGTATTTATTCACCATACCTTTAGATTAAGTATAAAAAGAGGTTTTACTTATTTACCATAACTCTAGTTTATTTATATTTTTATTTATTTACCATATCTGTTTTTTTAGTGTTTGTAAAAATATTCATATTTTATTTATTTTTTTTAATTTATTTTTTTTATATGGGTATGTAAGTTATTTTGGTAGACATTATTTATATTTTATTTAAACAAAAAAATAGGTTTTATTTTGGCTTCCCACATACTTACACATTAGGGTCACACTGGGCTATAGAATGTGCTTCTCAGCTCAATGACCACACACTACTGAAACCAGCCTAGATCCATCCTAACTACGGATCTATCAAGTGCAAAGAGGGATCAAATCTCTCGAGGTGAAAACCTCTTTTTTGAGTGAAAAAATTGAGGAAAGGTTTTCACCTCGAGATTTTTAATCCCTCTTTGCACTTGATAGATCTGTAGTTAATATGGATCCAGGCTAGTTTCAGTCATGTGCGACCAAGGAAAATCTATCTATAATATGAGGAACATATGATTAATTTTATCAATAATATGTAAATACATATAGTATTAATATAACCATTTCAAATATGCTAAATATGTTTGAGATTTATCTAGTGATTTTAATTTTAAATTTTCTTAGTTACCTTAGTTTTGTTGAGATGATAAATATTGTACAATAACTTTAATGATGAAAAATGATGAAATCATATTTTTGAATGCAAAGTGACAATGTAATAATATTTAATGATAGAAAATGTGAATAACAAGAATGTAGTTACAAATAGACTTCATTGTGATCAATTTCAAACTATTTTCTTCTACCATTTTTATTGTCACCCTTGCTAGTTTTGTCATCTTTTCATATCGATTATATGAAAAAGACAGTAGAAATCATAAATGGCAAACCATTTAAATATTTAGTTGGAGTTGTTGTAGTAAACATCATACGTTATCTCTCATGCTCTCCAATATTATCAGGTTTAATTACTATAACACCAAAAATTGTTCTACATTGTCAATAATGTTTTGTGCTTACACTAAAATCAATGCACACTATTAATCCAATAACATTAAAATTAATGTACCATCGTACATCCAATTACATCAACTAAGAAATCAACATATAAATGCATCTAATGAAAGAGATCAAAGAATATTAGAAAACAACATCTAGACTGAAATCAATGCATCTAATGCAAGTAATCATATAGGATTAGAAATCAACATCTACACTCAAATCAATGCATCTAGTGCGAGTAAGAAAGTAGGATTAGAAACCAACATATACACTAAAATCAATGCATTTAGTGCAAGCAATCAAATAGGATTATAAATCACCATCTACACTGAAATCGATGGATTTAGTCCAAGAAATAAAATAGGATTAGAAATAACTTATACTGAAATCAATGCATATAATGTAGGAAATCAAATATAATTATAAATCAACATCTACATTGAAATTAATGCATCTAGTGCAAGAAATCAAAAAGGATTATAAATCACCATCTACACTGAAATAAATGCATTTAGTGCAATAAATCAAATAGAGTTAGTAATCATCTACATTGAAATCAATGCATCTAGTCCAAGTAATAAAATATCATTAGAAATCAAAATCTACACTAAAATCAATGCATCTAGTGCAAGAAATCAAATAGGATTAGTAATCACCATCTAAATTGAAATCAATGCATATATTGTAAGAAATATTCTTCCATCTCCCCCCTCTACATATATATCGTTATGTCCCTCCATCTCTTCTTGTTTGTCTCTTTATCTCAACCTCACAAACATAAACAATATCTCACACCACATTTATTAATGACTTTGTCCCTCCATCCATGTCTCCATCGATCTCTTCTTTCTCTTCACCTTCCACCTATATCTCTATCTTGCTTTGTCTCTCTATATCAACCCCAAAGCATACACTCTATTTCTCCAATATATCTATATATCACTCCATCCTCCTCTCCATAACTCTCTCTCTCTTCCCCTTCCCTCCCTCTCCCCCACTTCTCTCTCTTTGCCTTCCCTCCCTCTTCCTCGCTTCTTTCTCTTTCCTCCTGCTATCCTCTATTGCTCTCCCTCCATATTCCTTATCACTCCTTATCTCTCTCTCTCCAACTTTCATTGTCTATGTATTTCTTCATAGCCCCCTCTCTCTCCCCCTTCATCTCCATCTCTCTTTCCCTACCTCTCTCCACCCCCTCTCTTCCTTTCTCTCCCACCTCTCTATCTCTCTCTCTCTCTCTCCACCTTCTAAATTTGTTACCATATGTCTCTCTATCTACTTCTCTCCCCCATTATCTCCATCTCTTCTTATTTTTATCTTTAACTAAACCCAAAACATACACACTCTCTCTCCATCTCTCCCTAGTCACTCCCTCTATCTCTCCACTTGTCACTCTCTATGTCTTTCTTATGCCATCCCTCTCTTGCCCTCAAAGTCCATCTCTCTATCCCTCCCTCTCTCCCCATCAAGCTCCATCTCTTTATCATTCCCTCTCTGCCCCTCCAACTATATCTCTCTATCCCTCCCTCTCTCCTCCTCTCGCTCAGGTCCCCTCTATTTTCTTTCCTCTCTCTCCCTTTCTTTCCCACCTCCCTCTCTCTTCCCCCATCACTCTCTCTCTTTCTCTCTGTCTCTGTATCTCTCTCTCTCTCTCTCTCCCCCCTACAATCGTCTATATTCCCACATCACTCTCTTCCTCCCTCTCAAGTCCTCTCTCTCATCCTTCCTCTTTCTCCCTTTATCGCCTACCTCCCTCTATCTTCACCCCCTACTCTCTCTCTCTCTCTCTCTCTCTCTCTCTCTATGCCCTAAAATCCTCTCTCTTCCACCATCACTATATCTCTCTCTCAAAATATGTTACTATATCCCTCCATTTCTTCTTCCCACTCCTTCTCTCCCCCGTTTTCTCCATCACTCCTTATAAGTCTCTTTATCTCACCCCTAAACATACACATGCTCTCTCATCTCTCCCATGTCACTCCTTCTCTCCCTAGTTCTCACTCTTTATGTCTATATTATTCTCTCCCCGTCCAACTCCATCTCTCTATCCCTTCCTATCTCCTCCTCTCATCCTTCCTCTCTCTCTCTTTCTCTCCTACCTCCATTATCCCTCTCTCTCTCCTTCTCCCTCTCTCCGACCTCCATATTTATGTCTCCCTCTCCCTCTCTTACCCTTCTCTACCCCTCTCACTCTTTCTCTCTTCATTGCTCCTCTCTCCTTTAGTGTATCTCCATCTCTCCCTTCTCACTCCCTCTATTTCTGGACCTTTATCATACATCTTTGCTCCCCCCCACCCCCCCCACACACACAGATATATATATATATATATATAACAAATTTAATATTGTATTAATATAAAGTTATTAAATTTAATAATTTTAATATTATAATATATCAGTATGAATATTAGATTTAGTAATAATAATAACAATAATATTAATATTAATATTAATGATAGGGTTAATAATGCTTTTTTTCTCATGGTATTATTAGTAATTTGGTCCATACTCTTCAGATATAATTAGATCTTGATTTCTACTCCTATTCGATATATTTGTATTTATTTACCTTACCTTTTTATACCTCTTTTATAAAAATGGTATTTTTCACATGGTATTTGGCCCATACGCTTCACCTAAATAAAAGTTCTTTTTGAGTTTTTGTAAATATAAAGAGGTTTATGGAGTAAATATAAAAAGAGGTTTTATTTATTTACCATACCTCTAGTTTATTTATATTTTTATTTATTCACCATACCTTGGATTAAGTATAAAAATAGGTTTTATTTATTTACCATACCTCTTGTTTATTTATATTTTTATTTATTTACCGTATCTCTTTTTTGAGTATTCGTAAAAATATTCATATTTCAAATTTGTTTTGTTTAAATTTATTTTTTATTTTTATTTTTATATGGTTATATTAGATAAAGAGACATAGAAGGAGTGATGGAGAAAATGGGGGAGAGAAGGAGAAAGAAGAAGAAAGGGAGGGAAATAGTAACATAGTTTTAGAGAGAGATAAAGTGATGGGGGAAGAGAGAGGATTTGAGGGCACAGAGAAAGAGAGAGAGAGAGTAGGAGGGGTGAAGATAGATGGAGGCAGGTGATAAAAGGTTTTAGAGAGAGATAAAGTGATGGGAGAAGAGAGAGGATTTGAGGGCAGAGAGAGAGAGAGAGAGAGAGAGAGAGAGAGAGTGGGAGGGGTGAAGATAGAGGGAGGTAGGTGATAAAAGGAGAGAGAGGAAGGATGAGAGAGAGGACTTGAGATGGAGGAAGAGAGTGATGTGGGAATATAGAGGATTGTAGGGGAAACAGAGAGAGAGAGAGAGAGAGTGAGTGATGGGGAAGAGAGAGGGAGGTAGGAGAGAAAGTAAGAGAGGGGGAGGTAGGAGAGAAAGGGGGAGAGAGGAAATAAAAGAGAGGTTACTTTAGAGAGAGGAGGAGAGAGGGAGGGATAGAGAGATGGAGCTAGATGGGGAGAGAGGGAGGGACAAAGAGATGGACTTGGAGGATGAGAGAGGGAGGGAAGAAGAACGACATAGAGAGTGACAATTGGAGAGAGAGAGGGAGTGACTAGGGAGAGATAGAGAGAGTGTGTGTATGTTTTGGGTTGAGTTAAAGAGACAAAGAAGAAGACTTGGAGAGAATGGGGGAGAGAAGTAGAGAGAGAGGCATATAGTAACAAATCTAGAAGGTGGAGAGAGAGAGAGAGAGAGAGAGAGAGAGAGAGAGAGAGATGTAGGAGGGAAAGGAAGAGAGAGAGTGGAGAGAGGTAGGAAAAGAGAGATGGAGATGGAGGGGGAGAGAGAGGGAGGTATGAATAAAGACATAGAGAGTGAAATTTGGAGAGAGAGGGATAAGGAGTGATAAGGAAGATGGAGGGAGAATGAGAGAGGATAGCGGGAGGGAAGAGAGATAGAAGCAGGGGAGAGGGAGGGAAGGGGAAGAGAGAGAGGTAGGGAGAGGATGATGGAGTGATATATAGATAGATTGGAAAAACATATTATATGTTTTGCAGTTGATATAGAGAGACAAAGCAAGATAGAGATATAGATGGAAGGTGAAGAGAAAGAAGAGATAGGTGGAGATAGGGAGGGAGGGACAAAAATATTGATAAATATGAAGTGAGAGATTGTGTGTATTTGTGGGGCTGAGATAAAGAGACAAAGAAGGAGAGATGGACGGATATATAGATATATATATGGATGGGGGAGAGAAGGAAGAAGGTTTCTTTCAATAGATGCATTCATTTCAGTGTAGATGGTGATTTCTAATCATATTTGATTGCTTGCATTAGATGCATTGACTTCAGTGTATATATTGATTTTTGATTTGATGTAATTGTATGTATGATGGTACATTACTTTTAAATTCATTGGATTAATATTTTGCATTGATTTCAGTGTACACACAAAACATTATTGACTATGTAGAACCATTTTTGTGTTATAGTAATTAAACCAAATAATATTGGAGAGCAAGAGAAACAAGGTATGATGTTTACTACAACAACTCCAGCTAAAGATTTAAATGGTTTATGATTTATGATTGCTAGTGTATTTTTCATATAATCGATATGAAAAATGACAAAACTAACAAGGGTGACAATAAGAATATTAAAAGAAAATAGTTTGAGATTCATCACAATGAAGGCTATTTGTAACTACATTATTATTATTCATATTTTCCATGATTCAATATTATTACATTGTCACTTTGCATTCAAAAATTTGATTTCATCATTTTTCATCATTAAAGTTATTTTACAATATTGATCTACTCAACAAACAGAGGTATCTAAAAAAGTTTAAAAATTAAAATGAATAGATAAATCTCAAACATATTTAGCATATTTAAAATGGTTATATTAATATTAGATGTATTTACATATTATTAATTAAATTAACCATATGTTCCTCATATTATCGATAGATTTTCCTTGGTTTCACATGATTGAAATGAGCCTAGATCCATCTTAACTATGGATCTATCAAGCACCGAGAGGGATCAGATCTCTTGAGGTGCAAACCTTTCATCAAGTTTTTCACTCAAAAAATAGGTTTGCACCTCGAGAGATTTGATCCCTCTCGACGCTTGATAGATCAATAGTTAAGATGGATCTAGGCTGGTTTCAGTAGTGTGTGGTCATGGTGTCCAGAGGCGTATTCTACAGCCCAATATAACCTTGATGTGTAAGTATGTCGGAAGCCAAAAGAAAAAAATAAATAAATAAAATATAAGTAATGTCGGATTTAAAAATAACTAACATAACCATATAAATAAACAATAAAAAATAAATTCAAAAAATATAAATTTAGAATATGAAGATTTTACGAACACTCATATAAATAAACAATAAAAAATAAATTTAAAAAATACAAATTGAGAATATGAAGATTTTTATGAACACTCAAAAAAGAGATATGGTAAATAAATATAAATACAAATAAACCAGAGGTATGGTAAATAAATAAAACCTCTTTTTATACTTGATCCAGAGGTATGGTGAATAAATAAAAATATAAATAAAGTAGAGGTATGGTAAATAAATAAAACATATTTTTATATTTACTCCATAAACCTCTTTATATTTACAAAAACTCAGAAATAATATATTTACAAAAACTCAAAAAGAATTTTTATTTAGGTTAAGCGTATGTGCCAAATACCATGGGACAAATTATTATTAATACCATGGGCCAAATACCATGGGAAAAATACCATATTTATAAAAGAAGTATAAAAAAAATAAGCTAAATAAATAAAAATATATCAAATAGGAGTAGAAATCAAGATCTAATTATATTTGAATCCTATGGACCAAATACCATGGACCAAATTACTAATAATACCATGCAAAAAAAAGACATTATTAACCCTAACATTAATATTAATATTATTGTTATTATTATTACTAAATCTAATATTCATACTAATATATATATATATATATATATATATATTAACTATAGATATAGATGGGAGGGAAGAACAAAGAGATATGATAGAGGTCTAGAAATACAAGGAGTGACAAGGGAGAGATGGAGATTAACTAAAGAATAGGGGAAAGGAGGAATGAAGGGAGAGAGAGAGGGAGAGGATTCAGAGAGGTGGAGAAGGGTAAGAGAGGGAAAGGGAGACATAAATATGGAGGTGGGAGAGAGAGATAAGGAGAGAGGGAGGGAGAATTGGAGAGTAGAGAGAGAGAGAGAGAGAGAGAGAGAGAGAGAGAGAGAGAAAAGGGAAGAGAGAGGGAGGTAGGAGAGAAAGGGAGAGAGAAATGCTTTGGTAGGTTGCCAATCACCAAACTCTAGGATCCTTTTTTGATGAAAAAAATCGATTAACCAACAAGACAACCTCATCCACCATCAATCCAACAAATACTTTTATTCTTCACAAGATTTACCTGGGCCCTCCCGTGAGGGAGTTAGGCCTAGATCTGCTCTGATACCAAATTAAAGTTTGATAGTGCACACCATCTTTTATTAATAAAAAAACATTACATATATACATGAAGTGGTGTCTCAAGATAGGGAAAATATATTGGACACACAATCACTTGGTTGACATAATCTCTCAACCACACACCAATCTAGGAAATATAATAGGAACAGACTCTTCTAGATAGAGAGAATCACAACTGAGACAAGTAGGAATTACATTTTCCAACAATTTGACCATTCTAACTATGGTTAACCACGAATGGATCCACCACAATTTTCTGACTTTGATTATAGCCAACTAGAGATGACCCATTGACCATAATTGAATATGGTTGACCATGGTTGACTAGGGTTGACTATGGTTAACCTTGTTGATTAGAGACAACTGTGGTTGATTATGGTCAACGATGTTGACCATAGTTGTCTATGGTAAAACAAATTTAACCAGAGTAACCCATGGGGAACGTAGCTAACTATGGTTGACCACACTGACCATGGCTAACTATGGTTGACAATGGATGACAATCGTCTATATAGTGTCTATGGTTGATCAAATAAAAGTTGACCATGGTTGACTATGGTTGACTAATATTGATATGACTGACTATGGTTAACTATTATAAATTGAAAAATAGCACACTATTACACACAAATCATACTTCATTACTTTATCTATAAACATAATTACATATATGAGATATAGATCATAGACTTTGATGAATCTAAGATCTAAAAAAATGGATCTGTCACTGAGACATGACACAACTACAACTCCTATACATAAAACAAAACTTCTAGAATAACACCTTAAAACCCTCAATAACAACCTCTAATACAAAACATTAATTCCAATAGGCTCCCTTCAATGTAACAAATATTGAAAAACATATGTTAGAATTATCATAAATATCTCAATCACATATATTACACCAATAGTAATGAACTGTATTTCAACAATAATAATGAGCCGCAATATCGATATCTCGTTTACCTCTAGCCCAACGGATCTGTTTACAATATCATTTGTTAGGGTGCGTATCGTTGTCCACTATTTTTCAACATATTTTTTATTTCATAGTTCCACGTAGAATTATTATTCAGAAACGCTGAATGATTTTGAAATTCAATTTAACTTAATGGATAAGATATCTAAGCAAAGCTAATAAAGTAACTGTAAACCATGTCTGTAGCTTAAGTTCAAATTGTTGCATATATGGTTCCTTAGTTGCTAGTTGGTTGAGTTCTTGCTATGTACCAACCTGTACAATTTCGAATTATCTTTCATTATCAAGATAAACAAATATATCCATGTTCATGCTTTATTAAAGATAGATTGCAATATTTTTAAAGTTATCTTTTAAAACCAATCTAAAAGAAAGAAATATATTCATGGTTGTCAATTATTAAGATCATATATTGCATGTTACATTCATGTTTGTAAATTATTAAGATGATAGATTGCATCTTACATTCATGTTGGTTAACTATTAAGGTATGTTACATGTTTTTATGGAAACTATAGGGTCATGTTTTTCTAAAATAGAAAATTTTAAAATTTTTATATTTTTAATTAATTAAATAATAAATTATATTATTTTATAAAATTTTAAAATTTTATAAAAATCGAATAATTATATTAAATTTTAGAAATTTGAATAATTTTTGAAAATTACCAATAAATATTTTATAATTTAATTTACATATTAAAAATTAATAAAATTTAAATTCACCAATCCTTTTAAACTTTGAGATAAATAGTAAGTGGATTAATTGGTTTACATATTTATTTACCAGAATATTAATCTACATAGAGATTTCTAATTTATTTTGATAGTTATTAGCATCATCACTAAAACATATAATAATATAGAATAATATATTACGACAATGACAGACACCTTAGCCACCAGCAGCAATACCTACATAGCGTTGGGCGCTGTCCCAGACCCACAGCCGACTCCACCACAACCACCATGTCCACCGCCAACATGCTCTCCCTCTCCTGCCCGAGCAGGACAACAAGTAGGAGGTGCGGGCTTATTTAATCTTTACTCTTTTTACACTTTTTTTTATTTAAAAAAAAGATATTAAATATATTGAAGAAAATATCCCTAGAAACAAATATATCCTAAGAGAAATCTAGATATAGCTACCAAATGCTCTGGATTCAATATCTATAGATATTTAATTATCAAGAATTATATAGATTCAATGCTTGAAGTTATTTGACCATCCTAAGAGCATATAAGTGAACTATTTGACCATGTCAATAACAAATAACTCAATCAACCTACTGCCAATAATTAATTATTCCAACACTAGATCTTAATTATGACAATTGGATGCTTCAACATCTAGAACACTTCGATTTTATCTTAGAATATCAAAACTTGTTTGTCAATAGTTTTATTAATGTCTAAATTAATTATTATTTTGAGTTACACAATTATAAATATATATCACCATTATTTATAAGAACCCTTAAAGAATGATATCTAGTATATAGGTTCTCAATGTTTTAGTGAAAACTTGATTCTTAGAGACAATTTTGATTCAATTGGTGTAAAAATAAATTGTAGTTGGCCCTTATTATCCTCGTTCAAGATAATTCAATACTTTTTGTAACTAAACTAATTCACAAGATATTGTTGTGGTTATTAGATATTCAACTTATTTTGATTAAATCATAACAATGGGTTACTTTTTGGATTCCCACGAAATAAATTGCTCCTGAACCAACTGAGATGAAAGACTTACTCTCAAGTACTCTTTCTATCATATAAAATGCCTGAAAATCATATTTTTTTATAGTCAATAAAAAAAATTATCCTCAATTCTTCAGTCTAAAGCACCATATTTTGTTGTTCCTACAATGTATCTCGAACACCTTTTGTGAGCTTGATGCTTTTCTTTAAATATCTCCATGAACCTAAAAATCAATATAATTGCAAACAAAATTTATGGTCTATTGGTAGAGACATACAGGATACTACCAACTAATCTGTTTAAAAATGTCAGATTCACATTTGAACATTCATCTTCTTTGCTAAGTTTCTTATTTCCATTGTTGTCTTGCAATTCATCATTCTAAAAACTAATGCATATTCTGTTTGACATATAAAGAATCAAGAATCTAACAAATATATCCAATTACATCATGAATCTCAAATTTATATTTCAAGGTAATTTAAATAATTATTGATCATTTTTTTATTGAAAACCATATCATCAACATATAAACAACCAACTAGAATTTCCTATGGGTAATTAACCTATGTATATAGAGATATTTCATTGGTGCCTCTACTATATCAATGGTTAATCAAATAAGATTTTATCTTCTTGTACCAAGCTCTTGGAACTTTCTTGACCTCATAGATCACTTTCCCCAACCTATATGTGTTATCTTATTATCCTTTTATCTCATATCCCCATTTTTTCTACACATAAACTAAATTTCATGTCTATTTGGTATAAATTCCTTTTTTTTTAATCATATATTCTTAATATTTCCCTTACTATATGTAATCTAGTAACTAGCATAAATGTTTTTCCAAAATGAATTCTTGGTTGTTACACAGACCTCTTTTCTATTGGTCTTTCCTTGTATGTTTCAAATTCACCCTTTACATTGAATTTGGAATATAAATCCATTTTAAACCAATTTTTTCCTTATTTGGTAAATCCACTAGAACCCATGTATTATTATTTTATGCGGAATCTTTCTCCTCATTCATGATTTATGCCCAATTCTCTTCTTTCACCAATTCTTAAAAACGCATGTGTTAGCATATAAATAATGCAAAATTTGAATAGCTATTTAATTTTTCATAAATAGTTTTATAATTCTTGTTTTTCTAGTGTTTGGTCCAAAATCATTACTTGGTTGAGAACATGAGATACATTAACCTAATTGTATTGATTACTCACCTTGAACTTGAATTCTTGAAGTTCTTGTTGGAGACTCTAAAATAGGTGATTGAGCTTGTATACATTTTTGTTATGTTTACTCAGTCAATTAGTATACATCAACTTAGCAATAAGGAATTGTTATTCCAATAATCATAGTTTTCTATACACTTTCATACCAAGCTTCAAATTCTTTGAACTTTACATCTCTACTAATTATAAACGTTTTTCTCACTAGATTTTACAACCTATATGGTTTGGAATAATCATTTTAAGATGTGAAAGTACACTTCTCACTTATATCATCTAGTTTCATTTTTACTTGTTTGGGTATGTGGGTATATGTGACACGTCTAAAAACCCTTAAATGTGTTATAGTCTACAATTCACAATAGTGAAGGCCTCCTATGAAAATTCGTTTTTTATATCTTTTTTTTCAAAGAATTGTTCAAAATATACACAAAACAAATAAATGCTACATCTCAAAACTCATTGCATAATTTTTTTTATTTCATCAAATCTTATATCCATGTTCATGCTTCTTCTATTCATTCTTCCTAATACAATATTATGCTATGATGTGTACTTGGATATGAATTCTCTCTTGATTCCATGATGTTTACAATATGTTTTTAACCCTTTAGAGTCACATTATCCTCTTTTATGACCTAAATATTCGAATATATTCACTATTTTTCTCTTCAAACAGGGATTTAAAGTCTTTGAACTTATCAAATGTAGATGAAAGAATATATTCACTATTTTTCTCTTCAAAGAGGGATTTAAAGTCTTTGAACTTATTAAAAGTTTGAAGTTTGAGTTTCAATAATTATACACATGTATTAGGACTAAAATCAATAATAAATGTCAAAAAATAAAAGTGTGATCAAAGAGACTTGACTTGAAAACGACCGCAAAAATTAGTATACACAAACTCCAATATTACCTTTTCCTTATAAGATTCATTATCTAGAAAGTGATTCTTATTTTTTCTCTAGTATACAACTATAAGAAGAGCTAGATGGTTCATCTATGATTGTTAGCCCTTTAACCAACTAATTTTACTACATAGAATTGTTCTTAAAAAATGCAATTGGCCAAATCTCAAATGAAAAAGCCAAGATTTATCTACACTCGTTACTTCATGAGGAAATGAGGTTGATGAAGTGGTATTTTTCATAAATGAATGATACATCATATTCTTTTTCATTTCAATTCTAATGATTAGACTCATACTAGGAAACATGTCTAGGTTTGTGTGATTGTTTTGGTTCAAAATAACTCTATAACATTCTAGGAAAGTTAAATAGCAATAATAAACTCCATCTTCAAACTCTCAAAGCTCCTCATAAGATTTTTCTATGACACAAAGAGTGATAAGCTAAAAAAATCATTAAGTGCTTCAAGATACACCATGTGAGTGTGGGTTTCACACATTAAAACCAATTTTGACCTAAGGTAATATCCCAAGGAATCACTTTAACTAAGTTTTCTTTCTTTTGCTGCAATGTATCTTCCCGATCCATCGCATCAAGTAATTATTTATAGAGACGTTTTCTATTTAGAGGAATCAGTAATTGGTAATCAAGAGATACATGAGTCAACTTCCACCACCATGACTATAATCTCTAGGTGACTACATATTCACCTTCTACAAGGATAGTTGAATTGGGGGTACTTGAACCTTGAACCTCCTCAGACATAACATCTTTTTTCACAAGCATCACCATTCAAGTTTTCTTGAGGGCTAACCACTTTTGCTAAGTTATTTCAATTAATTAACCCATTTAAATAATAATAACTCAAAAATTCATTAATTCTATGTTATTATCATAATTTTACCCACTTATGTGAGAATAATTTAATATATTTTCACTCATATTAATTCTTTCGCAGAGAAATAATTTTATAAATCATTTATATATTAATTATTTCTTAGTATTTAAAAAATTCTCATGAGAATAATTTATTAAATTATTATTTATAAATCATTTCCAACCTATTTTACTAATTCAAATGGAAATAATCTAATAAATTATTTATTTATGGATTACTCTCATTAATTAACTCAATAAATCATTATTTTTTAGTTAGTTACCTAAATAAAAGTCATTAAACATTATTAGAATTCTTTGTAAAATGACAATAAAATACTAAATTATTTAGATCTTGTTTTGGTCTAATAAATATTTTATAATATTTGGCCACATCAAATTATACTATCATATTATTATAAATAGAGAGGCTTTATCCTCATTATAATTATCCATTTTCATTGTTAAACCTATGATCTAAAACATTTATAGCTTTATGCACTAGAATTTCTCTATTTTTCTCGTTTTATTTTCTTGATTGTTCTTCCTTATGGAGAGAGGGAACCATTTTCTATTATTAGGATTTTCTATGAACCTCTAGAGGAGGAGGAACTCATAGCCATATTCATTCATAGCTTCTAATATTTGACATTAATAAAATATTTTTTTGAGTATGTTGGAGCATTTTACACATTATATTGGTTGATATTTTCTATCTTTAGTTTATCTATCTATCTATCTACTTATAAAAATATATATGAATGTGTGTCTATCCTCATATTTTGTTATAAATTCTCATAATTTATTGTTGGACTAAAAAGACATCTAGCATAGTCTACAACTCTAATTCAATTAATATTTTTGTGTCTTGATTAGGAATTTGTATAACATCTCATGTTTTTTTGGCATAATTTATTCGTGCAACTTTTTGAAAAATAGGGTCTTCTAATCGTTGTTGAATAAGCCATAGTTCCTTCTAACAAAAAATTCCATCCAAAAATCCTAGCATATATCAAATTTAAACAAATCCCGTTTAAACAAATTTATCTTACTCCTAACAAGTAAAGTGATTTTTCTCATCCATATATTTCATAATGTAGGCCATGTGCGCTCCATTAGATGATTTACCTTGTATTGGCTTACTCCCATATTTTTATGTTCATCGACCATAAAGGTATTTCGTATTAGACTTCAAATTTATTTTTTCAAAACCCTTAGTCAACTAGCACAAAAGCTTGTAATACTTCAATGAAATTGGCTATCTAATCCTAGAACATTGAGTGTTATATGTACTCTAGTATTGTGAGCTCTTGCATGCTTGTTCTTTATGGTCCCTTGGTAATTGAGATTTTCCTAGAATGTTAGGTGATTTTTTTCATCTCTATATTTCCTAATGTAAACCATTTTTGTTCTCCATTGGGCCATTTCCTTGAAATTGGTTTACTCTCCATCATTTTATATTCATTGACCACATGAATTGGTTTAGTTCCCATCATTTTATGTTCAACAACAATGGGTTTATCATATTGGCCTTCAAATTTCTTGGTTGGAAACCTTTAGCCACATAGTGCAAAAGCCTCAAAAACTCAATGAAGTTGGCTATCTTATATCGGCACAATGATTGTTGTATACACTCTACTGTTGTGACATATTTCATGGATGTTCTTTGTGGGCTCTTACCAATCGAGATTTTTCCTAACAAACCCTACTCTAGGAAATAGTAGCAATTCATTCAAATAGTAGTGGATCTTCTCTATTTTAGTAAGTACTCCACTTTAAATCGATAACCTACTCATCTCTAAATAGATTTAGGACAAATATTTATCAAAGGATGACTTTATTAGTGACACTTAACTTCTTTGCACACTCGATTGCAAATCACTCCTCTCAACACTAGTGATAGTCTTTTGTCAAGACTCTTCAATAAACTAAGAAATGATGACCACAACATGTTTTGATACCAATACGATAATATGATATATGGAAAATAGTTAACCACAACATATAAAAATAAACCTATGAATCTAGTTATAATTTTGAAATCTAAAGCACATACATTATTTTGACATATTTCATTACTTCATGCCATTATATTTAATTTATTAAAAATATCATTTTGCAAATAACTTGATACTAATATGCAAATAACTAAATGTTGAAAACTACATAGAATTCACATATAGATAGTCACACACACAAATACTATTTACCATATCAATAATAAATAATTACATTAAATCAATAAAAATAACTAATATGCAAAGTTACCACCCCCACCGCCACTAGAGACCGAGAGTCGCCACCATATCCACCAACATTGCCACCGCCAACATGCTCTCCCGCCCCTCCCCCAGATCTGTAGGCAGCACTGGAACCACCAGAATTAGTTCCATACAGAGGCACGAGGTGACTGGAAAATCCGTAGCGAGCATCGGAACCGCCAATAAGACTACCGACACTAGAACCATATCGAACCACTGGCTCACTGGCAACAACGCTCTCGGCACGAGATGTCTCATTGGTAGCACCACTCCCTGCACCATATCCATAGCCATCCCCTGATCCATATCCAGCTCCCGAACCACTTGAACCACCACCAGCGGGGTAGCAAGGGCCACTGCCTACACCCAAACCACCTCTGACACAATTTCCCTCGCAGTGCCAAACATTGCGAGCAGTGAGGCTGATAATTAATATAGTTGCCAACATGAAAATCCTTCTCCCCGTGATTTTTTACTTAGCTCATATTTTTCTCAAGGATTGGGTTAGACCAACACCTTATTACAATTGTTTGATGGTCTTCAGAGAGTTTTCTGATGGTATCGATACCGTTGATACCGACACCATAATACAGTTGATACAGACACTTTAATACAGTTGATAATAATATTTGTGTGATATTAGCTACACGATGGTGCAGGAAATAGCTTATACTCGAATATTTGTGTGGCAATATCACATGCAACTTGCATGATGATTCAGGCAACGTCTTATTCAAGGAAGCTAGCTTCATCTATATTAATAAACTTATTCTATGGATATCATTTAGGACATCATCAATAATTTGGATGGAAATTCTTCCTTGATGGTCAAATTTTTGAAAGCCCTAAAAAAAGCACACATTCACCAAGTGTCTCCCTGTATCTCTGAATGTCTTTTTTCTTTCCTCACTCTCTTTCCCTCTACAAATCCATCTCTCCCTGGCTCTCTCCTCCTCTCTGCCCCCTCCTCTATCTCTTCATTCCTCTCTCTCCCTATCTCTCCCACCTCTATGTATTTCTCCCTCACTCTATTCCCCCTCCATCTCACACTATCTCTCTTAAATATTATCCCAATGTATTTTATTTAAGAAAGTATCTAAATTAAAAAAAAAAAAAAAAAACATTTTTGGTTCTACAATATTAAAGCTATATTTTGGATCAATCATATCAAAGAAAATATCATAATAAAAAAACTTAAAAGAATCATCCACTATCTTTCTTCTATCATTGTGAGTCACTTTTCTTTCTCTCTTTTCTTGGATATTTGGTTAAAATGCATCTATCCTCGTTCTTTATATTACTATTTATATTATATAAATTTCACAATTGTATATATAAAATTATTCTCATTTTTAATTTATTAAAACCTCTATTTAATCTTTAAGGGAATATTTTTAGTAGTCATCTAGATAGTGGGTTTAGATATACCTCAAAAGTAATTATAGTCTTTTTGCTTTTAGATTTAATTAAAAAATGTTATAAAATTAAATTAAAATAAAGTATTTGTAAAATATTTTGATTTTGAAATAAGTTATGGGTTTTGGGCATGTGGTATTCATAAGCCAATGGTAATGGTATTGGCCCATGGTATTGTAACATAATATAATTAAAAGCCTAGATCCATAACATAATAATCAATAGCCTAACTGGCCCATGGTATTGATAAACCATAGTATTATGATTTTTTTTCATCCTCTCTCTCTATCTTTCACTTCTAGGTATTGGACCATGGTATTGTACAAAATCCTATTTAGAATTTAATAATATCCATATTAAATGTTCATGATTAAAAATATTATTGTATTGTAAATATTGAATTTTTATGAGCTTATTAATTAAATTTAAAGATGATTATATAATTATTATATTTATTTATACTGTAAAATGATGTTAATTTATAAGTACTATTTATATGTTATATATTTTAATGTGATAAATATATTATATTTTTTATCTAAAACATTATTAGTAATTTTATTAATAAAAAAAAAAATTAAATATAAAAAAATTGAATTTAAAAAATAGGTCATATCTTATATATAAATTAACATTTCACATCTAACATTCACACATCTAATTTCTTGTAAATCAAATTGCCTTCATCCCCTTCTTTTGTTGGCTACAGGTTCATTCTACTCTTTGGTGTAATTCTCTTTTATTCTTTCGAGTGAAGTCTACTGTTACTATTTCTTTTTTTCTAGCTCGACTTCCACGTTTTAAGGTTTACTATACTTCTACGTGACCATGCCACGACTTGAAGGAATACATTGCTTCACGTTCTCGGCTTCTAAGTTTTCTGAGCTCATAATTTCACGTGGATATGGAAGTGATATTGACCCATTATAATATATCAATTAAAAATACTATTAATATTTAATAATATCCTTTTAACCTAACAATAAAATGAGTCTCCACAAAACCTATTATAAACATAATTTATTAAAAAGGGATTCCTAAACCACTTCTACCCAACACGATAAGCACTTGTACTTACTTTTCTCGTTGAGTGAAGATCGGTTACCAACAACAAATCAAGGCCTTCTAAATCAACGAACCACCATTAAAAAGTAGTGAACATTTTCACGAGTCAAACAAATTCAAAGTAATTTTAGTTTGCTAGAGTCGGAAAAGCCACAATTTGAAAAATGTTATTTTATCACATTTCAATTTTTTTTTTTTTTAAACGAGTAATAATATTAATCTCATTTGCAAGTTTTGTGTGAAAATTGTATTAAAAAAAATAAAAAATACTTATTTATTTAACCCTTATCTATTTAATTCTCACTCATCTAAAGCTCACACTCACACTCACTCATCTAATGCTCACCCATCACACCAAAGCTAACTCTTCTAACACCCACACTCACATTCACACTCACTAATCTAACTCATTTAACGCTCACCCATCCACCCAACACTCACTCTTCTAACACGCACATTCACACCCACTCATCTAACGCTCACTCTTCTAACACTAGTCTAGCACTCACACTCACTCTTCTAACACTCACCCTCACATTCACACTCACTCATCTAAGGCTCACGCTCACATTCACACTCACTCATATAAGGCTCACCCATCCACCCTAAACTGGGCTCTAGACGGCCTCTCCACTCAACAAATCTTTGTCACACCAACAACTTGATTAATTTAAAAATCAAACAATATAATAATTATTAGCACAACCACATTACTAAATGTGGTTGATATACATTGGTTGGCATATAAAATATAGGAAATATAGTTGATGAGCATATATCAAGCACATTTGGTTATGTGGTTGTGCTAGTAGATGGTCACCTTGCATGATGATGAGTAGTTGACCATAGTTGACTATGGTAGAGTATGGCTAAATATGTTCAAGTTATGTTTAGGGATAGTTTATTACGGTCAATATAGAGTTGACTATGGATGGTGTGGGATGGCCATTGTTGTCCAAAACTAACTATAGTTGACTATAATGAGTTATAATTGACTAGGGTTAACCATGGTTTTTGATGTTTGGTTATAGGTCACCACGATTTCCATGGTTAACAATGGTTGGATATATTAACCGTGGTTGATGATGTTAACCAAAAGTGAACATGATTGGACTAATTTGACCATGGTTAACCATAGTTTTATATCATACATTATGTTTGGCCATGTTGACAATGGATGGCCATGATTGACCATGTTTAACCATGGTGACCTTGATTGAACATATTTGACCATTCTAACTATGGTTAGCCATGCATTGATCCACCACAATTTTTTAATGTTGACTATAGTCAACTAGAGATGACCATGTTTGTTCATGGTTGATCCTCATTAGAGATGACCATGTTTGTTCATGGTTAATCATCATTGACCATCATTGGCTATGGTTGACCATGGTTGACGAGGGTTTACTATGGTTAACTATGTTGATCAGAGACAACTATGGCTGATTATGGTCAACCATGCTTACCATAGTTGTCTATGGTAAAAACAAATTAACCGTAGTAATCCATGGGGAAGGTAGCAAACTATGGTTGACCACACTGACTATGGCTAACAATGCTTGATTATGTTGAGCATGGATGACTATCGTCTATATAGTGTCTATGGTTGATAAAACAAATGTTGACCATAGTTGACTATGGTTAACCATTATAAACTTAAAGACACCAATTATTATACACACAAATCATACTTCATTACTTTATGTATAAGAGCAGAATACACTCCTTCCCATTCTCGGTTTATGAGCTCATAATTTCACATGGATCTGGAAGTGATATTGACCCCATTATAATATAATAATTAAAAATAATATTAAATTTAATAATATTTTTTTAACCTAAAAATAAATTTAAACTCTCCACAAAACCTATTATAAGCAGAGTTGTCTACCGACACAACGAATAGCCCGGACGATAGTTTTTTGTCGGAGTCTCGTAATTTTTTTTTCTTCGAAAAATCAGGTAGTTGGAGTGTTTGAATTGCATTTTTTATGGTGGAAATGGACTCAATACCATCAAAAAACACTTAGGGCATGCAAAATACTGAAGTTAAACTACTGTAACCCAGATTTTCAAAAATCTTTGCCAAAATTTTTCATAATCTTACTAGAATTTCTGGGTTATTCTGTGGGCTTTTTAGACTACAACACTATAAACATAATAAGCACGAGTACTTACTTTTCTTGTTGAGTGAAGATCGGTTACCAACCACAAATCCGAGACTTTGAAGTGAAGATCTATTACCAACCACCATTAAAAAGAGTTTGAACATTTCCACCAATCAAACAAATTCAAAGAAATTTTAGTTGGTTAGAGTTGGCAAAGCCACAAAACTTGAAAAATGTTATTTTATCACATTTATATTTTTTGGGAAAAAACGAGTAATAATATTGACCATATTTCTAAGTTTTGTGTTAAAAATGCATTAAAAATAAAATAAAAAATACTCACTTATCTAACGTTCATCTATCTAACTCTCATCCATCTAACGCTCACTCATTTAATGCTCAAGCTCACACTTTGTCATCCAACGCTCACCCATCTACCAAACTCTCACTCGTGTAACACTCATGCTCACATTCACACTTACTCATTTAACGCTCACCCATCGACCCTAAAATGGGTTGTAGAGGGCCTCTCGACGCAACAAATATTTTTCACACCCACAAATTGATTAATTTGAAAACCAAACAATATATAGTTTAAATAATTATTAGCACAACCACATTACTAAATGTGGTTGGTATACATTGGTTGGCATATAAAATATGGGAAATATCATTGATCAGCGTATATCAACCACATTTCGTTATGTCATTGCGCTAGTAGATGGTCACCTTGCATGAATTTTCAAGTTATGTTTACCTGTAGTTTATTATGGTCAATATAGAGTTTACTATGGATGGTTGTGGGATGACCATGGTTGTCCACAACTAACTATAGTTGAATATGATGAGTTATAATTGACTAGGGTTAACAATGGTTGTTGATGTTTGGTTATAGCTGACCATGATTTCCCATGGTTAACTATGGTTGGATATGTTAACTATGGTTGATGATGTTAACCAAAAGTGAACATGATTTGACCAATTTGACCATGGTTAACCATAGATTTATATCATACATTATTGTTGGCCAAGTTGACAATGCATGGTCATGCTTGACCATGTTCAACCATGGTGACCTTGATTAAGCATATTTGACCATTCTAACTATGGTTAATCATGCATGGATCCACCACAATTTTCTAAGGTTGACTATAGTAAACTAGAGATGACCATGTTTGTTCATGGTTGATCCTCATTGATTGTGGTTGACCAAGGTTGACTATGGTTAACCATGTTGATGAGAGACAACTATGGTTGATTGTGGTCAACCATGTTGACCATAGTTGTCTATGGTAAAACAAATTTAACCATACTAAGTAACCCATGGGGAACATGGCTAACTATGGTTGAACACATTGACTGTGACTAACAATGGTTGACTATGATTGACCATGGATGAATCTTGTCTATATAGTGATCAAACAAAGGCTGACAATGGTTGACTATGCTTGACTAATATTGACATGGGTGACTATGGTTAGCTATTATAAATTTAAAGACAACACATTATTACACATACAAATCATACTTCATTACTTTATCTATAAGAACTGTTACATATATAAGATATAGATCATAGACTTCTATAAATATAGATCTTAAGAAAGTAGATCTATGACTTGGACATAACACAACTACAACTCTTATGCCTAGAAAACAACTTCTAAAATAACACTTTAAAACCCTCAATAACAACTTCTAATAGAAATAACACACCAAAAAAAAACATTAATTCCAATATCCTCCATCTATTTATGTGTAACAAATATTGAAAAACATAATTTACAACCATCATAAAGATCTCAATTACATATATTACAACAATAAAGATAGATTTCTATCACATATATTACAACAATAGTAATGAATGATATTTCAACAATGATAATGAGCCACAATATCGATATCTCGTTTACCTCTGACCCAACGAATCTGTTTACGATATCATTTCTTAGCGTGCGTATGACTGTGCACTATTTTTCCACATATTTTCAAAATTTTCACGTGAGAGATAAAGAGCAATAGCAGGATATTTTATTATTCAATAAGGACATTACATTACATAGATAAAGTAGCGTAACAATTGGATTTCCACTGTTGAAGTAATGCAAATTCGAACCTTCAACCAACATAATAGGGGATTTTCTTATTTATTTTGATCGCTATTGCATCATAACTAAAACATATAATAAAATATAATATTATATTATGGCAGCGACAGATGCCAGCTAGTAGCCGCCACCAGCAGCAACGCCTATAGAGCGCTGGGGGTGGTGCCAGACCCAGTGCCGCCACCATGTCCACCACCTACATAGCTGGGGGTGGGCTCTCCCGCTCCTCCTGTAGGAGGCCCACCGCCACCATGTCCACCACATACATAGCTGGGGGTGGGCTCTCCTGCTCCTCCCGTAGGAGGCCCGGGCACACTGGCAGATCTGTAGCCATCAGATTCAGACAGAGGGACAATGGGCTCACTAACAATGCCGCTCGCGCCACCAGAAGGGGGGCGGTAACCTCGGCCACCACCACCCTCAGCATGAGCAGTGAGGCCGATGATCAATATAGTTCCCAATGTAAAAATCCTGCTCCCCATGATTCTCTTACTTACCTCGTATTTTGCTCAAGTTTTGGGTTGAATTGAATGAATGATGCAGGGATATGGAGATATTTATAACGTTAATTGCATGTTTAAAAATACTTATCGTCAAAATAATCAATTATTAGGTGTTAATTAATTAATTAATTAATAGGTTTTAATATGAAAATATTCATCGTCTGCTTCTTTATAATCGGAAATACATATCACCCATTCCTTACGTTGAATTGAGTGGATGCACGTTCCTCAAAAAGATTTGAGTTGATAAGAATCTTCTCTTTTCGTAGCCACAGCTGCATGATGGTGTAGGCAGTGGATTATGCTCCAATCTTTGTGTGGAAATATCACATGCAATCTACATGATGGGGGCTGGTAGAAGAAATTGAGATTGATATCTGCAATATGCGATGTTAGCCCTTTTCTTTGTGTTTAGAAACCTGCATAATCTAATTGATTTTCATTTAAACACATTAGTCACCATAAACTTCCTAAACCTCTATGTTCCAGTGAGTTTATTTTCCTCTCCATAAGTTCTACATAGCTTTCATGTTTCAATGAACTATTATGCAATACTACTAAAGCATTCAAAGACGATCTAGATAGCATATCAACTAATTCATTTGTTACACCTTTATTTTCCTTAATTACTAACTGAATTTACTGAATAAATCCCATCCAAATGCAGTAGCGAGATTGTTGCAACTTAGTATGTGACTAAAGGTATTGAAGTTGTTGATGATCTATATGAATCACTGTTTCCATTGCATAACCACAAGAATCTATTTTAACTTCAAATGGTTGTTGATGATCTAATAATGTTGTGAAATTTTTCTGCTTAAATGAATCAAAAACTTTAAAATCGACACACATTCCCCATGTCCCATTTTTCTTATGAGCCAAAATTATGGGTGAACTGTATGGAGATGAACTGGGTCACATGGATTCCATCCCTAGAATTTGTTGCTTTATTTCTTTACACTCTATAACTGACTTGTGATACATTCCATTATTAGGGGCATCAGACATCAGCTACATCTCATGTAATATTTCCTTTTTATGAAGTAGATGTTTTGATTCTTTAACTAGATCTTGAAATGAATCCACCCTTTTAACCAAATTACCTTCATACCGAAATTCACAACTTGAACAAGTATCATTAAGATCCTTATGTTGCTCTTTTATCGACATGAGTATGTATCTCTTACTTGAACTAATTAAGCACTTCATCTGATTAGCATTGATTAAATTCAAGTGATTTTGATTTTTATGTGCCCGGACGATGTACTTAATCCCACCTTTCTTGATATGATACATATGTTCCTTCCTATTAAACATTGCATCACGGTCATAGAGATAAGGGCTACCTACGACAATTCCACATATGTCTAACGATATCACATCTAGATCCACTTCGTCAATATAGTTAGCTTTGATTGAAAATTTTAACCAACACTGTTTGGTAACATGAATTTAAGATTGCTCCTTTAACCATCCTCAAGGATATGGTTTTGGATGATTATGTGTTTTCAAACCCAATCATTTAACCAATGACTCAGAAATTAAATTTTCTTGTGTTCCCGTATCGAACAATGTATCTATCTTAGTATGCTTTGAAGTTACCCTTATATGAAATAACTCGATTATTTTTCCTTCATTCAACTATGCGATATTTGAAGAAGCAGAAGTACTAGCTTTAGAAATTTTACCTGTTGTAACCGTAGCAGTGATTTTTCCTTCATCACCTGAATCAGATCCCAAGTCCTGTTGAACTGCTATCGAAGCCTTCTTGTCACCCTTCTTCTTTTGGAATTTTTTTGGCTTAAGTTCTGGATGAAGTTTCCAACACCTAGCTTCAGTATGGTCGATCCTTTGGCAATGTGTACAGGTAGGCCTTTCATCTTCATTTTGAGTGGTGGAAGTCTTCTTTCCCTTTGACTTGCCCTTCTTTTTGTTGTATTTGGTTTCCATATTCTTGGATGTCCTTGGTGTAAACTTGAATGGTCTACCACATGATTCGACATGAATAGCTTGAACACAAACTTCATCAAAATCATTAGGCTTGAACATTAATAATTTATGCTGAAAATATGAATGCAAAATTCCAATATACTTCAACAAATTTTCTATTGTGTCCAAAGCAATACCAAGTGCTAACGCTTTCTTTCTGAATTCCTGTGTGAACTCTTGAACATTTTGTCCCTTACGTTGTCGCAAGCGCTGCTAATCAATTACATCTTGTTGTGTGTGACCCAACGAATAGAATTGTTTCTTTAGAGCTTTTATAAACTTATTCCACGAGGTGATAACTTTTCCTTTACGCTTTAAATATATCTGTGTCTTACTTTCCCACCAAATCAAAGCAGTACCCCCCATTCTAAGAGTAGCTAATTGGATCTTTATCTTATCATGGGGAATATTTTGAATACGACAATAGAATTCTAACCGTTTTACCCAATTATATAGTTTCTCGAGGTTTATTTCACCATCATACACAGGTAATTCGAACTTAACATCTAGTTCCAAAAGTGGACTCTTAGGTTTCTTTTCTTTTTATGATTCAGAACTAGAAGTAGAAGAGGAAGAAGAAGATGATGGAGATGATGGAGGAGAAGGAGATTTATCTACCTTGCCTTTACCCTTGTCCTTCTTTGTGCCTTCGACGATGAGGCTGCATCTCTTGTCTTCTTGTCTTCATATAATTCTGCGAACATCTGCTGCATGATTAGAAACATCTGCTAGATTTTTTTCTCATCCATGGGTTCCAATTTAGTAGCTTCAAGAGTCTCAACGGTCTCAGTCCCTGTCATCGTTGATTGATGAATGACTTTCCGCTTTCCGATCTCTAGATTGAATTCCTCAACCTCGCCTTTTCCATGTTGCAATCCAAACCTAGTTAACATCCATTTGAAAACAAATTACAAAGAAAAAACTGCTCTGATACCAAATATCATCTGAATGTGATCGAATTAAGTGCTTAGGTAGTTTGATTAGTTTGTCCTTAAGATTGATTGTTAATTGAATAAAGATTTTAAATGAAAGAAGACATAAACTAGCAGCAAATAAATGATTAAGTCACAACATAGAATAGAGAGAAGAAGAGGAAAAAATTTGATTACGGAGTTCAACCCTGGTGGAATACATCTCCAATTTTTCTTTCAAGTGGGCGTCCGCTTTATTAGGATTGATCATGAGGAATTTCTTTGCATAGAAATGAATCAAAATGATTGTGCTCGAAAGCACTTTTGGAATCTGTAATAAGAAATTGCACCCTCTCGCCTTTTTGATGCCTATCTCTACGCTCAATTCTAACTCCCGACAGTCGAGCAATGCTGAAAACAAAACTACCTCTGTCTTGTTGAAACTAAACTCAAAATACACAATGTCCTTCATGAATCTTTGTCATTGTTTAAATAATGTTTCCTTCGAACCACTCATAGCCAAATTTGGCATTTGGTTGAGCTATTTGAGTGATAAGGGTCTCGAACCCTATCACGTCAACTAAAACCTAGGAGGTAAGTTGATGACCTTAGCGCTGATTAATTACAAAACCCAAAAATATACCTTAGGATGTAATATATCCCGACAGTCAGGCTAACCGGGCAGAAACAGACAACCGTCGATATGTGAACAGGCAATTCTGGCGGTTGGCTCTGGAAATTACAGTGGCTCTGACGGTCACGGTGGCTCTGGCGGTTACGGAAATAACTGTCATATGACAACAATCTCGACACGGTTTGTAACTACAGTCAATACAATTGTTTTATCCACTGCGGTTTTTGATAAACCTATCACATGTTTTAATTTCTCCGACACGGTTTCATAACTGCGCGGTTAGCTAACATTTCTGATACAGTTTTCTTCCTGCTCATATTGCTAACCAAGTCCGATGCAATCTTACAACTGGAGGTTTACTGTCTTATCCATTGCGATTTTCACACACCTGTCACATGTGTTAAATAACTCCAACGCGGTCTGTAAAAACAGTAGCACTGTGGGTTTTTTATATTATAAAGTTTTATTGTAATGTTTTAATATATAGCCTGAACCTTTGTATTAATTTTTTACACCATAGTGCTTAGTTCTTTTGTGCTAGGGATTTTTCATAGGATTTTTAGATGCATAGGTTTAGAGATAGTGCTAGGATTAGACCTTAGGATTTATGATTAGGTCTTAACACTTAGGTGTTAGTTCTAGGACCATTACATCACCATGAATCCATATACATCAAATTACACCTTTACAAGCCATGAACCTGACCATGATCAATTTCGAGGACATCTTCTTCGGACGACACTATAAAAACTAATGGATTTGAGACTAAAGTGGACGTTGACTGTACTTGGAAATCTGTCGATATGTACTGATCAAGGTCCTCCTACATCAAGTGTGCTATTAAGACACTCTTAATGAAAAAATTAGTAGTTCCAATCACCATGTGGGAAAAAAATCGAGCCATAATAAGGGCTAGTTTATTCAAGGCCCTCTGTGATCCCCTTAATGGCTTAGATACCTCTTAGTAGTAATTTTTCAGACCATAGCTTAAATATCCCTTAATAATAGCTTCACAGACCACAAATTTAACATGAAATCATCTCAAAATCCATAGCACCATATAAACAAAAAAATCCTCCCTTTCTTCCCTTAGTGGATTGCTATTACTCCTTGACCATCTCAATTGAGTAAGCATATAGTAAATTCAAAAGTCCACAAAATAGCCAAAAGGCCACGAAAGCATACAAATAGCCTAGTATGATGTCTACACTATTTGACATATTTTAATGGTTGAGTCATTAATGTAGTTTTAAATATAAATTTATTAAACAAAGTTTATATATTATGTGTATTTTTTTTATCTTATTTTTTTAAAGGTAATTCATATAAAATATAATGAAAAATGTAATTATATTAAAGAAATTAGATGCCGCTCTTGAAAAAATGTTTTACTAATAATATATTTTTTTGTATAGAGAATCTAAACCAATTATTGTCCCATTTATAACAAGCTCTTACTAACTAACAAAACAGACTATTTTAAAATGAGTGATTTTTAACTAAATATTTAATGGGTTTTACTTATGGAAGGTGACTCCATAAATTAATAAAGGATATAAAAGAAGGAGTTAGGGGAAGACCCTATCATTCCTTCCAACTTTGAATGAAGTATTGTCCTCAAGGGTTAAGGTGAGGAAATCATTATAGAATTGTTTTCAATTTCCATGTGGCACTTTCTAGCTACATATATTTCCATTAGATCAATACTTCCCTGATCATACTTAGTGCATATAACGTTATTCAAAATTCAATATTGCTCCTAACTAGAGCCAAATCAAACCATATTCATCAAATTCTTATAGGTTGGTTCACACTTTTCAATTTTATAGAATGACCTTGTCCAAACGAGGCACTTGTAGGACTAACTGGATCTTGGAATGGGATGTGAGAGAAATTTTGTAAGTAACTTATCCAATGCATTGTCTGATCTGATAGTGACCATAAAACATTGATGATAGGTTCTGGGGAAATTTATCATTATGTGATATATGTTTATAAGGTTGTAGATAAGCTAACACTTTCTCTCCCTTGGAAAAAGAAAATTTACTTCTATATTGATCATCTTGTTATTTCCACGTCTCAATGGTGTGAAGGATAACCATAATTTCCTTCTCTTATATCTATAATCTTTAAAATTAGAGTCACATGGTTTCCTATTCGTGAATGCTAAGGGGCATCATACTTGCATCAATATTTCTCCTACAATTTTCCTAAGTAATCACATTATAGGATAAAATTATTATTAAAGTCAACCACTTATAATAATAAACTAGTTCACATGGCATCCCTTAAAACAATGAATTTATGTGTTACTTCCTCACTTAAAAAAATGCATTCATTTTAAGGAGTGAAGTTAGGGGAGCTACAATTATCCATAATTTTCATAAACTTTCTATGAGTCTATAAGTCCTAATAATTCCCTCAAACTCTTCAATTCTTTGGGACAGTGCCAATCTTACATAGTTTCCACTTTCTTGGGATCAAATCATGCTCTTTTTTTCTTTCAATGTGGCCCAAATATTTAACCTTAAGAGTCCTAAAAGAACATTTGGATCACTTATCGAGTAATTTTTTTATCTCTAAATAATCATAAGGAATGATAAACATGATTCATGTTTGATTCACATGCTATCAAAATATTATAAAAAACAATTCTAGAAAAAAAATGCATAGAATAGTTTGAAAATATTGTTTGTGATACTTTGGAAAGTGGATGGAGAATTACAAAAACTATGTGGAATCAGAAGAATTTCATAAATCCCTTCGTATGTTCTAAAGGTTTTATTTAGGATTTTTATATCTCATGACTTGCTAGTATCTTAAATGTAGATCGAGAATAGTGAAAAAATATATTCATGGAGATCATCTAGGAGATCATCAATAATTGAGATGGGAAATTTGTCCTTGATGGTCAAATTAATGAGAGCTCCAATATAAGAAAACATTCACCAAGTGTCTTCCTTTTTTAATACCATGACTATTCTTGAAGATTAAGGGCTTGTACTAGGATTTATGACCGCCCACCTCCAATAATTCTTAAATGATCCTTTTTCTATTCATCATTTTGTACAAATGGTGTCGCTAAAAAATCTAAATTTAGTGATTGAATTCCTAGAATCAGGGTAATTCTGTGATCATACCCTTCTCGATAAGGTCATAAACCCTTTGGTGTCTCAAAGGCTTGATGTTTGTCAAGTACTGACTATAAATGTTGGTGGATTTCTTGTGTCAGATTATCCATAGTTAGTATGCATTAAATTAGAAAATAACAACAAAATTTATTTCCTTTAATATCTTCTCTATATGATGAGTGGAAACTATTTAAATGGAGCATTCCTAAACTTATTGAAGGGTTCTTTAGTGAAACTCATATAGGGTTCTTTGAATTATGTTATGACTAGTCTTAATGTGAATATCCATTATTTTCCCAAGACTCTATGAGAACCACCCATAATGATGAAAAATAAATAATATTTGAATTGACACTCCAACCTCTAGTTTAACATTTTCACAACTACCTCATGTTTATTCATATCTCCGTTTATGATCATCATGTTAAAGTTGGAAAACAGGTGTACAAAACAGTGGCTTTCTCCAACTATCAACTAAGAGTACAAATTTGTGATGCTTGATGTAAAATATAAGTATTACAAATAATAATACACAGATAACATTATAATGATACTGCATTTAACATTATATATATATATATATATATATATATATATATATATATAGAGAGAGAGAGAGAGAGAGAGAGAGAGAGATATGCCAAGGTAAAAATTAAATCAATGTATGCGATTTCTTTATTTGTAGGATAACAAATGTTTCTTGACAAAGTGATTTGATTATTAAAATTAAATTTATGTTCTCTTAATATTGAATTTTTAATATATATATATATATATATATATATATATATATATATATATATATATATATATTATTGTATACAAGTAATTATTTGTTGTTATGTCCTTTTTATTGCGTGAAAATTTTGAATGAAGGCATGATAAGATTATATTATCTACAATTTACACGGTGTAAAAAATAAGAAGGAAGTACTCATAAGTGAAGGTTTTAATTTCCCCTGAACCATGACAAATTTGAGTGTTCCAAATAATTTTAAATGATGTAGAGTTACAAATATTTAATATCAACTAAATTGAAAAGTGAATGTGACGTATTTAGTCACCGATTAGAGCGCAGGGGTTACAAAAGCCAGTGGTGTACCAGAGGGCTTGCATAATCTACTTAATAGGCCTAAATTTCAACAACTATCATATTTGTTAATGAATTGAAGAGGAACCACTGTTAAATTTTAATAATAACCCCGATCTCGACCCCTACAATATCATTACATTTATTGGAGAATTTACCATACATTAATGGTTCTCAAACTCCTCTGGTTGTTGTTATTAGCAAAAACCGTATTATCCACAGTATCATAAAACAAGTGTCGACATTTCGAATCCCAATGGGGATCCATCTTCAGGACAAGAAATGAATGAAGGTTGAAAGAAGGTCGCAAGAGGTATAAATAGTGAAGGCAAATGATGATGATAAGAGCCTTCACTATTTATACCTCTTGCGACCTTATTTCAACCTTCATTCATTTATTTTCCTGAATATGGATCCCCATTGGGATTTGAAACGTCAACACTTGTTTTATGTTACTGTGGATAATCCGGTTTTTACCATACATTTTCCACCCAGTTCTTAATCTAGTTACAACTTACAATTACACTCCATTTGCTATGTTCATTTTTGGTGGTATTCATGAATATGGAAATTATACCCCTAAAAATATACTCTAAAATATAAAATATGTTTACGCTTTGTTTTGAAATATTTTATATTTAAATCATGTAATGAATGTGGAATCCAAAGCCAATGACAAAGCTGAAAAGGAATGGAAAGAAAACACGGAGTAGTAATTTATCTTCTCAATATTGCGAATCAGTTAAATAATATTATATTGGATACATCAGTAATAAATGACTCCAGTGAGACTGAACTAAATTGGACTAACATAAAATGAACTAGGACTGATAAAAAAACTTTTTCTAGTCTCCTCTTTCAGTTGAGGAAACAATCGGTGTCATTGTCTTGGCCTTTTAAAATTTTGACTTTCCTTCTTCACAAAACCGATTTCACATAAACATATTTTTCAAACAATGGAGGGATTCTTCTCCTCCAGGACATTTTTGGTCTCTGTTTCTCTCTCTAGAGTCTTATGTGATCTGGGGCTTTGATACGAAGACAAAGAATGGAAAGAAAATGTGGAGCAGAGATTGGTCTTCTCAATATTACGAATCAATTAAATAAACACGAGTAATAAATGACTACATGAGACTGAACTAAACTTGACTAATTAAAATTAAACTAGGACACATGGCTAGAAAAATGTGACACGAAGCAAGTGGTTGGAATTAGATTCTCCAACAAAAACTAGTTTGCTCTATTGATGGAGCATTATCCTCAAATTTTTCAAATGATTCAAGATATACACATCCCCTGCCTCACATCTCCCTGGCTAATTTGAAATTATAATAATATTCAATTTATTTGTTTTCAAAATGTAACACATAAGTGTAACACAAATATAATAATTAATACGCGCATTTACCATGATATTTTTGTTCATAGAGGAAAAAACACAATATATTAAAGATAACATAGGTGCATTTTCTGAAGGTCTATTCAAAATTCTCCCTGATCCATCCCATGATCACTGATTACATACTTTAAATTATTTCTGAATCCTGAAATAGAAACTACATAAGACCCAAACTATTTGAAAGACAGAACGTAGGCTACGACATGTGTTTAATAATTACATATGAGACATTGTTGAGAACGAAACAAAATGCCTGCAATCCAGAAAATTGATACCACAATGTTGATCTAACACGACAAAAAATACAATCCTAAAGAGACAAAATAATACATTCATCATGGGATTGGAAATGGTCTCATTTCAATCTGTTGGTTATCTTTAAAATGTAGAACAGAGATGTTACCAAATGGAACAACCAAGCCATGTTTGGAAATAAAATTTGCTCGAGTGTTGAGCTCTCGATAGATGTGCAGTAACGGAGGATCATGTCGCCTACTAACAAATAATTTGATGCGACTAATCCATCCCTGTAACCCAGAAGGTTGAAACAATGACTTACCAAAAATCCCATCTATATCCCCAAATATTTGGACGGAAGTAATCTGGAGATTATATGCAAGCCAAAGTACACTCCAAAGGGAAAGTATCTCCACCTTGGTGTTTGTACCTTTACCACCATTCCAGAAAATGTGGAATCTTTCACCTTTTCCCAGCTTGATCCATGCCCCACAACCACATATCCCAGCCTGGTTAGCCCCGTCAAAGAAGGCAGCTGGGAAGGAGATAGGAAAGGGACAGTGAAAATGGGAGATATCCTTGATGGGGGTAGATATAGTAATGTTACCAGTCGTCCGATTCATAATCACCCCATGGATGTGGGTGATATTAACCAGACTGTTATCAAATATGAGTCAATTCATGGCTATCCATACCTCCCAAAAGAAGTAGAAAGGTAGGGATATGAATCTCTATGGAGTTCTGTTCCATGTAGTAAGGGTGTTTATAATGCTAAGAGGTCTCCAATTGGGAACAAGGATAAAACTAGAGAAGAGAGATTAGAGGCTTTGAATGACCGAATAAGTAAGAAATAGATGGAGAATGGATTCAGAATGAGAGAGAGACAAAGGATACATTGTCCAGGGCCACAAAAACCCTTTTCGATGAGGTTATCCCAAGTCAATATTATGTTCCTCCACACCAGCCAGTTGAATAAAAGAATTTTGTTTGGAATATTTCTAGACCAGAAAGGTTTGAAAGGATATGGCTCCTTGTTCTCCACCTTCTTTTAAATGATATGCTGGTATGTCTCTACCACGATAATGGCCCCTCTGTGTAGTTCACCATCCAATGTAATGCAGTCTCCACCCAGATGAAGATAAACCTCCCTGTCTGCAGCAAGTCCAAGTAGGCTTGCCAAGAAACATCATCACCCCCAGCCAATCTTAATGAGGATGGCGAATTCAACACTGGACATCCTTGTTGCCAATGCGATATGACCTGCGAATGAAAAAATACCCCCTTTTTCTCCAAAACATGCTTGATATGTTCTTCCATGAAGTTTCGGCTAGGAAGTCCCTGAACTTGTCCCTATCCAAAAGAATGTTCTTCCCATTCCCAAAGCACCATGCCATCTGGCCAGTGAAGAGCTTCATCACCCTTCGAAATACCTGCCAAATGTAAGACCCCTTTTTATGTGTCAAAGAGGCATATCTGAAGATCTGAAGGAGGGGAGGCCCCTCTAAATATTTGAGCTTGATTATTGCATGCCAAAGGCCCAATCCATTGAGCGTCCTCCACAGGGAGTTTAAGAGAAGGGCTTGTGAGAAGGAGCGCACTTCTAGGAGACCTCATCCCCCATACTGTTTGGGAATAGACAATGCTTCCAACTTTGATAAGTGTATTTTATTTGATTATTTGTCCCCCGAACAAATAAAATGTGAAATTGTTTCTTTGATAAGAGTAATAATTCAAGCAGGGAGAAGGAAATTGTGTGCCTAGAACACCGATATTTGTTGGAGCACCTTTCGTACTAGTACATACTGACCTCCTAGTGACAACCATCTGTTTGTCTAGCACTGAATTCTTCTTTTGAACTTGTCCACGAGCCACATCCAATTATTGGACTTATATCTAGAGGGATTCAACCTAAACCCAAGATAGTTTAGGACATTTGAGAGTTTTGTCCACCAAATTGTTCTGCAATAAAGTCGATCTCCCCTTTATCCAGTTTGGGAATTGAAGGAGTGATTTGCTGACATTAATCTGTAGCCTAGAAGCCACCCCAAAACGTTGGAACAGGTAATGAAGATGGATCCATTGAGTTCTAAGTAACCTGCCAAACAAGAGAATGCCATCCACAAATAAAGAGTGTGTAATATATATAGTTGGGGAGAACGAGATGCCCTCAAAGGATCCCCTATGATGTGCCTCCTTGAGAAGAGTACTAAAACCATCCATTACTAAAATAAAAATGAGAGGGGAAAGGGAACACCCGTGGCGAAGGCCAAAACCTACCTTGAAAAACTCCAAGGGAAATCCATTTATGATAACATCATAGTTGACTGATGTGATACAGGCCATGATCCATCAGATATTTGGAAGAGAGATACCAATCTTCAGAAGAACCACCCGGATAAATTACCAATCCACGCAGTCGAATGATTTGAAGAAATCCAGTTTCATAAAATGTTTCCTACACCATCATGCATATCACCCATTTCTTACGTTGAATTGAGTGGATGCAAGTTCATCAAAAATATTTTAGTTGATAAGAATCTTCTATTTTCGTGCCCATAGCAGCATGATGGTGCAGGCAAAGGATTATGCTCCAATCTTTGTGTGGAAATATCACATGCAATCTGCATGATGGGGGCAGGTAGTAGAAATTGATGTTTACTCCAAAATAGGATATGCGATGTTAGCCTTTTTATTTTTGCTTAGAAACCTGCATAATCCAATTAATTTTCATTTGAACACACTAATCACAATAAAATTCCTAGACCTCTATGGTCTAGTGAGTTTATTTTCCTCTATATAATTTCTTCTCTAAAACTTTTAGCGAATGATGAATTTTTAAAATATACATATATCTCTTTTAATACATGTAATAAAAAAATATAATATAATTTTAAAAAGACAAAGAAAAATCAGATAAAGTGGTTTACATTAATTTAAATAAGGAGAAATATGATTTTAGGTGAATTTCTCTATTAAGAGGGAGTGTTGAAGATAATGGAGAAATGTATTCTAAAAGTTCATTACTCCTCACTCGTAAGCTACTTAGTTTATTGAATATAAATTGCCTTCCAATTTTTATAAAAAAAAATAGATTAAAAAAGATAATTTCCCATCTAATAAACAAAGACACCACAGGATTCTATGAACCCATAAACACATCACATTCAATGGAGAACGCATTAAATCAATGAAAGGCTTCCAATTTTATGAAAAAAATCAGTTAGAAAAAAGATAATTGTCCCATCTCATAGACAAAGACACCGCAGTATTCTATGAATCCATAAACACATCACATTCAGTGAAGAATGTGTTAAATCAATGAAAGACTTCGCAAATGGCTTATGCTCCAACCAATGAAAGACTTGGAAAATGACTTTTGCTTAGAGTATTTTTGTGATATTAGCTGCATGATGGCAGAGGCAAGGGCATATGCTCCAATCTCCGTGTGGAAATATCACATGGAATTTTCATATGGTGCAGGCAGTATAAATTGATATTTACTCCAAAACATGATATGTGATGTTAGACTTTTTCTTTGTGTTTAGAAACCTACACAATCCAATTGATTTTTATTTGAACACAATAGTCACAATAAACTTCCTAGACCTCTATGACCGGGTGAGTTTATTTTCTTCTCTATAAGTTCTTCTCTAAAACTTCTAACGAATGATGATTTTTAAAAATATACATATATCCCTTTTGAAACATGTCATAAAAAATTATAATATAATTTAAAAAATACAAAGACAAATGGCTTATATTATTAAGTCAAGGAAAAATGAGATTTTGGGTGAATTTCTCTATTAATGAAGAGTGTTGAAGATAATAGAGAAATATATTCTAAAAAAAATCAGTTAATTAGTTGAACTTGTGATGGATTAGGATTTAGTTCCTATTCTTTAATTTATTGTTCTAACTTCTCTATAGGTAAAACTCCTCACCTCGTCTCTAAGCTACTGAGTTTATTGAATATAAATTGTGTCCTCTATTTTTTAATCAAGAAACCAAATAAATAAAGATAATTATCCCATTTGATATACAAAGACACGTCACATAAATCCATAAACACATCATATTCAATGAAAAATGTATTAAATCAATGAAAGACTTGGAAAATGAGCATATTAATTTTTTAAACACTTTATGTTTCTGTAATCATCCAATAGTTTTCTTCTTATTTTAGTATTAATTTCATTGTGAATGTGGGAAGGAAGAACGATATATCAACCGAATATCTACCAAAACCGTGTTATTATTAAAATTGTGTCAAATGCCATTTAGTTTGGATCTTATTGAGAATAATTTAATTCCCACAAACTAAAATATATTAGGAGAAATAAACAATATCTATGTTTTTTTATAATTTATATATTTGGAATTTGTATAATCTTTTAGTTCCATCCAAAATTAATTTGTCTCTGTTATAAGGAAGAAAAAAAGTATAGAGTTATATTTATTGAAAGTTAATTTCAAATATAGAGGTTTTAATGTATTTGTAATTTAAATCACTAGATTTATTACATCAAATATACATATGAGGTAAAAAAATAATACTTTTTCATAATCAATCAAAAACTTATCCTCAATTCTTTAGTATAAAGCACCATATTTTGTTGTTCCTACAATGTATCCAAAACACCTTTTGTGAGCTTGATGCTTTTCTTTAAATATCTCCATGAACCTAAAAATAAATATAATTGCAAACACAATTTATGATCTATTGGTAGTGACATACACGAAACTACCAACTGATATGTTTAAAAATGTAACATCCACATTTGAACCTTCATCTTCTTTGCTAAGTTTTATTTTCCATTGTTGTCTTGCAATTAAAACAATGTTACCGATGAAACGGGAACTATTACCTCAAAACGGGAACTCTACTCCAAAAAGACTCACAAAATATGAAAAAACACCCCAAAAACAAAAAGTGTGTATTCCAGAAAGCATTTGTTTTTTTCTCAAGGTCAAATTTCACCCTCTTATAAAATTATGCTAAAAATGAAATTGTTTCTTGAAAAAGTGATTGAAAAAACATCCTCAAAACAAAATGAGTTGATGCTGGAATAACGAAAAAAAAATGTTGTGTCACACTTTTGACACATTGTAATAATGGAATTGAAGACAACATATTAGGACATTGACAAAACATAAAATTCTAAATGTTTTGATAGATGATGTTAAATATAAACGAAATCATGTCTAAAGGGCTTATCATTTCGAACAAATTTTATCCATGTTGTTAAACATAAAATATCTTAACTCTAAACAACCCTAAAATTGTAATTATTTTCAACTATAACATTAAAGATAAAATTTCACACTGCATAAAAACCTTAATGACAAGTTGCAAATCTCAAGTTTTTAAATCTTAAGTTTTTAAGATACTTGAACCATGAAATAATGGAGAAATTATACGACTTAATTTTTTTTTTAAAATGAAAAAGTAAATGAAAAATTTATTATTTATATATTTGTTTTTTTATATATAAAAACGTATTTTTTAATTTTTTTTTATTGTTTTTCTATATTTTATATTATAATATTTTTAGTTTTAAAAAAATAAAAATTAAAAATTCAAATCTTCATATATGTTTGTTTATATTTTAAAACATATTTAAATTATTTTTTTTTAATTGTTTTTTTATATTATAAATAAAAATTGTTTTAATTTAAAAATAAAATAAAATTAAAAAATATTTTTTTTATATTTGTTTGTTTATTTTTTAAAAAATGTTTTTTAATTTATTTTTATTGTTTTTTTATATTTTAAAATTTTAATTGAATGGTTTCTCTTTTTTATATTAAACAATACATTATTTTTTTATTATAATAGTTTTTGTTTAAAAAAAAAAATTAAATTAAATAGTTTGTGTTTGAAAAAAAAAATTAAAAAAAAGTTAATTTGTTGCCCACTATGGGCCGGAGGCCGGCTGGGCAGCCCTCGACGGTGCCGCCCGGTCGGCCTCTAGCCCCCAGCTAGGTGGACGACGATTCCGAGAATCACCCCCAGTTGGGCGTAGGGTGATTCTGAGAATCGACCTATGCCTAGCTGGAGGTGATTCTCGGAATCGCCCTTCGCCCAGCCCGAGGTTATTCTCGGAATTACCCTCCGCCCAGTCAGGGGTGATTCTCGAAATCACCCTTTGCCCAGCCAGGGGCTATTCTCGGAATCACCCTCCGCCCAGCCGAGGGTGATCCTTGAAATCACCCTCTTCCCAACTGGGGGTGATTCTCGGAATCGTCCGGCCGGCCTCTAGCCCCCAGCTAGGCAGAGGGTGATTCCGAGAATCACCTCCAACTAGGCGGAGGGTGATTCTCGGAATCGCCCTCCGCCTAACCGGGGGTGATTCTCGGAATCACCCTCTGCCCAGCCAGGGGTGATTTTCGGAATCGCCCTCTGCCCAGCTGGGGGTGATTCTCGAAATCGCCCTTCGCCCAGCCGGGGGTGATTCTCGGAATCGCCCTCCGCCCAGCCGGGGGTGATTCTTGGAATCGCCCTCCACCCAGTTGGGAGTGATTCACATAATCACCCTCTGTCTAGCTGGGGCTGATTCTCAGAATCGTCCTCCACCCAGCCGGGGGTGATTCTCAGAATCGCCCTCCGCCCAGCCAGGGGTGATTCTCGGAATTGCCCTCCGCCTAGACGGAGGTGATTCTCGGAATCGCCCAGCTTATAGAAATTTACAGGGTAAGTTCTGTAGATCAAGAATTAAAGGTCACCGCTCACAAACAGATCACAAATTAGTACACCAATATACTCACGTGGTTAAAACCCTCAAAGAGGGAAACAATCCACACCTTGAGCCAACACGGCCACTTCAGTGAATTTATTAATATAAAAGAAAAGTTACATATGTTTCTCTCATAAACGGGTATAGGACAAATGACCCTCCATGATCTTTAAATAGAGATCATGGACCAATCGGGTGTTAAGCCACAGATCAAGTGCCGTTAATACTGAGGTGAGAGATAACCATTGGATCACTACAAATCGTGACTGTCGGATTATAAGTTACAAATGTACATGGTAAAGAAACACACTTTACCTAACTCTACACTAGACTTTGTGAAAATGTGAAGTTGGGAAACACTTTTTGCCCTTTTTTGACGTTGAAAATTGTAATTTTCTATGTTTTTCAACTTCAACTCCACTAAACTCATATTTTTATTGCAAATTATGCTTTGACATAAAAACAATAATTTTAGAGAATTGTCTTACCTCCATACCCATATTTAAAAAAAAAAAAAATATTGACATATAGAGGGGTAAATTTCTTGTTTACTAACTGCATATACTTGAAATTTTCAGGCAAACATAAATAGTCACTTTATAATCCTTTACTTTTTTTAGGGAAGGTTATTCATTTTTTGGAAAAAAACCATAGCATCATAATCTGCATATATTGCACTAGTGCACAAACTATTTTTTGGTAATTTTCGGATTAAATCACTATTTTTTATTATTTTTTGAAATGGACGAAGAAAAAAAACAGTGATGTTTCAGTACATTTTATAGTCCTTTGATTTTCTTTTCAATGTGACCGTCAATAAGAAAAATGAGAGTACCCTTTTGAAGTAGACAGGGAGAGGAAGTGCAGCATGATTTTTTTGAATTTTTTGGTGTCCTCATTAGAAAGTTATTGAATTTTCATTCAGTGCAATTTTTCGAAAAATGAAATTCCATAGTGACACAGTTTAGTAAAAAATTAATAAAAATTTGAATTTTTTAATGAAACTCCACAAATCTCATATCATCAGAAACTAGATTTAGAGACGAATCTAATGGTACTTGGTCCGACATATAACATTTTGTTTTTGTAGGTGTTTTGCGCCTCCAAAGTTGCAGGTTCCTGAAAACTGCAGAATTTTCTGTGTTTTTCGTTGACCAGAAACTCTCGGCTGAGATAATGTCTCGGACAAGAAATTTATAAAACTCTCGACCGAGAGTTTAACCCGCCTAAAGTTACATTTGAACTCATGGCCAAACTCTTGGCCGAATGTTTAAAAAACTCTCGGACGAGAGTTTGCGCCCGAGAGTTTACCCAATGAAACTCTCGTATGAGAGTTTAGAAAACTCTCGTATGAGAGTTTTGAAAACTCTCGTATGAGAGTTTTGAAAACTCTCGTATGAGAGTTTTGAAAACTCTCGTATGAGAGTTTTGAAAACTCTCGTATGAGAGTTTTGAAAACTCTCGTATGAGAGTTTTGAAAACTCTCGTATGAGAGTTTTGAAAACTCCTCATCCTAGAGTTTTTTCAACTCAAGTTTTATTCCTATAATAAAAAACACAACAATTTATTAAGTTTTTAGACCAGTAATTTCTTATATAATTTAAATAGTACTTTATTAAAATTAAAAATTATAAAAAATAATAAAATTATAATTTTATTTTAAATTATTTTATTATTATTAATGATAAAAATACATGAAGATTTAATTAAATAAAATTAATATAATATTTTGTAATATCAATGTTATATAAAAATAACAAAATATTTTATATAAAACTAATTGATACATTAATATAAATAAAATAAAATTCTAAAACATAAATCAAAATAAAAACAACTATATATAATTTATATAATATTTTTTTTGAAATTAATGAATAAATTTAAATTTAAAAAAAAATTGACTAAATGCAATGAGGTGATAAAGGAGACAATGCATAGCAGCTTAATATCGTTATAAATTCTAGGAAATCTCGAGAAATTTTGAAGTGAGATGAGCTTCTTGGAATGGGTCACTTTATCTTCCACTTCAGTTTCACACAATTAACTTGAAAGGAAGTCTATTTTCCTAGGTATGGATGTAAGGAAATGAACAATATTATTTGAACATTGAGTGAGATGCCCTTCTTGGAATGGGTCCTCCTATATTCCACTTTAGTTTCACAAGATTAAATTGAAATGAAGTTTATTTTCCTAGGTATGGATGTTTAGTTAATACTTCTTTATTTCGTTTGAATTTAGTTTCTTTAAAAATGAAAAATAATAAAAATTCTGTGTTTTTTTCGCGTTGCTATTCCTTTCTAATGGAACAGCACTTCTGCTGTTCCTTTTGAAAGGAACAACAGTTTCACAGAGTGTTTTTGTTGTTCCTTTCCAAAGGAACAACACCTTCGTAGGATATTTTTCTGCCGTTCCTTTCGAATGGAACAGCAGTTTCGCGTAGTGTTTTTGCTGTTCCTTTCAAATGGAACAGCATGTCTGCAGAGCATTTCCTTGCTGTTCCTTTTAAAAGGAACAGCAGTTTCACAGATTATCTTTGATGTTCCTTTTAAAGGAACAACACTTTTTGAACGATTGTTTTAAGTTTGTATTTTGAATTTGTGAGCATTTTTTTTTTATGGACACCTGTGGGCAGCAGAGCTCTGTTAATGGTATTGAAGACATACTTATACAAATCAATAGTTATTTAACCCTCTTTCCTATAATTTTTATTGAATATCAAACGAAATGCATAAAATTCCTTAAGTTCTATCCCCGAACCATCAACATGAAAAATATTATAAATTGGTCATATTACTTTAATGTGGTAAATAGCGCAATTACATTAATCTTTTTTTGTCCCTTCACCTCATACTTGAATTATTACAACGCGATTCCCTCATTATTACCGATTTATCTTATGCATCGATTTCAGTAATTACTTAATTTGATTGACTTTATCATGATTGTGCCTGTTTTTTCACTGTCGTCCTATTGTTGTTCCACACATGCCACCTTAATCGACGGTCGAGGTTGACCTTTCATTCTTTTGGGGGGCGGAAATATCTGCATGCAGATCAGATACCCAAAATTTCTTCACCTGTATCTCTGCAATAGATTTTTATGAATTAAAACCCTTGCATTTTCAGAAAATAACGAATTTTAGCGAACTGTGTTGTGTTGTTCCATTAAGGTTACTGTGTGTTGAGAACAATTAACGAAGAACAGAAATGGGAGGACGTCCAATTCGCAGCGAACCTCAGACGTTGGTTGTCTCTGATGCTGCACGGGCAATATTAGACAAACTGGGATGGATTACATGCTTTATGAGAATGCAGCAACCCCATGAAGCAGTGGCTACTGAATTCTTGTTAAATCTGCAGGAAGGTTCCTCCACAGTCAGAGGAAGGTAGATATCGGTGATCGATGAGATAATTGCAGAAGTATCTGGCATCCCCGCACAAGGAACTGTCTGGACTCAGAAGAAAATCAGAATTCGGGAGGCCATGCAAATATTTCAAGATGAAGAACAGAGGCTAATAGTCAAAGGGAGAGGAGTACACTCGGCGTCGCTAGGCGAACCATGGACAGAATTAGCCAGGATCGTGTAGGCTTACATAACATGCGACGGTAGAAAAGACGTTGTAAGACCTCGCCATCTTAAGCTGTTAGCTGTGCTAAAACAAAAATGCACTATCAATTTACCTGCATTCTTAAACTCTTTATTACATGATATTGCTCGTGGAATTAGAAAAGCACAACATGCAGACATGGTGGTCAGCCACCATTGCTTGATTTGGCTAATAGTAAGTTACAGCCTCGGCCAGCAGCAAACCAGCTGGGAAGAGCCAATTTTTTCTATTGAAGGAGGGATGGCTTTACTCGCTCCGAGACAGAAAAGGATGGCCGGCTCAATAGTCGGGCCCTCCACTTACAGACAATCCTTCCGAGGGGTTACAGGTTTAGAGGTTAATGGGTTACAGGTTTAGAGGTTTAGGGGGTTAGGGGATTTAGCATTGAAGGATTTAGGGGTTATGGGTTAGGGTTTTGGGGGTTAAATGGAATCCACACTTAAATGGGTTAGGTTTTTAGGGGTTTAGGGTGTTGAATTGGTTAAGGGTTGGGAATTAGGGTTTAAGGGGTTAGGGGTTAAGGTTTTAGAGGTTTAGGGTTTAGGGGGTTAAATGGGTTACAGGTTTAGAGGTTTAGGGGGTTAGGGGATTTAGCAGTGAAGGATTTTAGGGGTTAGGGGTTAGGGTTTTGGGGGTTAAATTGAATCCACACTTAAATGGGTTAGGTTTTTAGGGGTTTAGGGGGTTGAATTGGTTAGGGGTTGGGAATTAGGGTTTAAGGGATTAGGGGTTAAGGGTTGAGGGGTAAGGAATTAAGGTTTAAGGGGTCAAGGGTTATGGGTTGGGAATTAGGGTTTAAGGGGTTAGGGGTTTTGGGGTTTAAGGGCTTAAATGGGTTAAGGGTTAACGGGTTAGGGGTAGGGGTTAAGGGTTTAGAGGTTTAAGGTTTAGGGGTTAAATGGGTTAGGGGTTTAGAGGTTTAGTCAGGGTAAATGGTTTAGGGGTTAAATGGGTTAGGGGTTTAGAGGTTTAGTTGGGGTAAATGGTTTGGGGGTTAAGGGTTTAGAGGTTTAGGGTTTAGGGGGTTAAGGGTTTAGGGGGTTAGGAATTATGGTTTAAGGGGTCAAGGGTTATGGGTTGGGAATTATGGTTTAAGGGGTTAGGGGTTAAGGGTTTAGAAGTTTAGGTTTTAGGGGGTTAAATGGGGTATAGGTTTAGAGGTTTAGGGGGTTACAGGATTTAGCAGCGAGGATTTTAGGGGTTAGGGGTTAAGGTTTTGGGGGTTAAATGGAATCCACACTTAAATGGATTAGGTTTTTAGGGGTTTAGGGTGTTGAATTGGTTAGGGGTTTTTGAGTTTAGGGGCTTAAATGGGTTACAGGTTTAGAGGTTTAGGGGGTTAGGGGATTTAGCAGTGAGGGATTTTAGGGGTTAGAGGTTGGGGTTTTGGAGGTTAAATGGAATCCATACTTAAATGGGTTATGTTTTTAGGGGTTTAGGGTGTTGAATTAGTTAGGGGTTTTGGGGTTTAGGGGCTTAAATGGGTTAGGCATTAACGGGTTAGGGGTAGGGGTTAAGGGTTTAGAGGTTTAGGGTTTAGGGGTTAAATGGGTTAGGGGTTTAGAGGTTTAGTGGGGGTAAATGGGTTATGGGTTAAGGGTTTAGAGATTTAGGGTTTAGGGGGTTAAGGGTTTAGGGGTTATGAATTAGGGTTTAAGGTGTCAAGAGTTATGGGTTGGGAATTAAGGTTTAAGGGGTTAGGGGTTAAGGGTTTATAGGTTTAGGTTTTAGGGGGTTATATGGGTTACAGGTTTAGAGGTTTAGGGGGTTAGGGGATTTAGCAGTGAAGGATTTTAGGGGTTACGGGTTAGGGTTTTGGGGGTTAAATGGAGCCACTCTTAAATGGGTTAGGTTTTTAGGGGTTTAGGGTGTTAAAGTGGTTAGGGGTTTTGGGGTTTTGGGGCTTAAATGGGTTAGGGGTATGGGTTAAGGGTTTAGAGGTTTATGGTTTAGGGGTTAAATGGGTTAGGGCTTTAGAGGTTTAGTGGGGGTAAATGGGTTAGGGGTTAAAGGATTAGAGGTTTATGGTTTAGGGGGTTAAATGGGTTAGCCCGGTTAGGAATTGGGGTTTAAGGGGTCAAGGGTTAAGGGGTTAGAGGTTTAGGTGTTTAAGGGGTTGAATGGGTTATGGGTTGGGAATTAGGGTTTAAGGGGTTATAGGTTTTGGGTTTAGGGGTTTAAATGGGTTAGGGTTGGTTTAGAGGTTTAGGGGGTTAGGGGATTTAGCAGTTAAGGATTTTAGGGGTTAGAAGTTAGTGGTTAATGGTGTTAAATGGGTTAGGTTTTTAGGGGTTTAGGGTGTCTAATTGGTTAGGCATTGGGAATTAGGGTTTTAGGGGTTAGGGGTTAAGGGTTTAGAGATTTAGGGTTTAGGGGGTTAAATGGGTTACGGTTTTAGAGGTTTAGGGGGTTAGGGGATTTAGCAGTGAAGGATTTTAAGGGTTAGGGGTTAGGGTTTTGGGGGTTAAATGGAATCCACACTTAAATGGGTTAGGTTTTTAGGGGTTTACGATGTTGAATTGGTTAGGGGTTGGGAATTAGGGTTTAAGGGTTTATGGGTTAGGAATTAGGGTTTAAGGGGTCAAGGGTTAGGGGTTGGGAATTAGGGTTTAAGGGGTTAGGGTTTTTGGGGTTTCAGGGCTTAAATGGGTTAGGGGTTAACGAGTTAGGGGTAGGGGTTAAGGGTTTAGAGGTTTAGCGTTTAGGGGTTAAATGGGTTAGGGGTTTAGAGGTTTAACGTTTAGGGGTTAAATGGGTTAGGGGTTTGGAGGTTTAGTGGGGGTAAATGGGTTAGGGGTTAAGGGTTTATAGGTTTAGGGTTTAGGGGGTTAAATGGGTTAGGGGTTAGGAATTAGTGTTTAAGGGGTCAAGGGTTAATGGGTTAGAGGTTTAGGTATTTAAGGGGTTGAATGGGTTATGGGTTGGGAATTAGGGTTTAAGAAGTTATAGGTTTAGGGTTTAGGGGGTTAAATGGGTTATCGTTGGTTTAGAGGTTTAGGGGGTTAGGGGATTTAGCAGTTAAGAATTTTAGGGGTTAGAAGTTAGGGGTTAATGGGGTTAAATGGGTTAGGTTTTTAGGGGTTTACGGTGTTGAATTGGTTAGGGGTTGGGAATTAGGGTTTAAGGGGTTAAGGGTTAAGGGTTTAGAGTTTTATGGTTTAGGGGGTTAAATGGGTTATAGGTTTAGAGGTTTAGGGGGTTAGGGGATTTAGCAATGAAGGATTTTAAGGGTTAGGGGTTAGGGTTTTGGGGGTTAAATGGAATAAACACTTAAATGGATTAGGTTTTTAGGGGTTTAGGGTGTTCAATTGGTTAGGGGTTGGGAATTAGGGTTTAAGGGGTTAGGGGTTAAGGGCTTAGGGTTTAGGAAATAGGGTTTAAGGGGTCAAGGGTTATGGGTTGGGAATTAGGGTTTAACGAGTTAGGGGTTTTGAGGTTTAGGGGGTTAAATGGGTTAGGATTGGTTTAGAGGTTTAGGGGGTTAGGGGATTTAGCAGTTAAGGATTTTAGGGGTTAGGAGTTAGGGGTTTTGGGGTTTAGGTGCTTAAATGGGTTAGGGGTTAACGTGTTAGGGGTAGGGGTTAAGGGTTTAGGGTTTAAATGGGTTAGGGATTTAGAGGTTTAGTAGGGGTAAATGGGTTAGGGATTTATAGGTTTAGTGGGGGTAAATGGGTTAGGGGTTAAGGGTTTAGAGGTTTAAGGTTTAGGGGGTTAAGATTTTAGGGGTTAGGGGTTAGGAATTAGGGTTTAAGGGGTCAAGGTTTAGTTTTCTGCAATAACATAATTCTCCAATACCATACACTTCTACTTGGAATGCCACACTTAACATTCATTTCCTTTTCGGATAATATTCTTTATCCCCTTACATCCATACCTAGGAAAATAAACTTCATTTCAATTTAATCTTGTGAAACTAAAGTGGAATATAGGAGGACCCATTCCAAGAAGGGAATCTCACTCAATGTTCAAATAATATTGTTCATTCCCTTACATCCATACCTAGGAAAATAGACTTCCTTTCAAGTTAATCGTGTGAAACTGAAGTGGAAGATAAATTGACCCATTCCAAGAAGCTCATCTCATTTCAAAAATTTCTCGAGATTTCTAAGAATTTATAACAATATTAAGGTGCTATGCATTGTCTCCTTTATCACCTCATTGCATTTAGTCAATTGTTTTTTAAATTTAAATTTATTCATTAATTTCAAAAAAAATATTATATAAATTATATCTAGTTGTTTTTATTTTGATTTATGTTTTAGAATTTTATTTTATTTATATTAATATATCAATTAGTTTTATATAAAATATTTTTAGTTTTTTATATAACATTGATATTACAAAATATTGTAACAAATTTTATTTAATTAAATCTTCATGTATTTTTTATCATTAATAATAATAAAATAATTTAAAATAAAATTATAATTTTATTATTTTTTATCATTTTTTAATTTTAATAAAGTACTATTTAAATTATATAAAGTACCAATTCTAAGAACTTAATAATTAATTGTTGTGTTTTATTATAGGAATAAAACTCTCGGATGAGAGTTGAAAAAACTCTAGGATGAGAGTTTTCAAAACTCTCATACGAGAGTTTTCTAAACTCTCGGCCGAGAGTTTTTTAAACTCTCGTATGAAAGTCTTCCCGAGAGTTTCCGTCAATAAAACTCTCGGACGAGAAAATGCATAACTCTCGTTCGAGAGATTTTTAACTCCGGTTAAACCCGATAAAACTCTCGGACGAGAGTTTTTAAAATTCTCGGTCGAGAAATAGAGTTGACTATTTTCTCGGACGAGAAATTAAAAATTTCTCTCAAATTCTAGCCGTCCGCCAAAAAGTGTTTCCCAACTTCGCAATTTCACGCCTAAGTTATTCTTAACTATTTCCTATGTGTCGCAATATCCTAACATCCCCCCTTAAGAAAAACTTGGGATAGGATTGAAGGATTTACAAAGGTGACACAAAAGGAGCCTATTTCCTATGTGTCAAAATATCCTAACGTCCCCCCTTAATAACAACTTGGGATAGGATTGAAGGATTTACAAAAGCGACACAATAGGAGAAGGAAGGAGGCATTAGATCCTATCCCCCCTTAATGACAACTTTCCCAAACTCCAAGCATGGATCGAAGTTTGGTAAAATTCACTTCTGTGAGAGCCTTCGTAGGGATATCGGCTACTTGATCATTGTTCGGACAATACTGCAATTCAAGAACACGATCATGAATGAGATTTATGGTGAAGTGTATGTGGAGTTCAATGTGTTTCATACGCTGATGCTGAACTGGATCTTTACATAGCTGAATGGCACTCTGATTATCACACCAAAGTGTAGTTGGATGCTGTTGATGAAGACCAAATTTAGACAGGATCTGACAAAGCCACTTAGCTTGATGTCTTCAACTGCACCACGATACTCTGCTTCTGCTGAAGAAAGGGAGATGGCACTTTTTTTCTTACAAGACCAAGTAATAGGTCATGAACCAAGATTGAATACATATCCTACAGTGGACTTCTGATCATCAGGGTCACCAGCCCAATCAGAATCAGTGAAACCAATCAACAAGGGAGATGATCCTGCACTGTAATGAATCCCTAACTGAACTATACCTCGAATATATCAAAGTATTATTTTAGCTGCTTTCTAGTGATTTTCATGAGGTTGGTGCATAAACCGAGCGACAAGACCAATAGCAAAGGAAAGGTCAGGACGGGTATGGTTTAGATACAAAAGTTTACCAACGAGTTGACGGTATAAGGTAGCATCAACTTCAGGGATAGTACAGTTGACTGAAAGCTTGACTCCAGACTGAAAGGGAGAAGGGACAAGCTTACAGTCTTCCATGTGAAAGTGGTGTAGAAGATCACAGGCATACTTGGTCTTAGAGAGGGTAATGCCTTCCTTGGATTGCAACACTTGAAGACCAAGGAAATAATGCAAGTGTCCTAAGTCTGTCATTTCAAACTTCTTTTTGAGGCTAGACTTCACATGGTTTATATGCTTTGGATCACTACCAGTAAGGATAAGATCATCAACATAAAGAACAAGGATGGTGATGGAATTACTCACCTTCTTGTTCTAGACAGTGTTGTCAGAATGACACCTAGAAAATCCATTATCTAAGAGAAATCTATCCATTTTGGCATACTAAACCCGAGGAGCTTGTTTGAGACCATAGAGAGACTTCCTAAGACAAAAAACAAAGCTGGAATATTTTTGGATAAAGCCTGGGGGTTGTTCCATGTAGATTTCTTCATGCAAATATCCATGTAAGAAGGTGGATTTAACATCCATCTGATGGACTTACCATTTAAAGGTGGCAAAAAGGGAATGAACAAGATGGATAGAATTCATTTTGGCAACAGGAGAGAAGGTTTCAATATATTCAATGCCTTCAACTTCTGAAAAACCTTTAGCGACCGGATGAGCTTTATGTCTATCCACTATTCCATCTGGTCCAAACTTTTTTTTGTAAAGCCATCAGCATCTGACAAGTTTTCTTCCTTTGGGAAGAGGAATAAGATCCCAGGTATTGTTTTCCAATAAGGAACGATACTCTTCATTCATAGCTTCATCCCAATCTGGATGACCGGAGGCTTCTTCAAAGGTTTCTAGATCAAGTTTTTCTGGAACTTGAGCCAATAAGGAAGAAGCTCTTTCAAACTAAGAATGTGTACGTCGTTGATCGACAGGGTCACCTATAAGAGAACCTGCTACATCCCGAGTAGTGTGGACCCATATTGGAAGCGGTGGAGTATAAGGAACAATTTCATGAGCTGGAGGAGGATTGTCATCATCACTGTCATCATCTGCACTAGAAGGAATGATATTAAAAATAGAAGAGAGAGAGCGAGGTGGAACATATGCTGAATCAAGCTCGCAGGCCAAAGGTGGCACACCTATCGAACTAGGCTCGCAGGCCGATATATTTTCATCAAACTTCACATCTCTTCTAATGATTATATTTTTGGATTTTGGTTGAAGAAGTCTATATCCTTTGACATCTTCAGAATATCCAACAAAAAAACATTTTTCTCTCTTAGGTTCTAAGGCTTTATGTTTCGCATCTAGAATATTAGCCCAAGCATCACTTCCAAAAACATGAAAGTGACTTACATTTCGTTTGATTGAGCTCCAAGCTTCTTCTGGAGTTATATTCTTTAAAACCTTAGTAGGAGTGCGATTTACTATGTAATTGGCACAGTTAATGGCTTCTGCCCAGAAATTGAGACCAAGTCCTTTAGATTGAAGCATACAATTAGCCATTTCTTTTAAGGTGCGATTATTCCTTTCAGCTACACCATTTTGTTGTGGATTATATGGAACAATTTTTTACAATTGAATGCCATGCTTAGTGCAGAAGTTGATAAATTTGATGTTAACATATTCTCCAGCATTGCCTGATCTTAACTTAAGAATTTGATGTCCAGATTGTTTCTCAACAAAGGCCTTAAAGGCCAAGAACATGTTAAAAACTGCACTCTTGAGTTTTAAGAAATATACCCAAGTGCGTCTGCAAAAATCATCAATGAAAGTTAAGAAGTACTTGCAACCATGGAAAGAAACAACAGGAAGTGGACCACATAAATCTTTGTGCACAAGCTGCAAAGGGGCTAAAGCGTGCCAAGAGGCACATTTGTCAAAACTATCCCGATGATGTTTTTCGAGTACACATCCAGAGCAAACACCATCTCGGCAAGATACCATAGGGAGGTCCATCACCATATTTTCCTTACATAGAGTTTGGAGAGAGTAATAGTTTAAGTGACCAAATCGCTCATGCCAAAGTTTTCTCACATCATCATTATGAGCAACAAAAATAGAGGGAAGAGATGATGACCCAAAGTTGTCAAACTTATACAACCTTGTGGAATCACCAACAATGCCAGTAGCTAAAATATGTTTAGGATCTCTGAGGTCCTTGATTAAAACATCATGAGGTGAGAATTATACTATTTTCCCTTCACCTGAATGAGTTATCTGATAAACAGATAGAAGATTGCATGACAAGGTAGGAACACATAGTACATCATTAAACTGGCCATTATCTAGATGAATGGTTCCAGATCCTACAACACTAAGAGATCTATCATCACCAACATAAATATGTTTGGTGTTACAATCATTTAAAGAATAAAACATGGATTTATTTTTAGCCATGTGGTAAGAAGCTCCAGAATCAATGAGCAACTCATGAGAAGGAGAAGAAGAAGATACATTTAATGCATAAACAAATCTTGATTCTTGACAACCACAAGCAGAAAGTGCCATGCCTGAAGATGAAGGTAAAGAGTGCTCCAAATTAATGTTGTGCTTCTTCATTGCTGCTTCTAAGGCTTCCATCTTCTTAAAACATTTGGACTCTATAAGGCCATCCCGGTTGCAAAAGTTGCAATGTCTCTCTGTCTTCTTCCCCTTGTTTTGATTTGCCTTATTATTTTGGTGATTTGATTTTTCAGTTTGCTGCTGAAATTCCTCAGGGCCCTTGTTTGGTTTAGAACCATATTTTTTAGGATACTGCTTCTTGGGATTCTTTTGATATGGTTTTTGTTGGGATACTAAGGCTTTCTTACAAGCATTTCCAGTAGTGATAAGACCAAGGTGTAAAATTTTTTCTTGTTCTCTTATCAAAGAATCACAAAAGGCATCAAAAGAGGGATTCTTGTAGGTGGTTCCTAAAGAAATGATGGCTTCTCTGGTGAAATGGAAGGCAGAAACAAATACAGAGTATGCAGGACCAAGCTTAGCAAGAATGCAATATATGAGGCTACCATCTTCCTTTTTTGACCTTACACCCTTCTAAAAGAAGTCTAAGGGTCTTGAATTTGGACAAAAAGTCTTCAATAGAGGAGAAATTATTAGGATCCAAAGTAAGAAAATCATTTTCAAGATGGTGGGTCTTGATTTGATTTTGAATGCCAAAAACATAATTTAACTTTTCCAGGGCTTTATCATAGGTGTCAATGTCAAGGATGTGAAATCGAAGATCTTGAGCAATGGACATTCCTATCAACCCTCGTGCTTGATCTTGTCTATTTTCCCATTTAGGAACATTATCATCATCGGAAGGTGTAGTTTCTTGACTTGTGGCTATTCTATAAAGCACTTTACTTCTGATTATAGCTACCATGTGAGGTAGCCATTGGAAATAATTGGTTCTGTTAAGAATAACTGGGCATGCACTTTCCATTTTTTTTTTTAATTTAATTTAATTTAATTTTATATTTTATTTTTATATTGAAGCCGAGAAAAGCTAAAACTAATTGCTCCAATGGAAATATCTCGAAAAATTAGGCTGTTTAAAAAAAACAGCTCGAAAAATGGCTTCCAGATGAAGAAGTTATGCATTTTGAAAAAACTGAGTTCTAGATGCCGAATAGTTACGGGAACGGGATGAAGTGCGGATTTTTAAAAAAAATTCCACCCCTTTGAACAATTTTTTTTTACAAAAGAAGCTTGAGAAGGAGACTTGAACCCAAGACCTCTATTCTTATAAACTAACCCCTCAAAATAGTTCTGATACCATGTAGGAATTACAAGGTAAGTTCTGTAGATCAAGAACCAAAGGTCACCGCTCAGAAATAGATCAAAAATCAGTACACCAGTATACTCACGTGGTTAAAACCCTCAAAGAGGGAAATATTCCATGCCCTGAGGAAACACATCCACTTCAGGGAATTTATTAATATAAAATAAAAGTTACATATGTTTCTCTCATAAACGAGTACATGACAAATGAACCTCCATGCTCTTTAAATAGAGATCATGGACCAATCGGGTTTTAAGCCACGAATCAAGTGCCATTAATATCGAGGTGAGAGATAACCGTTGGATCACTACAAATCGTGACCATCGGATTATAAGTTACAAATGTACATGGTAAAGAAACACACTTTACCTAACTCTACACTAGACTAAGTTATTATTAAATATTTCCTATGTGTCGGAATATCCTAACACGGCTAGCCTCTAGCCCCCAGCTAGGTGAAGGGTGATTTTAAGAATCACCCTCGGCTGGGTGGAAGGTGATTCTCGGAATCACCCTACGCCCAGCTGGGAGTTATTCTCAGAATCTCCCTCTGCCCAGCCGGGGGTGATTCTCGGAATCGCCCTCTGCCCAGCCGGGGGCTGTAGGCAGGCCGGGCAGCACCATTGAGGGCTTCCTAGCCTACCTCCGGTGGGAGATTATTATTATCGCCCCCAGCTGGGAGGACGAAAATTTCGAGAATCACCCCCGGTTGGGTGGAGTGCGATTCCAAGAATCCCCCCCGGCTAGGTGGAGGGCGATTTCGAGAATCACCCCCGGCTGGGCATAAGGCGATTCTTGGAATCGCCCTATGCCTAGCCGGGGGTGATTCTCGGAATCACCCTCTGCCCAACCGGGGGTGATTCTTGGAATCGCCCTCTACCCAGCTAGGGGTGATTCTCGAAATCACCCTTCGCCTAGCCAGCGGAGATTCTCGGAATTGCCCTCCGCCCAACTGGGGATGATTCTCAGAATCGCCCTCTGCCTAGCGGGGGGTGATTCTCGGAAACGCCCTCCACCTAGCCAGGGGTGATTCTCGAAATCGCCCTCCGCCCAGCCAGGGGTGATTCTCAGAATCACCCTCCACCTAGCTGGGGGTGGTTCTCGGAATCGCCCTCCACCTAGCTGGGGGTGGGAGGCAAGCTGGGGAGCACCATCGAGGGCTGCCCAGCCTACCTCCAGCCCCCGGCTAGGCGGAGGGTGATTCTCGAAATCGCCCTCCGCCCAACTGAGGGTTATTCTTGGAATCACCCTTCGCCCAACCTAGAGTGATTCTCGAAATCGCCCTCTTCCTAGCCAAGGGTGTTTCTCGAAATCACCTTCTGCCAGCTAGGGGTGATTCTCGGAATCGCCCTTCCCCCAACCGGGGGTGATTCTTGGAATCACCCTCTGCCCGACTGGGGGTCAGAGGCTAGCCGAGTAGCACCATTGAGAGTTTTCAAGCCTACCTCCGGCCCCTGGCTGGGTAGAGGGCGATTCTGAGAATCACTCACGGTTGGATGGTGGGTGATTCTGAGAATCACCCCCAGCTGCGCAGAGGGCGATTTTGAGAAACACCCTTGGCTGGGGGGAGGGTGATTCCAAAAATCACCCCTTGCTGAGTAGAGGGCGATTCCAAGAATCACCCCTATTTGGGTGGAGGGAGATTCCGAGAATCACCTCCGGTTAGGCATAGGACAATTCGAAGGATCACCCCTAGTTGGGCGGAGGGCGATTCCGAGAATCACCGCTGGCTGGGCAGAGGGCGATTCCGAGAATCACCCTCCACCTAGCCGGGGTTTATTCTTGGAATTACCCTCCACCCAGTCGAGGGATGAAGGCAGGCTAGTCAGCCCTCGACAGCACTGCCCAGCCTGCCTCCGAGCCCCCGGTAGGGTGGAGGGTGATTCCAAGAAGCACCCCTAGCTGGGCGGAGGGCGATTCCGAGAATCGCTCTTGGCTGGGCAGAGGGAAATTCCAAGAATCAAACCTGGGTGGGCGGAGGGTGATTGCGAGATTCACCCCCGGCTGGGCAGAGGCCAGCTGGGTAGCATCGTCGAGGGATGCCCAGCCTGCCTTCGGCCTCCGGTTGGGCAGAGGGAGATTCTCGAAATTTCCCTCCGCCTAGCCAGTGGCCGGAGGTAGGCCGGGCGACGCCATCAAATGAAGGAGAATGGGTTTTGGATCTATTTTCAAGTTTAGGTAAGTTTTATTATACAAATTTAAAGTTAAATATTTTATTTTTTACTTTTTATGTCTTTATACTAATTTTCTTAATTATTTATTTTGTACTTGATGATTAGGTACAACACTAGCATGTTGCCTACCAAAAGGAAGAAATTGCATTTCCATTGAGAAAGACCCAGTGCAATGCAAATTTATTCAAGAAAGAATTAATGCTCTTGAATTCTTTCCAGATGCGAAGCAAGAAGTTGGTTTGAGGAAAAGGGATTTTAATGAATCACGTGTGGCAAAAAAGTAAAGGAACCTCAACCACCATTATATGGAATTATTGGAAAGGGATACTTTGGAAGACTTGCAGACATGAAAGATCCATTAGAAGATGACAATGACCAAAATGAAGTAGAAAATGTTGCGGAAGAAGCCATCAATGATGTTCTAGATGATGTTGAACATGTATTAGTTGATATTGTTGAGGATCTTTAAGTTGTGCTGGCAAACAAAGCTCATTTTTGAGATCTATTAATCAGTTTTACTTGTAATGTTTAGCCTTTGATATTTTATGAGAAGAATCCTTATTTTTTGCAAAAATACATGTGATTACTATTTTTTTTGACATAAAATTCAATAAAAATGCTATTTTCTTAAGTTTTTTTTGTTAATATTTTCCCAAAAATTAGTTTATTTAACATGTTTTTTTTTTTAACAAAAAGTCTCTAAAAGTGTATTTTTTGCATTATATTTGTATTGAAAATTTGTATTTTTTTGTCATATCGTACAAAATATTGGTTTTTTAACGACAATTATTTGATGTGCATTGAAAAATTAATTAGCAATACATAAACTTGTAGAAAATATAAACTTTATAATATTGACCCATTTTTCATTTTTTATCTATTTGAAAAGGTGAAGATATCATTACAATTTTTTATTTAAAAAAAAAAAATAGTTTTTTTCTTTTTAAAACACAAGTACGTAAATGCACTTAAAAATAAACATCTCACGGAAGAAGAAGACATTAGAAAATGTATAGTGTCAAAATCAATCCTCTAAAAAAACGTTGGTGATGATACGCCACCACTATTCAAAATCGACATAAAAAGCATCACAGAAGAAATAAATAAATAAATAAATAAATAATAATAATAATAATAATAATAATAATAATAATAAATAAATAAAATCAAAGTCCCAAAAACATGCTAAAAAAAAAAAAAATTGATTCTGCATCACCACTTTTCAAAATCGGGTGTTCTTCTTGCTACGTCAAAAAGTAGGTACCAGTGCAGTTACCTATTTCATCGGTAGCAGTGTTTTCATCATTCTAAAAATTAATGCATATTCTATTTGACATATAAAGATTCAATAATCTAACAAATCTTTCCAAGTACATCATGAATCTCAAATTTTTCATATCAAATTTATATTTCAAGGTACTTTAAATAATTATTGATAATTTTTTTTTATTGAAATCCATATCATCAACATATAAACAAACAACTAGAATTTCCTATTGGTAATTTACCTATGTATATAGAGATAGTTCATTGCTTCCTCTACTATATCAATGGTTGATCAAATAAGGTTTTATCTTCTTGTACCAAGCACTTGTAACTTTCTTGACCTCATAGATCACTTTCCCCAACCTATATATGTTAGCTTATTATCCTTTTATCTCATATCTCATTGTTTCTACACATAAAGTAAATGTCATTTAAGAATTAAAAATTCATGTCTATTTGGTATAACATCCATTTGTTTTAATCATATATTATTAATATTTCCCTTAGTATATGTAATCTAGTCACTAGCCTAATTTAGTTTCCAAAATGAATTCTAGCTTGTTGCACAGACCTCTTTTCCACTGGTCTTTCCTTGTATCTTTGAAATTCACCCTTTACATTAAATTTGGAATATAAATCCATTTTAAACCAATATTTTCCCTATTTGGTAAATCCACTAGATCCCATGTATTATTATTTTACGTGGAATATTTCTCCTCATTCATGACTTAGACCCAATTCTCTTCTTTCACTAAGTCTTAAAAACACATTTGTTAGCATTTAAATAATGCAAAGTTTGAATAGTTATTTAATTCTTCATAAATATTTTTTAGACTTCTTGTTTTTCTAGTGTTTGGTCCAAAATCATTACATGGTTGATAACATGAGATACATTAACCTAATTGTATTGATTATTCTCATTGTACTTGAACTCTTGGAGTTCTTGTTGGAGACTCTCAAATAGGTGATTGAGCTTGTGTACATTGTTGTTATTTTTACTCACTCAACTCTTCTACATCAATTTAGCAATAAGGAATTGTTATTCCAATAATCATAGTGTTGTCACTCTATAATTTTTGAAGGCTAAAGACAACCACAGAGTGAAACATCAAACCAGCTTTGGAGTCCAGGACCTAGCCTTGCTAGGCTTAGAGAGGGCTCTCTCTATTTTATGATTTAACTTGATAAAGATAAGTGTTGATATTAGGCTAGTTATAGAAATGAGCGTTTTTTTGAAGATTTGGTTGAGGCAGTAGAAGAGGACCATTGGGCTATGAAGTCAAACAAGTGTAAACAAACTCAAATAGGTGAATAACTGAGGTCAGGTGCAACCAGGAAAGCTAGCCATGTCAATGGATCTTTACAGCTTGTGAAATGTAAAAAAAGAGGAGATTAAGGTTTAACAGAAATGTAGAGTAGATCGTCTCTAAATTCTACATTTTGGTCTCAACATGGATGTAGAGCAGACCATCTCTGAATTTTTCTTGCAAGTCTTAGAAGAAAAGATAATGTATTGTTTCACGACTGATCAGGGTACCCTATGGTAAATCCTATACAAAAATTTCTATCTTCAGTAATGAAATAAAACAGTATGTAAAACAGAAGAATCACAAATTCCATGGGAGAAGCACTTCCCACAGATCACAACAAAAGAATTTGGAAAACAACATACTCATTCATTCATCCAAAAGAGAGTGCTTACAATCGGAAAAATCTATTACAATAGTTTTTTCCCCTTCCAGGCCTCTCTCATACTGCTAATGCATAGAATATTTACAAAAAACTTAAGTCGGTTTAATCTGTCTACTACAGTGATTGCATTCAAGAAAAACTAGACAAGTGGAAACATGAAGGCGGTGATAAGACAAGCTTAGCCTCCAATAGTGGATTTTAGCAGTCTGTTCTTTATTATAGAGTGGTTAGAAATTGGCTTTGTAATTCCGAAGAGGAAGAAAATAAAATATTACTGACATCTGGCCCTGCTCCTTAGGAAAATGGCATTGGGTAATTAAGTTTGGTGCAGCGCTCACTACTTTCATTGATTAGTAAATGTGCTGATGTGTTTTTGCTGCCTTTTCATTTTTGTTGGTATACCATAATAGTTCTACACAAATGCCCTTTGACAGACTCGACCTCCTTTGTTTTCACTCCTTGTCGAGGCTTACTCTACCATAAGTCTTTATGTCATATTTTAGCCCTTTTTCTTCATAAAACAGTATGCAAACCGCATACACCCAGATCCGAAATCCTTTAGATTTCAACGATATAACAACATCGCATCCATGCCAACATCGCACTTCACATGGTGCAAGATTTAACTTTACCTTTGACACTTATCTTCTAAGATTTTTGATTCATGATTTACGATCGGGCCCCACCGCATCACACATCGCACATCGGCACTCTCAGTATTTACCTCTCGTGGTAATCCTTTGAAGCTTTCTGATTTTCGATTTTGCGATTTTGTCCCACTGTATCACATACCACACTTCAACACTTTTAACATTTACCTCCTGCGGTAGTCCTTTGAAACTTGCAATGTGCAATTCCGATTGAGTCGCATCACGAAAAACATGAAGTTGCGGGCGCTTAAAGGTAATTTATAAAAGGTGCGAAGTGTGCCATGTGACACGCTAAATGCGGGAAAGTGCGAAAAGGCGAAAGGTAAGGAAAATATGAAATACAAAGGTCTGCATGTGGATTTCGGTAATATATGAAGGTTGGATGCATGCCACCAAATCACATCGGCGGAGTTTTATGTTTTGGTGATGAATTTACGAAGAAAAGGTTGAACTTGTGGGGTGCACAGTGTGGGAAAGAGGTAAGGCTTTAAATAGTACAGCTTCTAGTGGGTGGGCGGAGCTATAACAATAGAATTTCAGACTGTAATATAAATGGGTTTGAAGAGTAATAAGTCCCAAAGGTTATGTATATGGGTTTTGGGTGTTTGAATGGGATTTAGACAATTGTAGTTAAGAATTTGGGAAAATTAAAGGTAAGATGAGAGAAGATGGAATGAATGAGGGCAGTATGGATTTTTCTCACCATCACACTTAATCACTAACACTTTCCTCTCTCAACTGAACTAAAGGTAGATAGATTCATTTGATGATCTTGATAGTTAGGATTTCGCTTTTTTTCTCTGAAAATAAATGATGGCCATAGAATATTATTTTCAAAATGAAAAATAAAAATAATAATCAGTCACCTTGTGATACTTTGAAGTACATGAATCTAATAGTGGCTCTAGCTGGGGATGGTAGCTTCTTTAGGAGGTGTCAAGAACACCATAGACTAAGAACACCGTAGACTAGTGGCCTAATCCATTGGGCTGATCCCAAATCTGCAACTTAATCTGCTACAAAACCTCTGTAGCTGACAATCTGAAATCATAGTACAAGGAAGAGACCCTCTAGCGGACGTTATAAAGGAGGTTTTTAGTGTTATAAAATTGGTCAAAATTGTCAAAAAAACATTTTCTACAACATTTGTTTATGGTTATGGAGGTTTTGGCAGAGCTTATAACGGAAATTCAACACAACTAAAAACAAATGAGCGGCCAAAGGTTATTACAGCTATTTTTTTCATCGGTGCGCTACTCTAGCTTGAACACACTTGTGCATACATATAGAAGGCGCCCCGGGGCAGTCGAAGGAAAATGAATGGGGCCATTAAGGTATAAAACTGCACTGGGCATAATGTTGGTGATACAATGCACATGACCATTATAATTGGTCTTGGGATTTTTGTGGTTCCCATAGGTCGTATCAATGCACCGATGCGTAGACGTATAGAAACGCACTGGTGCAGAGTATCATAGAAAGGCATCGAGCTTTAAAATTGGTATCGATATTCGTGTAGTGCCCATAGGTCATACAAATGCACCGGTGCTTATAGACACATAAAAGCCCTGATGTGTAGTATCACACAAATGCACTGAGATTTATAATTGGTATCAATATTTGTGCAATGCCCATAGTTCGTACAAGGGCGCCGGTGTGTATAGACACATAAATGCATCGGTGCGTCGTACCTCACAAACACACCAATATTTTTAATTGATTTTAATGCCTTTTCGGTGCTCATAGGTCATAGAAATGCACCGACGTGTTTCTTAATACAAACACACCAGTGTACAGTTACTGACACACACTGGTTTTCATTTTTTTATTTTTTAGAAACATCGACCTGTGACAGTGCAATTATTGTGATTGCTTTAAATTCATTATTCATCAAAAGTCGACACATCTTATAACAATATAGAAGGCACCCCGAGGTGGTCGAAGGGTAATGAACGAGGCCATTAAGGTATAAAACTGCACCGGGTGTAGTGTTGGTGATATAATGCACGGGGCCATTCTAATTGGCCTTAAGATTTTTGCAGTGCCCATAGGTCGTATCAATGCACCGATGCGTAGACGAATAGAAATGCACCGGTGCAGAGTATCACAGAAAGGTACCAAGATTTATAATTGGTATCGGTATTCATGCAGTGCCCATAGGTTGTACAAATGGACCGATGCTTATAGACACATAAATGCCCCGGTGCGTAGTATGACACAAATGCACTGAGATTTATAATTGGTATCAGTATTCGTGCGGTGCCCATAGATCGTACAAGGGTGCTGGTGTGTATAGACACATAAATGCACCGGTGCGTATAGAGACATAAACGCACTAGTGTGTCGTACTTCACAAACACACCAATATTTTTGATTGGTTTTGGTGCCTTTTCGGTGCTCATAGGTCGTAGAAATGCACCGGTGCGTTTCTTAATACAAACACACCAGTGTACAGTTACTGACATGCACCGGTTTTCATTTTGTATGTTTTAGAAACATCAACCTATGACAGTGCAATTATTGTGATTGTTTTAAATTCATTATTCATTAAAAGTCGACACATATTATAACAATATAGAAGGTGCCCCGGGGCAGTCGAAGGGTAATGAATGAGGCCATTAAGGTATAAAACCGCACCAGGCATAGTGTTCTTGATACAATGCACGGGGCCATTCTAATTGGCCTTAGGATTTGTGTGGTGCCCATAGGTTGTATCAGGGTAAATTTTAAGAACCCCCCTAAATTTATATATATAATAAATGGGTGAATCCCCATGATACATAGGAAAAATGGAAGGCGATTTTATTAATAATATAATATGTATATATATTTTTTTGGCGAATCTCTCACGAGATTATATTATCTTGTAAAATCATGGTGAATCACAAGTACAAATGACAAATCACTACTACAAAATGGTGAATCGTTGTCTAGTGGAGTTCGGGGTGTTGGTTCCAATGAAGATATGGTAGTTGAACTAGGAGTAGAAGGAAGAGAACCACCGAGACCAAGCATGGCACATGGTGACTCGTGAGGGAAGTAGTTCTTGTGCAGTTTGGAAAACGCGTTCTTCTAGTTCTGCTAAACAGTTTGGAAATTGTAGAGTTTGCTTCCCTTTATCTTGGAATCTTTGGGTTAGCACCTCTACCTAGTGCTTTCTGGACTAGTTGATCAGTGAAAAAGATATTGCTGCTATTTGTTTCTCAGTACAAATTTCTGTTTCAGGGTTTGGTGTCATTAAAAAACATACATTTAGGAACTTACTCAAACCAAAGTCTGCTAATCATTATCTTGAAAATTTTGTTATCAGTGGGAACTGAACTTGAAAAATAAGGAGAGAGGAACTTGAATTTCTTCCATAAGGCTATGGTGAAGCACATACTTTTTGTTTCTAGTATGTGCAAATGACAATCAGCAGCATCAATTTGAAGAAACATAATATTATTGTTTCTAAATTTAAGAAACAACGCTAACCATTAACAGTTTTAAAATTTCTTGTAATCACACAAGATAACCGTAAGGATTATACATTGAAGCTAAGGTAAATTACACTCCTATCCTCATCCCACTTTTTATAATAAACAGATTATTTATGTGTCCAATAAGCAGTACAGAGAATTCAACAAAACGAAAATATCACTTGTGCTTGATTTTGCGATACCGGCAATGAGTTAGCAGTACTAGATACTCAAATATTATATCTCATGAACAGAAGTAAAAGCTTTTCCACAGAATCATCAAAATTTTAATTGCTTGCCTTCAAATTTCCCTGTCCTTGGTTATACGTATTGGTATGGTCATTTTATGTTGCTTCAATAGGACAGCCAAACCAAGAATCTCATGTATAATAAGTTTGATTGGTCACCAAAATTTCCTGAGAGAAACTTGCTAAATATTTTTGGAAATTTACAGCCAAACCACATCTCAGTTTCAAGTCACATTAATGACTGAGTGAAGCCCAAACGTGAGTTCTGTTCATCCAGTAGGGGCCATGGTTACAAATGTGCATGTAGAAACAAACACTCATTAAATGAATCTAAAGCACTTAAACATACTTTAATAAAGGCCCGCCCATGTTTATATACACTTACAATAACGTACATAAGAAGGGGTAAACTTCAGGTTGTGGAAATCCCAAAGTCTCCAACAAAAGAACAGTACTACTATGTCTCATGTCATTCATGTCCAAAAACTGAGCATGCAGTGCTTGCCTCAGATCCTTTCTCATGCATATCACCAATTCCCTGCCCAATCCTGTGTTTGGAGGTACTATTGATTTCACAACATGCATCAGACCCAACATCAGAAACATGCTTTACAAAATCTATGCAGTTTCCATCAGTGGAATCTCGAAAATCATACACCCATCCTATTTGCACTATATCTTAAAAATAATCTAAGTCAGTGAAACGCGTGCCAAAGTCAGCCATTTTTCCTCTGTAATTAAGTTGATTCAGAGAGTTTGTAGTGGACTCTAGAGGGCCCTCTGTACAATGGCTAAATGACCATAGCGGGAACACAGAATTCCCCTCCTATCCTGAGTTTTTAATTGACCTTACAGATCTCCTTCCAGAAGCCTTCCTTTTGTGATGTCTTTTGCCATCAGCATTATTTGACATTTCAACAAATGTAGAATGGTCACCTGAAAATCACCACTCAATTTAAACATGCAGTAAGCCAGACAAGCACTTAAATGAGGCTTTGATCAAGTATGAATCTGTTACGAGCAAGATTTCAAGTCTCCTGAAAGATGCAACTTCATGAGGGTTTGTGTATTGCAACCAGACATACATCTTTTGTTTCCAAGGAAAACCTCATGAGTAAGCCTAAGGGATGCTTCCCACATTTGTGGACAGCATCCCCAGTAAACCTATCAATGTAGACTAGTGCACCTCACCTAGAGGAATTTAAAATTATAAACCAGGCACCTCCTGGCACAAACCTAGCCAAATGTCCAGTAACATTGGCAAAAACCAGTTGAGTTGACCCTTGAACTTTGTGAGTGTGTGCATTCTCATGTGATGTGCAGTGAACACGGTTCAAACAATATAAAAGAGAATAATGAGTAAGAGAGGAAATGCCTGAATTGGCCCCAAATGAAAGCTCAGCAAGACATTGAACTCATTCCTTCCAATGTTTAAGTTCTCTTTCTTTAGCGTGTAGCTTAATCTCAGTTGACTTCAGCTCCACCTCAAGCTATGAAATCCTTTCTTCTTGTTGTTTCTCCAATAGATCACGTATACACTTATCTAACTCATATGGTGACACCCCATAGTCATCAACATGAGAAATATCTAAGTGTTCCAAGGGAGTCTTGTCTGCAGAACTCCATTGACTTGGAAGCCCATCTGCACAAAGCTCTCCCTCCACCAATTCAATGGAGGAATTTGTGAACTGCAAAATTTCAAACCAAGCAGAGGAGGATTAAAATATTTACTAGGCCAGATAATTCATATATATGCCTGCTACAATGTTATGATAGACTTATTAAACATGTATTTAAGTTAAACAGTTCAGCATCGAATAATGAAACTTTGTCCTTTCGGCCATTATTCAACCTTCATATCTGAGAAACAACTGATTAAATGGTAGCAGAGCATAGATTGTTCAAGACAATTCCAGGAGAAACCGTTCATGCCCAATCATATTAGACTAATCCCTTGGAGAATTATTACCAAAATCAATTTTCAGAGGTTTACTCTAAAAACATTTTACTGCAAAAAGTCTTTTTACTTTAAAAGGAAGTAGAATAGAAGAGACAACATGCATGTCAAAATTATTTTAGATATGTGCATGATATAAGTCATAAATGGCATTCAAAAAATATTTCTGTAATCAATGAAAACATGTTTAATATACAAACAATATGATTGATTTATGGATATCAGAGGCACAATAAATACATTCAATTTTCAGATTTAGCAAGCTCAAAAAATGTTTGACATGTCACAACGTAGGGTAGACCACAACCCAAAAAACAAATGTCCAAAAGCCAGACACAATTATTTATGAAATGTGTTACAGGATCTACCCCTAAGCTTCAAAACATCACAAATATTTTCTTTGCGTGAATCTCTATTATCTTGCAGCTTCTTAACATCTTTATTCCTCTCATCATGAAACTGTTGAATGAAAACATGTATCTATAATTAATTTGTTTAGTGATCAAAGTACATCTAACTTAGTTTAGCATGCTTCAATTTACCATCATGAGAACAAACAATTTACCCTCATGAAAACATGTATCTATGATTAATTTGTTTAGTGATCAAAGTACATCTAACTGAGTTTGGCATGCTTCAATTTACCCTCATGAGAAGAAGAATTATATCACAACAAAGGAAATAATCTAGAACAAGAATCATGTTATAGAAGTCATTACCAAATGTTTGATATTATGACACATAAGATTAAAACAATTTCAATAAGTTGTGCTCTTTATCTAATAACTCGTCCAAAACAGGTGGTATGTAAATAAAAGAAAGGAAAATGCTTTAGGTGGTTCAAACTCTATCCAAAATTGTGTAGGGGGTAAGGATAAAACAAGGGCAAATACATTGAAGTTTCAACGAGTCCCAACTTTAATTGCAAATTGCAATGAGGCAAACTTAAAAATTATGTTCCCCTTAGTTTGGAGGTGTTCAGTGATGCAAACAAAAAGCAAAATTCTTAAGGAAAGTAGGGCATTTTCCTGGAAGAAAAACGTTGCATTGTTTCACTCTGATAGCAAATATAAAAGCTTTTTACAGCTTCTATTGAAGAAAGGCAGCATTAGAGACATTCACATGCTAAATGGATTTTTAAAATAGCCTAGAAGTTAGTATACAATCCTAACAATCCCTGAAATAGACATATCCTTGATGACACGTATCTTTCTTAGTGGAAAATCGACATTAAAAATTCTACTTAATGTGTTAAAACTAGAAAACACTAGACATCAACTGAATTACTCAAACCCAAAAGGATCATGATAAGTCTAAGGTATAGAATCACCATAAAACTCACCTCACTAGAACCTAATGTACTCTGATGCTTTGAATTTGATTGGAGAAAATCCATTTGTATGTATTCTAGCTCAGCTTGCAATTCTGCTTCAATCTCAACCATTCCAGTGACCTGTTGTGCAGGTTCATCTGTTGCAGTTCCTTTTGCTACATGTGGCTAAGTCCTTTTAGCACCTTTTCTCACCACACAAGAAGATTGTCCTTTACTTCTCTTTGTATTTGTCTTTATACTTTTCCAAGGGGTGTGAAACCCCAATGGTCCTATCTCTTGGTCTTGCTGGCCAACCTGAGTTGAATTGACCCTTAAAGCAACTCATACTTAAATTAGATTATTAAATGTATTTCCTTGGGTTCCAAGCCCACTCCTTTGGGTCCAAAACCCCAAACAACAAACTAGAAAACCCCAAGGGTTTTTCCAAGGGGAAATACCTTCCGAGCTACCCAATTTCAACAATTCTTAGCAAACTTAAGCTAGGACTATATGTCCATTTCCAAAATTCTATAAATTAAATTACATTACCTTCCTCAATATGGTTTTGTAGAATCCATTAAACCTATTAAAATAGACATTCATTTGCTTGGCAGAGTAAGATTTGTTAAATTAACTAGAAAGCACAGTCATATAGATCAGCCTGTATCTACCTCTACACCAAACGTGTGTAAATAGAACCACAGAGAAAATTTCTATTTTAACCATTCCATCTAGTCTAAGCAATACATCATCAACATTTATATCATTCATCTTTTATGAAATCCAAGCCATAATTTTAATGTCTAAGGTCTATACCACTTTGTTTTGTCTACTAAATACTGGCAACAGAATATTTTTGGTCTTGTTTTGTTGGCTTTGCATTATTTGTGGCCTTGATTCACCAAGGAGTAGTTCAAACTTCAGAGACAGTGCACATTGATTTAATTGACAGGCTGGTGTGACTGTAAAAATATCCCTCTATGCCTACTTCCATGTCAAACCACAATTCCAAACCCCGTGAACAACAGGAACTTCTTAGGTTTAAAGGCAAAGCATAATTTGTATGCATTTCAACCTTGCAAATTAAACATGAAACATGAACATGTCATACTAAAGGGTGGGCTATACACAAAAGTATCCCAAGAGTTACTGCAATAGTTACAATGCATGGCAATTTGGGCAACTCCAATGCGTGGTAAAATCAGGACAGTTTATTGATATTATTTTTGTTTCAGAGGGAAACCTGTTGAAGATTTTCTTAAGATTAATTGTAACTAAAAGTCTAAAACCCGTTAGTGGTAGTTCTTTTTCAGTGTTTCCCAAGTAAGTCGGCGAGTAATCTAAGAAACACTAAGCATTAAATGTCATACTAAATGGCGGGCTATAAAAAATTATTATAATCACAATGGCAATTGTCATTGCACTAGTATGGTGCAACTGATCAACTACGTTGGGCTAATGAATTCCTTTCTAGATAAATATTCACCTGATAGTGAAGTCAAAAAACATGTTTGTTGAGAGGTTGAAGATTTGCTTGCAAGTCTCCAACTAAAAATAGTGTATGTTGCCAATAGACTTCTGGGCATTGACATTGTAGCAATCCCCGAGTTCTAAATAAAAAACAGTGGGGTCGTTTATATATCTAATCTAGTTATTAGCCAAGTAAGCTCTGCAGAACATTAACGTCAAAAAATTGGGCACTTAGTATCACCAGATTCATGGAAGCACAATGGAGAAAACTTTAACAAAATTAAAAATGCATAACACCCAATCCAATTCTTAACAGAATAATTTTTTATCTTGCTAGTGTCAATAGCTCCCACAGAGTGCTAAAAAAGCCACTCACTCTTCTTCGGGAATCTCAAAAGGTCTTCTTCCTCTATATTCTTATAAGATATTCAATCCCAATAAAATAAAAAAGTATACCCAAACTCCAAAGTAAAAAGCAACACACACATCAATTGGTATGCAAAAAGCACACCAATGTATCCTTACCTAGCCCCTACCTTAGAAGCATTTTTAGGAATGATATTTGCTACAGCTTTGGTTAACAATTCATTTGCAATGTCAATGTCTGTATTATGATGGTTCATCTTGTGCAATTGTTCAACTTTAATGACACTGAAGCTTACTTGCTACTGTTAGGGAAAACCAAACAATGAAGAATTAAAACATAGCATACAGGTTTCTCTTAAATAAGCTATATTGATGAATGCTTACATATGATGCCTTCAACAAATCATGAATGGATGCCAAAGACTACTGTGACAAGCTTGAAGGAATTTTTTTAATAAGCCTGAAGAATTTTTTTTATTGGCAATATCTCTTCTAAAATACCAAAGGTGATCATGCTTTCTAAACCTATTTTCTCAAAAGCTTGGAAACTTTTCTTGACTGGCAACGCCTCTTATTAATTTGCAAAGATGATAATGGATTCTTAACTTGTTTTCTCTGTCCACCTCCATGAGAAACTGTTTCCTCATGTGAGATCCCAAAAGTTTTTTCCGCCTTATTCCATTCCATATTTTTATGGTCTTATCACAGTTTTTCTCATAAAAAAATGTAAATCTATCCAGATGATGTTCCCAGTAAGATTTTTCATTTTCTCAACAAAAGAGTAGCTCTTAAATACGTTCAAAGATTAAGACAATCCATTACATGCCATTAAGAGCTCATCTACCAAATATTCAAATCCCTGAGCTTGTGAGAACATGGTGTAACCAAAATTGAGATGTACCTTCATTGAAAAAAATGCATCTCACTCATTGACATGATCTACATCATCGAAAATTATGAGGGCATGGACAGATTTAAGATGTTTGTAAGCATCTCTATAGCTTAATCAATATGATCAATTTGTCAATCCAACTTCATCAAACTCTTAAAAATGAACAAGACCTAGGATCCACAGTAATTTGAATTTCTTTTTAAGAATTCTTTTACAACTAGTGTCTTTTCTACCCACCCAAGCCCACGATTCACACAAACTCAACTTTCATGCTTTATTGCTGCCGGAATAATGTTGTCTTTTCAAAAAATTTGAACTTCTCATCCAGACGAGTTGGATCTTTAGCCACATTGAAGGGTAATCATTTAGCATTTTTCATGATGCTTTGAATAACCCTGCCCATGAATTTCGCATCTCGACTAATCAGTGTACCAGACACACATTACTTTAAGTATTTGTTCTTTTCTAAAAATCATCTAAAATCTGAATTGAAATTAAAATTAAAATTAACCATTTAACCCTAAAGCTTATACACACTTGACTTCTTAAAAAATCCAAACCTAGAGCACATCTATAGTAATAGATAATACAATTAGTATAGATGTATCTCCGCCAATATATCAATACATTAATACAATCCATATAGATACATCAACACAAAAGTTTTCAGTGCTTAAAGAAGTAATATGGTCTATCAATACAAATCTATTTTCACAAAAAAATGCAATGCTTAATAGATATGTGTAGAAATACAACTTAAAAGTTATACAGAAACAAATACAGGGCTAACAAGTTACACGCCTTGACTTGAAAGCTGAGAGAAAGACGTCAAAGAGGCCAGTTCTCCCATTTTCAAGTTTATGGGACATCTCTTTTTTCTTTTTTGCGAATTTACAATGCTTGGGAATACTAGCAGTCCATCAATGTCTATCTCTCGTATCCTTGCCGAATTTTTTAAGAATTTCATTCAGAAATGTTTGGCCTATATATGCATGAGGCTTTCAAACAGATATTATTCAGCCTCCTATCACACCAAACCCTACACAAAGGATCAAAATATTTTTCAAGATATTAGACAAGGCACCAAGAACTGGTTGACTAGTACATATTCAGCTTCTAGATCAGTGAGGATCTGTGAGACCTCACCCCGCCACACGATATCTCAGATCCATTCCTGGCAAATGGACTGTGTCCTTTATACATCAGCAATAGGAAAACTCCCAGTCAACGATGTAGTGGACAATCCACACTTTCCACAAGCTCTTCATCCGGCGGACAAAGTTTGTTGAGTTTTCTTCAGTGTTGTTGAGTTTGTTGAGAAAACCGTGCTGCCGTTTTCTGATGCTGCCGGAAGATTGAATGTGAAGAATAGCAACAACAGAACGGAAAAAGATGCAATGGATAATGAAATTGATTTGTAAAAGAATTTAACTGTAGGATGCGGAGGTTGAACCGTTTTTGCAGGCATGGCAGATGAGCTCAACCTTCTCCTTTGTTCCATGATGATGCCGGTCAGAGGGATCGATGGAATTCATTTGAAATGTTTCAAGCACACTTTGAAACTGGAAAATTTATACAAAAATTTGAGGTGGAGAGGCCAGATGCTCAGGAAATCACCTCCAACTTCCAAGCCCCAAGCTCCAACCAGTAAAAAATGGGGCGAATTCCTCCAACTTCCAAGCCCCAACTAGTAAAAAATGGGGCGAAATCCGCTCCAAACTAGAAAATCGGGAGGCGAATGCAGGGTGGAAGGTTTGTGCGCATTTATTTTTTTGGACTAACATCTAATAATTAATTGTTTTTTAAATAATTATAGGGCTAATTTTATAAAACTATACAAAATGGGTTTATATTAAAAATTCGCCTCTCTAAAATTTAAAACTCTTTAAAATTCACCTTTGGGCTAAAATTCGCCCCTAAAATTTTCCCTGGGTCGTATCAACACACCGATGTGTAGATGTATAGAAATGCACCAGTGCGCAGTATCATAGAAAGACACCGAGATTTATAATTGGTATCGGTATTCGTGCAGTGCCCATAGGTCGTACAAATGCACCGGTGCTTTTAGACACATAAACGCTTCGGTGCGTAGTATTACACAAACGCACCGAGATTTATAATTGGTATCAGTATTCGTGTGGTGCCCATAGATCGTACAATGGCGCCGGGTGCGTATAGACACATAAAAGCACCGGTGCATCGTACCTCACAAATGCACCGTTATTTTTAATTGGTTTTGGTGCATTCTCAGTGCTTATAGGTCATAAAAACGCACCGACGCGTTTCTTAATACAAACACACCGGTGTACAATCACTTACACACCGATTTTCATTTTGTATTTTTTAAAAACATCAACTTGTGACAGTGCAATTATTGTGATTGTTTTGTGATTGTTTTAAATTCATTATTCATTTAAAATGTGGAATTTGGAGGAACTACTTGCTGATTGTACGCGGAGAAAGCTATGGGCCTCTAAACGGTTAATGTATGTGGGTCATGACAGATGGACCACTTGTTCACCATGGCCGTCGTGCTCGCCGGAGCCCACATCCCCACAGATCAGGTGAGAAAGCTTTTCGATGTGGTACTCAATTAGGCTTCTGTTACGCCCAGCTCTGCCTGCACTTTGCTCCAACATTGTCCATTTTGTAAGTAGAGAAGTTATATATGCCACGAGGAATGTAAATAAATAAAGTACGATTTATTTCTGTTTTTGAATGTAAATAAATAAATTATGAATTTCTGTTTTTTAATTGTAACTGTCATATATCAATAGAATCGTATCAAGTTTGTTATACACACAGAATTCTTTTTGCATGCCAGAAATCATTGTCGGGTAGTCCACCTGACGGCCGGTTTCGTGTGCTGCAAATCGCCGCCGAGCGAAGACACGCTGATATCCTTCATATGAGTCACCAATAGTAGCCGCAAATGTCATCTGCCCTTCGCAACACCAACTATTGGTCCGCTTGTTTGAGAGGTCGGACTGCAAAGTGAGCCGGACATTTAGCAACTCTTTTGTTGATTTTTATTTTGCAATTTTAGGTATTGGTTTGGAAAGTTTATTAATATTTTTGGGTTTTGATGTAACAGTAAATTTGCGGTGAACAAGAGAATGTCCCAGTTTTCAAAATTTAACTAAAACCTGCTGGTTAAACTCCTTGGCACCATTTATTCGATAGAGGTTGCGGCTTGCGATTATCAGCCGCCCGTTGGGGCCGGCGATGTTACGCTTACGTTGAATTGAGTGGATGCACGTTCCTGAAAAAGATTTGAGTTGATAAGAATCTTCTCTTTTCGTACCCACAGCTGCATGTTGGTGCAGGCAATGGATTGTGCTCCAATCTTTGCGTGGAAATATCACATGCAATCTTCATGATGGGGCCGGGTAGAAGAAATTGAAATTGATATCTGCAATATGCGATGTTAGCCCTTTTGTTTGTGTTTAGAAACCTGCATAATCCAATTGATTTTCATTTAAACACACTAGTCACAATAAACTTCCTAAACCTCTTTGTTCCAGTGAGTTTATTTTCCTCTCTATAAGTTCTACTCTAAAACTTTTAGCGAATGATGAATTTAAAAATATATCTATATCTCTTTTAATACATGTAATAAAAAAATATAATATAATTTTAAAAAGACAAAGGCAATTCACATCAAGTGGTTTAAAGAAGGAGAAATATGATTTGGGTGAATTTCTCTATTACAATAAAGTTTTGAAGATAATGGAGAAATATATATTATAAAAAAGATAATTTTTCCATCTCATAAACAAAGACACCAGAAGATTCTATGAATCCAAAAACACATCACATTCAATGAAAAACCTATTAAATAAATGAAAGCCTTCCAATTTTTATAAAAAAATAAACCAGATAAAAAAAGATAATTGTCCCATTTTATAGACGAAGGCACCACAGGATTCTACGAGTCCATAAACACATCACATTCAATGAAGAACGTATTAAATCAATGAAAGACTTGGCAAACGGCTTATGGTTAGAATCTTTGTGTGATATTATCTGCATGATGGTGCAGGCAACGGCTTATGCTCCAATCTCTGTGGCAATATCACATGCAATCTTCATGATGGTGCAGCCAGTAGAAATTGATATTTACTCCAATAGAGGATATGCGATGTTAGCCTTTTTCTTTGTGTTTAGAAACCTGCATAATCTAATTGATTTTCATTTAAACACAATAACCTTCCTATACCTCTATGGTCGTGTGAGTTTATTTTCCTCTATATAAGTTCTCTAAAACTTTCAGCGAATGATGATCTCTAAAAATATACATATATCCCTTTTAGAACATGTTATAAAAAAATTATAATATAATTTTAAAAAGACATTTATAAAAATTAAAATAAATCTATATTTTCTATATATATATATATGATTTACATTCATTATATATTCATATTTAGACTTGGGAAGAATCGGGCCGCAATAGATCTTTGAATATGATTTAATAGGTTCCCCTCCATCAAATCCCCGAATAGTCTTTTAGTTTGATTTTCGTCCAAAAATATTTTGTGATATAGATTTACATTATATGTATTGAATAATATGATTAGTATATGTATTGAATAATATGACTCTTTTATACATTCCTCTTCTGAGGTTTGATTCTTCATTCTATTTTCTTCGCACTTATAATTTTTTTTTTCATGAGATTCTCAATTTTCCCAAAAAAAAATTGTTTTTTTTTATAGTTATACTTTTGAAATCTTTTTTCTATTTCTAAGTTTAAATTATTTTTATCTTTTATTTTTTGGTTTTTCTTAGTGGTTCATGAAGATTTGGTTAGACTGTGACGAGTGTTGATCAGAATGTGATTGAATTAAATGCTTAGGTAGTTTGATTAGTTTGTTCTTAAGATTGATTGTTAATTGAGGAAAACTTTTAAATGAAAGACGACATAAACCAGAAGTAAATAAATGATTAAATCACAACATAGAACAAATAGAAGAAGAAGCGAACAATTGATTATGGAGTTCGTCTCTGGTGGACTACACCTTCGGGTCCGCTTTCAAGTGGGTTATTAGGATTGATCGTGAGGAATTTCTTTACACAGAAATGAATCAGAATGACTATGCTCGTAGGCACTTCTGGACTCTGTAAACAGAAAGTACACCCTCTCGCCTTTGCAACGCATGTTTCTGCACTCAATTTTGACTCCCGACGGTCGAGCAATGCTGAAAAAAAACTGCCTCTATCCTGCTGAAGCTAAACTCAAAATACACAATGTCCTTCATGAAGCTTTGTCATGGTTTAAATAATGTTTCCTTTGAAGCATTGATAGCCAAATTTGGCATTTGGTTGAGCTATTTGAGTGATAAGGGTCTTGAACCCTATCCCATCAACTAAAACCTAGGAGGTAAGTTGATGACCTTAGTGCTAATTAATTACAAAAACCCAAAAATATACCTTAGGATAAAATATATCCCGACGATCACACTAACCAGGCAGAAAGAGACAATCATCAGCATGTGAACAGGAAATTTTGGCAGTTGGCTCCGGCAGTTACGGTGGCTTCGGCGGTCATGGTGGCTCTGGCGGTTACGGCAACAACTGTCACATGACAACAATCCCAACACGGTTTGTAACTGCAGTCAATACAACTGTTTTATCCGCTGCGGTTTCTGATAAACCTAGCACATGTTTTATTTTCTCCGACACGATTTTGTAACTGCGCGGTTAGCTAACATTTTCGATATGTTTTTCTTCCTGTTCATATTGTTAACCAACTCATATGCAGTCTTACAACTGGCAGTTTACTATCTTATCTGTTGCGATTTTCATACACCTGTCACATGTGTTAAATAACTCCGACGCGGTCTGCAGAGACGATAGTGCTATGGGTGTTTTATATTACAAATTTTTATTGTAATGTTTTAATATATAGCCCGAACCTTTGTATTAAGGTTTTACACCATAGTGCTTAGTTCTTTTGTGCTAGGGATTTTTCATAGGATTTTTAGATGCATAGGTTTAGAGATAGTGCTAGGATTAGACCTTAGGATTTATGATTAGCCATGAAATTGACCATGATCAATTTTGAGGACATCTTCTTCGGACGACACTAGAAAAACTAATGGACTCGAGACTAAACTGAACATCGATTGTACTTGGAAATCTGTCGATTTGTATTGATCAAGATCCTCCTGGATCAATCCTCTACACTTGAAAGCTTTTGGACGACAAAAGCTTGATTTTAAGCAGACAATAAGTGAGGATACAACTCCCTCACTTTTCTGATCTCTATCCTCTTCGTCTTACTCGGATTTATGCCCTTGAGTCCCACTCGAAGTTATTCCACATATTGTCAGCTGGAAGTATGAACTCTTCTGTCCAAGATGGTGTCTTCCTGCAACTCTGTCATGTACTCAGGTGATAAATCATCAATAGAAGGGATCTGTATATCATCCTCAAAATCAACAATCATCAGAGGTTCATACAACTTCAAACTTTCAACATTCACAACTGAGTAAATATGCATATAAGGCGGTAAATCTAATCGGAACGCATTATTTCCAATCTTCTCAAAATATTTGAAGGGACCATAACTGATAGATTTCAGTTTCTTACCTTCTCCTTTCAACATGACTTTGCTGATATACAACCATACCTGATCGCTGACCTGAAAATGATGATCGACTTGATGCTTTTCGTGGCGCAATTTGAAGTTGGCCTGACTCTCTTTCAACTGATTCCATAATGCCCTCTGTTGTATTTGAGAAGAGTGAAATTTCTGAATAACTTGCGCTTTTTTTTTCTGCGGTATACACAACTTACCCAAATAATATAACAACCTGTCATCAATATGATAATAATTTTCTTCTATCTGAGTATAATGAGTTAGCGATTCATAACTTTCTTTGAAATCATCATCAGTACTATACTGTTCTACATAGCTTTCATGTTTGAATGAACTATTATGCAGTACTACTGAAGCATTCATAGATGATCTAGATAGCATATCAACTAATTCATCTGTTACACCTTTCTTTTCCTTAATTACTAAGTGAATTTACTGAATAAATCCCATCCAAATGTAGTAGTGAGATTGTTGCAATTTAGTATGTGACTGAAGGTATTGAAGTTGTTGATGATCTATATGAATCACTGTTTCCATTGCATAACCACTAGCATCTATTTTAACTTCAAATGGTTGTTGATGATCTAATAATGCTATGAAATTTTTCTGCTTAAATGAATAAAAATTTTTAAAATCGACACACATTCCCCATGTCCCGTTTTGCTTATGAGCCAAAATTATGGGTGAACTGTATGGAGATGAACTAGGTCGCATGGATTCCATCCCTGGAATTTGTTGCTTTATTTATTTACACTCTATAACTATCTTGCGACACATTCCATTATTCGGGGCATCAGACATCAACTGCATCTCATGTGATATTTCCTTTTTATGAAGTAGATGTTTTGGTTCTTTAACTAGATCTTGAAATGAATCTACCTTTTTAACCAAATTACCTTCATACTGAAATTCAAAACTTGAACAAGTATCATTAAGATCCTTATGTTGCTCTTTTATTGACATGAGTATGTATCTCTTACTTGAACTAATTAAGCGCTTCATCTAATTAGCATTGATTAAATTCAAGTGATTTTGATTTTTATGTTCCCAAACGATATACTTAATCCCACCTTTCTTGAGATGATACATATGTTCCTTCCTATAAAATACTACATCACAGCCATAGAGATAAGGGCTACCTACGTCAATTCTAAATATGTCTAACGGTATCACATCTAGATCCACTTCGTCGATATAGTTAGCTTTGATTGCAAATTTTAACCGAAACTGTTTGGTAACATGAATTTAAGATTATTCCTTCAACCATCCTAAAGGATATGGTTTTGGATGATTATGTGTTTTCAAACCCAATTGTTTAACAAATGACTCGAAAATCAAATTTTCTTGTGATCCTGTATCGAACAATGTATCTATCTTAGTATGCTTTGAAGTCACCCTTATATGAAATAACTCAATTCTTTTTCCTTCATTCAACTGTGTGATATTTGAAGAAGTAGAAGTACTAGCTTCAGAAATTTTACCTGTTGTAACCATAACAGTGATTTTGCCTTCATCACCTGAATCAGATCCCAAGTCCTGCTGAACTGTTGTTGAAGCCTTCTTGTCACCCTTCTTATTTTGGAACTTTTTTGGCTTAAGTTCCAGATGAAGTTTCCAACACTTTGCTTCAGTATGGTTGATCCTTTGGAAATGTGTACAGGTAGGTCTTTCATCTTCCTTCTGAGTGGTGGAAGTCTTCTTTCCCTTTGACTCGCCCTTATTTTTTTTGTCTTTGGTTTCCATCTGCTTGGATGTCTTTGGTGTAAACTTGAATGGTCTACCACCTGATTCGACATGAATAGCTTGAACACAAACTTCATCAAAATCATTAGGATTGAACATTAATAATGTATGCTGCAAATATGAATGCAAACTTCCAATATACTTCAACAAAGTTTCTTTTTTTCTAAAGGAATAGCAAGTGCTAACGCTTTCTTTCTGAATTCCTGTGTGAACTCTTGAACATTCTGTCCCTTACTTTGTTGCAAGCGCTTCCAATCAATTACAGCTTGATGTGTGTGACCCAATGGATAAAATTGTTTCTTTAGAGCTTTTATAAACTTAGTCCATGAGGTGATAACTTTTCATTTAGGCTTTAAATCTATCTGTGTCTTACCTTCCCACCAGATCAAAGCTGTACCCCCCATTCTAAGAGTAGATAATTGGATCTTTATCTTATCATCAGTAATATTTTGAATACGACAATTGAATTCTAACTGTTTACCCAATTATATAGTTTCTTAGGGTTTATTTCACCATCATACATAGGTAAGTTGAGCTTAACATCTAGTTTAAAAAGTGGAATCTTAGGTTTCTTTTCTTTTATGATTCAAAACTAGAAGTATAAGAGGAAGAAGAAGATGATGGAGATGATGGAGGAGAAGGAGATTTATCTACCTTGCCTTTAGCCTTGTCCTTCTTTGATGTCTTCGACGATGAGGCTACATCTCTTGTCTTCTTGTCTTCATATAATTCTTCGAACGTCTTTTGCATGTTTAGAAACATCTGCTAGATTTTATTCTCATCCATGGGTTCCGATTTAGTAGCTTCAGGAGTCTCAATGGTATCAGTCCCTGTCATCGTTGATTGACGAATGACTATTCGATTTCCAATCTCTGGATCGAATTCCTCAACCTCACCTTTTCCATGTTGCAATCTCAACCTGGTTAACATCCACTGACAAACAAACTACAAAGCAAAACCTGCTCTGATACCAAATATGATCTGAATGTGATCGAATTAAGTTTTTAGGTAATTTCATTAGTTTGTCCTTAAGATTGATTGTTAACTGAATAAAGCATTTAAATTAAGGACAACATAAACCAACAACAAATAAATGATTAAATCACAGAATAGAACAAAGAGAAGAAGAAGAAAACGATTGATTACGGAGTTCTTCCCTAGTGGACTATATCTTCGGTTTCGCTTTCAAGTGGGCGTCTGCTTTATTAGGATTGATCGTGAGGAGTTTATTTGCACAGAAATGAATCAGAATGACTGTGCTTGAAGGCACTTTTGGACTCTGTAAACAGAAATTGCACCCTCACCTTTCTTATGCCTATCTCTGCCCTCAATTCTGACTCCCGATAGTCGAGCAATGCTGAAAACAAAACTACCTCTATCTTGTTGAAACTAAACTCAAAATACACAATTTCCTTCATGAAGATTTTTCATGGTTTAAATAATATTTCCTTAGAACCACTGATAGCCAAATTTGGCTTTTGGTTGAGCTATTTGAGTGATAAGGGTCTCAAACCCTATCCGATCAACTAAAACCAAGGAGGTAAGTTGATGACCTTAGCACTGATTAATTACAAAAACACAAAAATATACATTAGGATAAAATATATCCCGATGGTCAAGATAACCGGGCGGAAACAGACAACTGTCGGCATGTGAACACGTAATTTGGGCAGTTGGCTCCGATAGTTACAGTGGCTCTGGCGGTTACAGAAACAACTGTCACATGACAACAATCCTGACACGGTTTGTAACTGTGTTCAATACAACTGTTTTATCCACTGTTTTTTTCTGACAAACTTGTCACATGTTTTAATTTATCCAACATGGTTTCATAACTGCGTGGTTAGCTAACATTTCCAATATGGTTTTCTTCCTTCTCATATTGCCAACCAAGTCCGATGCGGTCTTACAACTGGCGGTTTACTGACTTATCCACCGCGATTTTCATACACCTGTCACATGTGTTAAATAACTCCAACGCGGTCTGCAGAGACGGTAGAGATGTGGGTTTTTTATATTATAAAGTTTTATTGTAATGTTTTAATATATAGCTTGAACCTTTTTATTAATTTTTTAACCATAGTGCTTAGTTCTTTTGTGCTAGGGATTTTTCATAGGATTTTTAGATGCATAGGTTTAGACATAGTGCTAGGATTAGAACTTAGAATTTATGATTAGGTCTTAGCACTTAGGTGTTAGTTCTAGGACCATTACATCACCATGAATCCATATACATCAAATTACACCTTTACAAGCCATGAACCTGACCATGATCAATTTCAAGGATATATTCTTCGGACGACACTAGCAAAACTAATGGATTCAAGACTAAAGTGGACATCGACTATAGTTGGAAATATGTACTGATCAAGATCCTCTTGCATCAAGTGTGTTATTAATACACTCTTAATGAAAAAATAAGTAGTTCCAATCACCACGTGGGAAAAAAATCGAGCCATAATAAGGGCTAATTTATTCAAGGCCCTCTGTGATCCCCTTAATGGCTTAGATACCTCTCAGTAGTAATTTTGCAGACCATAGCTTAAATATCCCTCAATAATAGCTTTGTAGATCACAAATTTAACATGAAATCATCTCAAAATCCATAGCACCAAACAAACAAAAAAATCCTCCCTTTCTTCCCTTAGTGGATTGCTATTACTCCTTGACCATTTCAATTGAGTAAGCATATAGTAAATTCAAAAGTCCACGAAAATAACCAAAAGGCCACGAAAGCATACAAATAGCCTAGTATGATGTCTACACTATTTTACATATTTTAATGGTTGAGTCATTAATGTAGTTTTGAATATAAATTTATTAAACAAAGTTTATATATTATGTGTATTTTTTTTATCTTATTTTTTTAAAGGTAATTCATATAAAATATAATGCAAAATCTAATTATATTAGAGAAATTAGATGCCACTCTTGAAAAAATGTTTTACTAATAATATATCAATTATTGTCCCATTTATAACGAGAGCTTACTAACTAACAAAACCGATTATTTTAAAATGAGTGATTTTTAACTAAATATTTAATGGGTTTTACTTATGGAAGGTGACTCCATACATTAATAAAGGATATAAAAAAAGGAGTTAGGGGAAGACCCTATCATTCCTTCCAACTTTGAAAGAAGTATTGTCCTCAAGGGTTAAGGTGAGGAAATCATTATAGAATTGTTTTCAATTTCCATGTGGCACTTTCTAGCTGCATATATTTCCATTAGATCAATACTTCCTTGATCATACTTAGTGCATCTAACGTTATTCAAAATTCAATATTGCTCCTAAATGGAGCCAAATCAAACCATCTTCATCAAATTATTATAGGTTGGTTCGCACTTTGTAGTTTTATAGCATGACCTTGTTCAAACGAGGCACTTGTAGGACTAACTGAATCTTGGAATGGGCTATGAGAGAAATTTTGTAACTTGTCCAATGCATTGTATGATCTGATAGTGACCATAAAACATTGATGATAGGTTCTGGGGAAATTTATCATTATGTGATATATGTTTATAAGGTTGTAGATAAACTAACACATGCTCTCCTTTGGAAAATGAAAATTTACTTCTATATTGATCATATTATTATTTCCACGTCTCAATTGTGTGAAGGATAACCATCATTTTCTTCTCTCATATCTATAATTTCTAAAATTAGAGTCACATGGTTTCCTATTCATGAATGCTAAGGGGCATCATACTTGCATCAATATTTCTCCTAGGATCTTCCTAAGTAATCACATTATAGGATAAAAGTATTATTAAAGTCAAGCACTTATAATAATGAACTAGTTCACATGGCATCCCTTAAAACAATGAATTTATGTGTTACTTCCTCACTTAAAAAAATGCATTCATTTTAAGGAGTGAAGTTAGGGGAGCTACAATTTTCCATAATTTTCATAAATTTTCTATGACTCTGTAGGTCCTAAGAATCCCCTCAAACTCTTCAATGCTTTGGGACAGTGCCAATCTTACATAGTTTCCACTTTCTTGGGATCAAATCATGCTCTTTTTTTCTTTCAATGTGACCCAAATATTTAACCTTAGGAGTCCTAAAAGAACATTTGGATCACTTATCGAATAATTTTTTTATCTCTAAAGAATCATAAGGAATGATAAACACGATTCATGTTTGATTCACATGCTCTACTATAAATAAAAATATTATCAAAATCAATTCTAGAAAAAAAATGCATAGAATAGTTTGAAAATATTGTTTGTGATACTTTGGAAGGTGGATGGAGAATTACAAAAACTAAGTGGAATTAGAATAATTTCATAAATACCTTTGTATGTTCTAAAGGTTTTATTTAGGATTTTTATATCTCATTGTTGAATTCTTAGTTAAACTGAGAGGGGGGGGGGGGTTAGTCGGTTAACACATACATGAGCTTTTTAACTTTTTCATCAGCTTATTTACAGCTTACTTTTATAATCAACCTTAGTATATGAACAGTCTTAATATGTTGCAGCAAGTATTAAATTAATGTGACGTCAAACTTATTATGAGAGCAGCAAACATTAAGCAGATTTGGTAAATCATCTCAGTACACAGGCAACACCAAAAGAGACAGCAGATATAAGTGGAAACCCATAAAGGGAGAAAACCCCATCTTATTATTGTTGTGATGCAAAGGCAAGCTCCAAATCCCTCTCACCACTATTTTTCTGCAGGCACCAACCTACAGGAGGCTCCAACCTTAATTCTGCAAGCTACAACTTGTAGGGAAGCTCCAACTCCCTTCAATTTTCTGCAGGCACCAACCTACAGGAGGCTCCAACCTCAGTCAGCTACAATTGAAAGCTATCAAGCTTCAACTTGATAGGGAAGCTCCAACTTTCTAAATTTATCAAAAGAAATGTTTGTTGATTTACCTCAGAAATCAGCTCTATTCTATAGCATCTCTTGTTGCTCCTCTCGTCCTTATCTTCGCTGCCTCAATCTTCTATACTTTTCATTCTCTATCCTTACTCTCTCTAACCTCACTTATGCATATCAAGTTGATATTATATATAGAGTTCATCACATGTCTGTTTGTATTTCACAAGGAATTTGAAGTGAACAACCATGACTCTTTGGCTTTTGTCTTCTCATTCCTTTGTCCAACTCATTAAAAATATACCAATATGTACAAATTTCAATGTTACAATGGGATTTTTATTTTTCCTTTGGATACTTGCCTTTGCATCACAAACAATATAAAAACAATTAAAACATTTATATTTTCAGTTTCAATACATAAACTTTGCTCAACCCTTGGCTTGCTGGTTTTTTCCTTTCTGTAGCAGTCATGCAGCTGTCCTGCATACTTTTTTCACTGTCTTTTGCATATTCCACCTGTTTACTGCACTTTTGAATCCCATTGCTGCACATTTCTTCAACTCTGCAATCTCTTTTTACCTCTGTCAGGTCCATATTCTCCAAGTTCACTATAGTTGTGTATCTGCTGCATATATACCTGTTTTATGATACAAGGTAAATTAATTACGTGAAATCTCTTCTTACAACTCCCTACCATGAAGACTTCTCCACCGTTAAAAACCTATTATGAAACCATAGCTGCAGCACTCATGCATATAATATGCTCTCATATATAAGGAACCCAATCAACCCATCTTTTAGCTCTTCTGTATGCGCCTATTTCAAATCTGTGGTAAAAGCCCATTTCATGGATGCAGTCATTTTACATACCAAAGCTGTCTAATTAAACTTTCTCTGTGCATTTAAAATGCATCCCAAAAATTGCCTCAAATACAAATCCACAATTCTGGCAACTCACAATAATCTCAATTGACAATTTCAATACTGTGCGGAACCTTCCTTTAATAAGGTTATAAACCCTCAAGCATATATGATGTTCTTTTAATAAAACCCAGCCAATGTTCTAATACCCTTGCATACATTGACTCAGCGTTCATTAACAAACCTTGTACATACAACTTTACAGCTTGGTTTTGGTTCAACCAACCTCGCAATATATCACATAAACCAAACCCCGTAATATATCATATCTCCTAAGTTCGGATTAGTGGATTTAATACCATGGCATCCAAATATATCATATGAACCTTCGCGTATTATTCACACATTGTATATATACAACCCAACTTGATTAAAAATCAACTGCCAACAATAAAACAATATTGGACCCACACATACATACCATTTCATCCGACAGTCGCAATCTCGTCGCGCCCCATCCAATTGATCCTATGGTAATCAACAAGTGTCGTGTAGATTAAAATGCACATAATCACAACGGCTCGATATATATATAGTGCTCAGAAATTGACCTTCATATGTGTACAACATTCACACCTTAATTAAATCTCGAATTTGGATTAAACAAGCCAATAAGCCATAAGGTCTGTTGGTCCCACTAATCATATAATGTACCTTGGCATTATGTCGCCCTTTTCATCCGATGACGGAGAGCACGCTGCCTTGCCCCGTGTGATCCGGCGGATATCGCTTGGCTTAGATGCATGAACAATAATGCGCGATAAGAGCAGTTTCTCCAGACCGCTTGAGCCACGTGTCAGACAGTCAATGGAATCGCTCCAAATTCTTGAATACCGCTCACCCTACGAAGGCGGTGTGATCAAAACTAGAAACCCGCCTTTACTGTTCACTTTTTCGTGGTTCCACTGCTTTCTCCCTCAGGGTTATGTCTGCCTTTATTATTTATGAATTCCGCTCTTCGCCTTCAATGAAACTTGCTTCTGTCCACACACAGCTTCGGCCTCTGCCTATTTCAACAATACGCATCTCTGTTTCACTTATGTCGGTTAAACGATGAGAATGGGAATTGCCTCGAGTCGAATTTCATCGAGTTCAATTCAACACAGGTCCAATCTACGAATTAAGCTCAGAGGTAGTCAAGGTCGACTCCTCTGTATTCCAGTCGCCTTACAGAGTTCATAACAATGCGAGGTTCGAATTGTAGTCATATTGCTCATAAATTTCGCCTAGTTAATTCGTGTTCCACTGAGATTTCAACAGCCTACATACATATAACTCAATCACCGAGGTTCATATTGGTTACAAGGATTCATCAGGAACACATTCCCATTACTGAATGCGCAGACAAACTTTAAACAAATCAGAGAGTCTTAATTACACCCAGCTCACGGGTTACAGGTATTCTCCACACAGAATTGGCCCTTCTCCTCTACTCTGTCTCTACTACAGTCCTATGCAGCCTATGCAGCTCTCTATGCAGGTAGGTCTCTTTTTGTTGCCTCGGCTACCTCTCTTTTTGCTGCCCTATCTCTGTAAATGTACTCTCCCTCTGTTCTTCTCTGATGTCCTTTGCCATCAATGACAACATTTCCAACACTCATGACTTGCTGGTATCTTAAATGTAGATCAAGAATAGTGAAAAAATATATTCATGGAGATCATCTAGGAGATCATCAATAATTGAGATGGGAAATTTGTCCTTGATTGTCAAATTAATGAGAGCCCAATATAAGAAAACATTCACCAAGTGTCTTCCTTTTTTAACACCATGACTATTATTGAAGAGTAAGGGCTTGTACTAGGATTTATGACCCCCCACCTCCAATAATTCTTAAATGATCCTTTTTCTATTCATCATTTTGTACAAATGGTGTTGATAAAAAATCTAAATTTGGTGATTGAATTCCTAGAATTAGGGTAATTCCGTCATCATACCCTTGTCGATAAGGTCATAAACCCTTTCGTGTCTCAAAGGCTTGATTTTTGTCAAGTACTAACTATAAATGTTGATGGATTTCTTCTGTCAGATTATCCTTAGTTAGTATGCATTAAATTAGAAAATAACATCAAAATTTACTTCCTTTAATATCTTCTCTATATGATGAGTGGAAACTATTTCAATGGAGCATGCCTAAATTTCCTGAAGGGTCCTTTAGTGAAACTCATATAGAGTTCTTTGAATTATGTTATGACTAGTCCTAATGTGAATATCCATTATTCTCCCAAGAATATATGACAACCACCCATAATGATGACAAATAAATAATATTTGAATTGACACTCCAACCTCTAGTTTAACATTTTCACAACTACCTCATGTTTCTTCATATCTCCATTTATGATCACGATGTTAAAGTTGGAAAACAGGTGTCCAAAACAGTGGCTTTCTCCAACTATCAACTAAGACTACAAATTTGTGATGCTTGATGTAAAATATAAGTACTACAAATAATAATACACATATAACATTATAATGATGCTACGTTTAACATTTAATATATATATATATATATATATATATATATATATATATATATATATATATATATATATATATATCGAGAGAGAGAGAGAGAGAGTTATATGCCAAGGTAAAAATTAAATCAATGTATGCGATTTCTTTATTTGTAGGATAAGAAATGTTTCTTGACTTTGAGTGATTTGATTATTAAAATTTAAATTTATTTTCTCTTAAAATTTAATATATATATATATATATATATATATATATATATATATATATATATATATATATATATATATATATATATATATGCATACAAGTAATTATTTGTTGTTATGTCCTTTTTATTGCATGAAAATTTTGAATGAAGGCATGATAAGATTATATTATCTACAATTTACATGGTGTAAAAAATAAAAAGGAAGTACTCATAAGTGAAGGTTTTTATTTCCCTTGAACCATGACAAATTTGAGTGTTCCAAATAATTTTAAATGATCTAGAGTTACAAATATTTAATATCAACTAAATTGAAAAGTGAATGTGATGTTTTTAGTCACCGATTAAAGTGCAGGGGTTACGAAAGCCAGTGGTGTACCAGAGGGCTTGCATAATCTACTTAATAGGCCTGAACTTCCACTAATATCATATTCGTTAATTAATTGAAGAGGAACCACCCTTAAATTTTAATAATAACCCCAATCTCGACCCCTACAATCTCATTACATTTATTGGAGAATTTACCATACATTTTCCACCCGGTTCTTAATCTAGTTACGACTTACAATTACACTCCATTTTCTATGTTCATTTTCCATCGTATTCATGAATATGGAAATTATACCCATAAAAATATACTCTAAAATATAAAATATGTTTACGCTTTGCTTTGAAATATTTAATATTTAAATCATGTAATGAATATGGAATCCAAAGCCAATGACAAAGCTAAAACAGAATGGAAAGAAAACGCGGAGAAGTAATTTCTCTTCTCAATATTGCGAATGAGTGGAATAAGATTATATTGGATACATTAGTAATAAATGACTCCTGTGAGACTGAACTAAATTGGACTAACAGAAAATGAACTAAGACTGATAAAAAAACCTTTTCTAGTCTCCTCTTTCAGTTGAGGAAACAATCGGTGTCATCGTCTTGGCCTTTTAAAATTTTGACTTTCCTTCTTCGTAGAACCAATTTCACATAAATATATTTTTCGAAACAATGGAGGGCTTCTTCTCCTCCAAGACATTTTTGGTCTCTGTTTCTCCCTCTGGAGTCTTATGCGATCTGGGGCTTTGATACCAGGACAAAGGAAAGAAAATGTGGAGCAGAGATTGGTCTTCTCAATATTACAAATCAATTAAATACGCATCAATAATAAATGACTAAATGAGACTGAACTAAACTTGACTAATTAAAATTAAAATAGGACACCTGGCTGGAAAAATGTGACACCAAGCAAGTGGTTGGAATTAGATTCTCCAACAAAAACTATTTTGTTCGATTGATGGAGCATTATCCTCAAATTTTTCAAATGATTCAAGATATACACATCCCCTACCTCACATCACCCTGGCTAATTTTAAATTCTAATAGTATTCAGTTTATTTGTTTTCAAAATGTAACACATAAGTGTAACACAAATAAAATAATTAATACATGCATTTACCATGAATTTTTTTTTCATAGAGGAAAAAACACCATATATTAAAGATAACATAGGTACATTTTGTGAAGGTATTTTCAAACTTCTCCCTGATCCATCCCATGATCACTAAATACATACTTTAAATTATTTCTAAATCCTGAAATAGAAACTACATAAGACCCAAAATATTTGAAAGACAAAATGTAGGCCATGACACGTGTTTAATAATTACATATGAGACATTGTCGAGAACGAAACAAAATGCCTGCAATCCAGAAAACTGATACCACAATGTTGATCTAACACAACAAAAAATACAATCCTAAAGAGACAAAACAATAAATTCATCATGGGAGCGGAAATGTACTCATCACAATCTGTTGGTTATCTTTAAAATGTAGAATAGAGAGGTTACCAAATGGAACATCCAAACCACGTTTGGAAATAAAATTCGCTCGAGTGTTGAGCTCCCGGTAGATGTGAAGTAATGGATGATCATGTATCCTAATAACAAATAATTTGAGGCGACTAATCCATCCCTGTAACTTGGAAGATTGAAACAATGACTTCCCAAAAATCCCATCTATCACTGATTTTGCATCCCCAAATATTTGGATGGAAGTAATCTGGAGATTATATGCAAGCCAAAGTACGCTCCATAGGGAAATTACCTCCACCTTGGTGTTTGTACCTTTACCACCATTCCAGAAAATGTGGAATCTTTCACCTTTTCCCAGCTTGATCCATGCCCCAGAATGACATATCCCAACCTGGTCAACCCCATCAAAGAAGGCAGCTGGGAAGGAGATAGGAAAGGGACAGAGACAATGAGAGAGATTCTTGATGGGAGTAGATATAGTAATGTTACCAGCCATCCGAGTCATAATCACGCCATGGATGTGGGTGATATTCACCAGACTGTTATCAAATATGAGTCGATTCATGGCTATCCAGAGCTCCCAGAAGAAGTAGAAAGGTAGGGATCTGAATCTCTATGGAGTTGCATCTCATGTAGTAAAGGTGTTTGTAATGCTAAGAGGTCTCCAATTCGGAACAACGATAAAACTAGAGAAGAGATATTAGAGGCTTTGAATGACCGGACAAGTAAGAAATAGATGGATAGTGGATTTAGAATGAGAGAGAGACAAAGGATACATTTTCCAAGGCCACATAAACCCCTTTTGATCAGGTTATCCCAAGTCAATAGTATGTTCTTCCACACCAGCCAGTTGAATAAAAGAATTTTGTTTGGAATATTTCTAGACCAGAAAGATTTGAAACGAGATGGCTTCTTGTTCTCCACCTTATTTTAAATGATATGTCGGTATGTCTCTGCCATGATAATGGCCCCTCCGTGTATTTCACCATCCAAAGTAATGTAGTCTCCACCCGAATGAATATAAACCCCCCTGTCTGTAGCAAGTCTAAGTAGGCATGCCAAGAAACATCATCACCCCCAGCCAATCCTAAGGAGGATGCTGATTTCCACACTGGACATCCTTGTTTCCAATGTGATATGACCTGCGAATGAAAAAATACCCCCCTTTTCTACAAAACATGCTTGATATGTTCTTACATGCAGTGTTCGGCTAGGAAGTCCATGATCCTGTCCCTATCCACAAGAATGTTTTTCCCATTCCCAAAGCACCATGCCATCTGGCCAATGAATAGGTTCATCACCCTTCGAAATCCCAGCCAAATGTAAGACCCTTTTTGATGTGTCAAAGAGGCGTTTCTGAAGATCTGAAGGAGGGGAGGCCCATCTAAATATTTGAGCTTGATTATTGCATGCCAAAGGCACGAGCCATTGAGTGTCGTCCACGGGGAGTTTAAGAGAAGGGCTTGTGAGAAGGAGCGCATTTCGAGGAGACCCCATCCCCCATACTTCTTGGGAATAGAAATTGCTTCCAACTTCCATAACTGTATTTTATTTTATTCTTTATCCCCCAAACAAATAAAATGTGAAATCGTTGCTTTGATAAGAGTAATAATTCTAGCAGGGAGAAGGAAAATGTGTGCCTAGAGCACTGATAGTTGTTGGAGCACCTCCTGTACTAGTACATACTGACCTCCTAGTGACAACCATATATTTGTCTAGCACTGAATTATTCTTTTGAACTTTTCCACGAGCCACATCCAATCCTTGGACTTATATCTAGATGGATTCAACCTAAACCCAAGATAGTTCAAGACATTTGATATTTTTGTACACCAAATAGTTCTGCAATAAAATCGATCTCCCGTTTATCCCATTTGAAAATAGAAGGAGTGATTTTCTAACATTAATCTACAGCTCAGAAGCCACCCCAAAACATTGGAATAGGTAATGAAGATGGATCCATTGAGTTCTAAGTAACCTGCCAAATAGGAGAAGGTCATCGAAAAATAAAGAGTGTGTAATATATATAGTTGGGGAGAAGGAGATTCCCTCAAAGGAGCCCATCTGATGTGCCTCCTTGAGAGGAGTACTAAAACCATCCATTACTAAAATAAATATGAGAGGGTAAAGGGAACACCCGTGGCAAAGGCCACAACTTACCTTGTAAAACTCCAAGGGAAATCCATTTATGATAACATCATAGTTGACTGAAGAGATATAGGCCATGATCCATCAAATATTTTGAAGAGAGATACCAATCTTCAAAAGAACCACCAAGATAAATGACCAATCCATGCAGTCAAATGATTTGAAGAAATCCATGTTCGTAAGATGTTGCCTGCACCATCATGCATATCACCCATTTCTTACGTTCAATTGAGTGGATGAAAGTTCATCAAAAAGATTTTATTTGATAAGAATCTTCTCTTTTCGTGCCCATAGTTGCATGATGGTGCAGGAAAAGTATTATTCTCTAATATTTGTGTGGAAATATCACATGCAATCTGCATGATGGGGGTAGGTAGTAGAAATTGATGTTCACTCCAAAACAAGATATGCGATGTTAGCCTTTTTCTTTGTGTTTAGAAACCCACATAATCCAATTGATTTTCATTTGAACACACTAGTCACAATAAACTTTCTAGACCTCTATGGTCTAGTGAGTTTGTTTTCCTCTATATAAGTTCTTGTCTAAAACTTTTAGCGAATGATGAATTTTAAAATATACATATATCTCTTTTAATACATGTAATAAAAAAATATAATATAATTTTAAAAAGACAAAGACAAATCACATCAAGTGGTTTATATTAAGTTAAACAAGGAGAAATATGACTTTAGGTGAATTTCTCTATTAAGAGGGAGTGTTGAAGATAATGGAGAAATGTATTCTAGAAGTTCATTATTCCTCACCCGTAAGCTACTTAGTTTATTGAATATAAATTGCCTTCCAATTTTTATAAAAAAAAAATGATAAAAAAAGATAATTTCCCATCTCATGAACAAAGACACCATAGGATTCTGTGAATCCATAAACACATCACATTCAATGAAGAACGCATTAAATCAATGAAAGACTTCCATTTTTTATGAAAAAAATCAGATAAAAAAAAGATAATTGCCCCATCTCATAGACAAAGACACCACCGTATTCTATGAATCCATAAACACATCACATTCAATGAAGAATGTGTTAAATCAATGAAAGACTTCGCAAACAGCTTATGCTCCAATCAATGAAAGACTTGGATTTATGCTTAGAGTATTTTTGTGATATTAGCCGCATGATGGCGGAGGTAGGTGCTTATGCTCCAATCTCCGTGTGGAAATATCACATGGAATTTGCATATGGTGCAGGTAGCAGAAATTGATATTTACTCCAAAATAGGATATGCGATGTCAGCCTTTCTCTTTGTGTTTAGAAACCTACACAATCTAATTGATTTTTATTTGAACACAATAGTCACAATAAAATTCCTAGACCTCTATAATTGGGTGAGTTTATTTCCCTCTCTATAAGTTCTTCTCTAAAACTTATAACGAATGATGATTTTTAAAAATATACATATATCCCTTTTAAAACATGTCATAAAAAATTATAATATTTGTTAGAGAGGTAAATCCCCTCTGCGGGCAGAGGCGATCCCTACTAGCCCAGATCGGGTCTAGCAACAATCAAACATGCTACAGTGCAGGTTCCTAATTGTAAATAAACTGACTTGCGATGAAGGCTTACCTGGAATCCAACGCTGTCATTTGTAGAAGAGGTGGTGCTCTCGTTCCTTTGCCGTGGCAGATCACAATCCTCACGATCTCCATGACCGGACACCTGCGCATGCAAGAAACAACACAAACGCAAGCATAAAATCCAGTATATACAACTATATGTCAGTCGAAGAGGACATAACTCATGAACATAATCAAGAACAAGATTGGAACCATAACCAATAGTCGCTTATCATTAATGAGTCAAAAGAAGAATACAACCATAGCTTCAACGCAGCACTCTCCTTTGGCGGGTCATCAGCACAAAATGTCTCGATAAGCCTGTCAAGGATGGGACAAGCCTCTCTCTCTGGATACTTAACAATAGTCTCCTTTCTTGGATTTGGCCTTAAGGAATCAAGAAGGCTCTTGCAGCATAAGGGTGTGAAAGCTCTTGGGAACTTGAAGACTAGCTTGCAATGGAGATGGGCAAGCTTTTATAGATGGAGGAAGGGGAGTTGGGATCCATATAATTATGGGATTGGCCCTATCATCAAGGAAGCTTCCATGAGAGGTGGCAAGCCACTTCCTCTCTATGGAGATCCGTAGCCAAACCTCCCAGCTCATGATATATATCAGTTTAGGAATTTGTTAGGACGAAACTTCCACCATTTATTTTTAAAAAACACCTCTTAATATGGTTGGCGCGGATGCAGCTCTATGACAGAGCGCCAATTGGCGCGCCCTGTTTGGAGGATTTCCCCCCTTGGCGCGAGGGCTGAACTGTGGAACCGCGCCAATGGAAAAAGAGCTATTTTTAGGGGTTTTTGCAGGGAGGTGTCTTCAGGGCAATGGAAACTCATCTTCAGAGGGATGTAATGAAAGTATTTTCAAGTCTTGTCTCCGCTCACAGGTCACGGAATGAGCCCTCCAATGTGCGGGACAAGGATTGCAGGGATGGTGACAAATTACTGTGTAACAAATGCCCCCTAAAGCATGAGACCCGAAAGAGAGAGAGGGGTGAAATTCTTTATGAGAACATGTCGACTGAAAACACCGCCATTGGAAAACCTGCAGAGCGAAGTACAACTGATGTCTCAGATACATGATATATATATGTGTGGTATGGGCGCAGCCATCCATAAAAGAGTATGCAATAATCGAGATCCAAGGCATGGACGCAGCCATCCAATGAGGATCGATAATTACATTCAGGTATGATCATAGCCATCCAATGAGTGAGTCATGTACACAATGATAATAATCCACAATATCGCAGCCTGGATTACAACAGACACAATCAAGGGTCTTGCGCTCCATCTTTACCTGAACAAAGTACAAGTTCAAGCATGCGAATATGTGAGCTGAAGTCGAACATGCAAGAACATCGTCTGATTACCAGCCAATGATGAAAGCTGTTAATAGATGCGAGAGGAACCACCAATAATGACAATGGCCCTCAAGGTACTACAGGTACAATCTACGGCATGTGAATCAATGAGCTAGCGTCGAACACCCGTAGAATCACTCGATCGGAGGCCAATGATGAAAACCTCGTGTCGAATGTGACAAACCTGCCATTGAGGCATGCAGGCTCCAAGGTACCATAAGGGAGTCTCTAGATCAGCTTCCTGGATAATGAGTTGAAGTCGACAGGAAGTGACCTTGATCGAAGGTGGGCCATAATGTTTCCCACATCATCGACACGAGACAGATGAACATAATGTTTTTGTGAATCACGATCAGATGAGAATCAGAGGAAGGTTGGTACTTGCAGAGGTCTACTTCTCTTGAACATATAAATGGCACGACAGTGGACTTGGAAGTATTTGACATCAAAAGATCAGAGGTCATAGTGACGAGGCAAAGAGTATATGAGAGGTCAAAAGGGATTACCCAAACCCACGGAAGCAAGCGAGAAAATGAGAAGAGATGTCCCCAACCCGACACGAATGCTGACAAGTGCCATGTTCAAGAGTGACATACTGCCGACACGACAATGATGTTGGTTCCATTTCCCCCCACCATTTCAGTGAGTACCTCTTTATTTTTACACAAGCTTGAAGAGGATACCATATGCTTATCACATAAATCCATCCTTCGGACGAATCCATCCTAGTACATTTAACGAGCCCTAGGAAGGAGGAACTCGAATATCGTCATTATGACTAAATCCAATGTCATCAGTGTTTAACGAGTCTGACAAAGGAGGAACTCGGCATCTTTTCATATTTAGATAGTTTGAAAAGACAGCAGAAAAGTAAACTCCAAGAGTCCCTTTTCGTAAATAGTTCCTCAGATCCGAGAAGGTAGAAAACTATGTCTGAGAAAACCTCCTAGTCGCAATAGGCTAGGGTATTCCTTTTTCGTAAATAATCTATCCCAGCCCAAAAAAGGGGTAAACATATACTAGGTAGATGTCATTTCATTACCACTTTAACGAGATCGAAACGACAAGGGACTCGGCAATATTTTCATGTCTAGAGAGTCAGAAAAGAGCTGAAAGTTGACTCCTCCTGGAGGAACAAGTGGTATAAAGGGTAGCAACTGGTTCCGGTAATGGTGGAACTGCTCAGAACAAGTAAAGGTTAAGAGGCTGGCTTAATAAGACCACTCATCGCAGCGGTTCCTCAGGAATGGGTGAAACAACCAAGTGAAGGCATATGATCGGCCAAGCAGATAGTGACGATGGAGTGAGAAAACCAAGGCTCATCTGACAAAAATAAGCTGATAAAATGGCAATCACAAGAGGTAAAATGGGAACGGTTTCATTTTTACACAAGCTTGAAATCAGGAAACTCTGCTTAAAGTTGGTTTCATTTTTACACAAGCTTGAAACAAAGATAAACTATGCTTGAAACCGGTTTCATTTTTACACAAGCTTGAAACAGAAACAAATTATGCTGGGCACGGGTATGCCCCCGACATGGTGACTCAATTCGAGGTACATGCCCCCCAACTTCAATCCATATGAAAGGCAGATGGGTAGGAAAGTTCAAGTTACGAGATCAAGAGAAAGACTCGGCCCAAGGATTTTCGAGATCTTATCAAACTCGGAGTTGAACAGGAACGTGTTCATTATTTTATATTTTACTTGAGTTGACACATTAAAAGAACTATCCTTAGGACACCTTGTTTCATGGTTTAAGGAGCTTGGCACAAGACAAGGAACTATGCTCCGACGACCTTGTTTCATTTTTTAAGGAGCTTGACACAAGAAAACGAACTATGCTCCGACCAGCTTGTTTCATTTTTTAAGGAGATTGACACAAGGAAAAGAACCCTGCTCCGATGTCCTTGTTTCATTTTTTAAGGAGCTTGACACAAGACAAGAACCTCTGCTCCGATGACCTTGTTTCATTTTTTAAGGAGCTTGACACAGGAAAAGAACCATGCTCCAACCGACCTCATCATAATGAACAAGAAGTCATCGCCTCCAACAGTTCCACTCCCGATGGAAGGAAAACATCCTGGAAGTCAGGACCCAATTCCCCCAACACCTGATGCATGACGACATCATCACTGAGCACAGGCACGGGGTAGGTAACCACATAGTTGACTTGTGGTGAGGCAGATACAACGGGTGGATAAAGACCAGGAAGGGATGATGGCAGGCCAGTTGCCACATCACGACCAAAGAATGAAAGCTGATCAATGGTCACAATCCGACCTTCATGTGGAAAACAGACCACATGAAAAAAGGAGGAGATGAGCACTCCCATGGCATAGGTGTAATCGCGCCCCAAGAGCAGATTGAAATCCAAGGGGCCTGGAACAACCATCACATCCATATGGATGGTTTTACCTCCCAAAGTAACATGTAACCTTGGAAGGATCCCTAATGGTTGATTCGTTCTTCTGTTAAAAGCCAACAGATTCTGCGTAACAGGCACAAGCGGCGGCGAGCCAAAAACTTGCCAAGTAGTTGAATATAGAATACTAACAGATGCGCCTTCATCTATAATGGTGTTGGGTACAACCAGACCAAAGTCCTGTACTGCGATCTCGAAAGGCACATATGACGGAAGGCGGTATCCTGCAAATCGATTCCAATCAAAGGAAGCGACTAAACTACTCGGAGGGGGTACCATCGAACTGAGATGGTCTACCCCTGGTGTTATGGAAGAAGGAGCATCCTCCACGACCTCCATCTCGATGGTGGGAGGGGTATCCTCCAGAACCTCCATCACAGGAGGTGGAGGAGCAGCTTCTTGAGGTATAGGGACAGGAGAATCTTTCTCCAAATCCGAGGAATCTAAAGAAACATGAAGAACATGAGGGGTGTGAGATCCACTCTCAGCGGAAAAGACCTGGTGTATCGCAGATGGGGCCAGTTCAACCGATCCCACGACCAATGGTTGGTCGAGAACGGATTCCTGAATTTGAATTTCCGAGGGAGCAGGATCGACTAAGGATGACTCTTGACGAATCGTAGGATCAGCTGGTGGAGGACTCAAAGAAAGCTATTTGTGACCAGCCGGAAGGCACAGCACAGAAACAACTGAGTTGTCCAAAACTTGTTTGGCTTCATCCATATACGGACAAAGGTGAATGGCATGGTGCCCCTCACACAACTTACAGGGATTGGTAATCCTACCCTGTTTCTTAGGAGCCTTACCAACACCAGTTGAAGATGTGCCCCCAACCTAACTCCCGAAAGCCAAAGGCAATGGCGGACGACCATTGGACCATACTTCAAGCATCTTGGGAATGCCAGGGCAGTCTCGAAGAAGATGGTCTCCTGTGCACAACATGCAAGGGAACTTGACTTTTCGTGAAGGGTTGGGAGGTTTATCGATGAAAGGCTTCTTAGGCGCAATAGCCGCAGAGCTAGCCTCTCCTTTATCGGAATTCTTCTTCTTTGTCTTCTTCTTCTTCTTCTTCTTAGCCACCTGGTTACTCGAATCCAAACTTTCACCAGGCGAAGTAGAAGATGAGGATGCAGAAACAGGCGAAGAAGGGGAGAGGTCCACCTTAGAATCAACATGATGTTGTGCGGAGGAACTGATTGAACAGTAGCTGAGACATTCGAGACCACAGAGGTTGAGAACAACCAAACAGGAAACCCAACAGTTAACCCAGGAAGGGACAACGTTGCCATATAAGGAGCACCAACATTTCCAAAAGGAGGAAAATGACCAGGATTCCCATCGGAGGGGATTCCTTGGTTGGTGAACTCCGGAAAAGTTTCCATCAACAACTCAAAACCTCACACGGGCTAAAATCCAAGGCACACAATCAAACGACCAACAAGCAAACTCTAAAAGGGCGTGTGATCGTAGGTGATTTATTTTACCACATTGAAACTTAGAAACTCCATTGTTTCATGTTTTAAGAGTCGAGAAACGGATGAAAGGTGACTCTATCACTTTCAGATTGGAAACAAGCATGAAAGGAAAAACACTTGGTGATCCTTTCAAATTTAGGGAGTCAGATAGGATCAAAATGACTACTCAGGAATACTAGGCAAAGGGTGTACCAAATCACCGTGAACTGCAATATACACCTTGGTTTCAAAATGAAAGAGAAATCAACCAAGGACTCAATGTACGTGTAGGCAATCTCCCTGAATGCTATGCCCGGTGTATCACGTGTATAGGGCGGCAGACTCGGCTTCCTATGGATAAAGGATAGAAACCTAGTGGGGTCTCCCTTTATATACGCGACGGTACGGGGAGCACAAGTCCGTACTAGCGCTGTCTAAAGCCAAGAGGCGAACGACAGCTACTAGGTTTTAAGACGTCGGAACACGTCTCTAGCCTAGATCTCTAAAAGTGTTTCGTTAGATTTCAATGCTGCCTTAGTGTAAATTGAGTAAATTTTAAAGTTTATCTTCAATTACGTTTCAGTTTCAAGGCCCTACTGCATGTGATATGGCAATCTCCTATATGCAATCTATATGCCACAGTATATCATTTCGTTCGATGAAAGCTAGCTACAGAAGAGCTGAGAGCTTTTTACATAAACAAAATGATCATAAGACAATCATTGATATCTCTAATGCAACTAATGAAACAAAAAAAATTTCTTCCAAAGTCACTAATCACTAATAACAACGAAAAGTTTTTAATTTGCACTAATCAACCAAAAGCAAAAGATATTTTTTTTTTTTAATTTTCAATGTTTAATAGCTAGATGCACTAAACAAACTGAAAACAAATGAGAAGAAATTCGAGAAATGATAACAAGAGAGAAAAACAAGCAGATTTCACTCAATGACACAACAATCAGATCTCAAACTGACCAATCAGTCTCTCAAAACCAGGAAAAGTCCCAAAGACACTAATGAGCCGTGTAATCTAGGCCCAAAACGAAGCAAAGTGAAATTCGAATGAAAACGAAAACAGTCACTCAAAAAGCGCAATGAAATGATAAACAACTGTCAAACGAATGCAAAGAAACAATCCCAAAGTCGACTGAACGAATGAAGACCGAAAACACCCAAGGGAGGCTCGACTCACAAAAGCACCTAGATGCCCTAGGGCTTGAATGCAAAATCGAAAGAAATAGGCAAACAACCAAAGGATGAAGGTTACAACCAGTCAAAATAGGCTCCAGTGCACTCAAACAGTCGAAAAAACAAGATCAAAATCACAAGTCAGTCCTAGAAAGCATCAAACACAGCAAACCCTAATAGCTCACAGGATTGGCGCAACTGTGAGCTTGAAATTAGTGCCAGAAAGGCAATGGCGCAAGTGATACACGAGCAACATGCGCCAATTGACGCGACTGTCACACTAAAAAGTGCGCCAGCCGAGTTTACTATGGGAAAATTAAAAATAAGAAATATCAGACACAGACAAGTGATGACAAGGATAAAAAAAATCCAAACAAACAGAAAAAACCAGTCCAAAGAGCTGACCAAGCAAGCAAAGCCAAGCAATTGACCGAAAAGAAAAGACAATACTCCAAGTTTTTCAGTCCGTAAACTAAACCGGAGATGGACTGAAGCAGCGTTGATCTACTCCGCTAATGCAGAGCAAAAGCGTTTCGAAGGCTATCTGGCTGTACTTCAGGCTCTGTCTATATCTTACAAATCAAAAAACAAGCTGAGTCCCCAGTGGAGTCGCCAAATTTTTGGAGAGGTAAATCCCCTCTGCGGACAGAGGAAATCCCTACTAGCCCAGATCGGGTCTAGCAACAATCAAACACGCTACAGTGCAGGTTCCTAATTGCAAATAAACTGACTTGCGATGAAGGCTTACCTGGAATCCAACGTTGTCGTTTGTAGAAGAGGTGGTGCTCCCGTTCCTTTTCCCTAGCAGATCACAATCCTCACGATCTCCGTGACCGGACACCTGCACATGCAAGAAACAACACAAACGCAAGAATAAAATCCAGTATTTATAACTATATGTCAGTCGAAGAGGACATAACTCATGAACATAATCAAGAACAAGAGTGGAACCATAACCAATAGTTGCTTATCATTAATGAGTCAAAAGAAGAATACAACCATAGCTTCGACGCAACACTCTCCTTTGGCGGGTCGTCAGCACAACATGTCTCGATAAGCCTGTCAAGGATGGGACAAGCCTCTCTCTCTGGATACTTAACAATAGTCTCCTTGCTTGGATTTGGCCTTAAGGAATCAAGAAGGCTCTTGCAGCATAAGGGTGTGAAAGCTCTTGGGAACTTGAAGACTAGCTTGCAATGGAGATGGGCAGGCTTTTATAGATGGAGGAAGGGGAGTTGGGATCCCTATAATTATGGGATTGGCCCTATCATCAAGGAAGCTTCCATGAGAGGTGGAAAACCACTTCCTCTCTATGGAGATCTGTAGCCAAACCTCCCAGCTCAAGATAGATATCAGTCCAGGAATTTGTTAGGACGAAACTTCTGCCATTTATTTTTAAAAAACACCTCTTAATATGGTTGGCGCGGGTGCGGCTCTATGATAGAGCGCTAATTGGCGCGCCCTCTTTGGAGGATTTGCCCCCTTGGCGCGAGGGCTGAATTGTGGAACCACGCCAATGGAAAAAGAGTTATTTTTAGGGGGTTTTGCAGGGAGATGTCTTCAAGGAAATGGAAGCTCATCTTCAGAGGGATGCAATGAAAGTATTTTCAAGTCTTGTCTCTGCTCACAGGTCATGGAATGAGCCCTCCAATGTGCAGGACGGGGATTGCAGGGATGGTGACAAATTACTCCGTAACAATATTATTTAAAAAATATAATGACAAATGGCTTATATTATTAAGTCAAGGAAGGAAAAATATGACTTTGGGTTAATTTCTCTATTAAGGGAGAGTGTTGAAGATAATGGAGATATATGTTCTAAAAAATAATCAGTTCATTAGTTGAACTTATGACGAATTAGAATTTAGTTCCTATTCTTTAAGTTATTGTTGTAACTTCTCTATATGTAAAACTCCTCACCTCATCTATAAGCTGCTGAGTTTATTGAATATAAATTGTGTCTTCTATTTTTTAATCAAGAAACCAAATAAATAAAGATAATTATCCCATCTGATATACAAATAAACGTCACATTCAATGAAAAACATATTAAATCAATGAAAGAATTGGAAAATGAGCGTATTACTTTTTTAAACACTTTATGTTTCTATAATCATCCAATATTTTTCTTCTTATTTTAGTATTAATTTCATTGTGAATGTGGGAAGGAAAAACGATATATCAACTGAATATCTACCAAAACAGTGCTATTATTAAAATTGTGTCAAACTCCATTTAGTTTGGATATTATTTAGAATAATTTAATTCCCACAAACTAAAATATAGTAGGAGTAATAAACAATATTTATGTTTTTTTATAATTTATATATTTGGAATTTGTATAATCCTCTAGTTTCATCCAAAATTAATTTGTCTCTGTTATAAGGAAAAAAAAAAAGCATAGAGTTAGATTTATTGAAAGTTAATTTCAAATATAGAGGTTTTAATATATTTGTAATTTAAATCACTAGATTTATTACATCAAATATACATATGAGGTAACAAAATCAATAAAATATGAGGTGACAAAATCAATAAACACATATATTATAGTTATCATCTCCACACAAAAAAATTGAATAAAAATGGAAGTGAAAAGACAGGCACTCTCAAATGTGTGAGTGGTATGAAAATTTGTGCACTCTTTTAAAACACATACACACTTTCAAGAACACATATATGCTTTTAAGAGTATACTTTCTCTTTTGTGACTAGATTCTTTTGTCCAATGTATACCCCTCATCTCCCACCAGGGATATCAATGACATTAGAGGATTTGAGCATTAAGTTTGGATACTAAGGTCCTTAACATGATAAATGAAGCAAATTTGGGCTTTAGGTTGTAGAGTTTACTTCAAAGTATAAAGGCCCCTACCAAATAACGTGAACCAATACACTTGGAATCTTAACCAATTTCTTATCTTCCGACCAGGGTGAACACAAGTTATGAGTCTTGAGGCCCTTTATCTTCCAACTATGGTAAACACAAGCTATGAGTATTGAGGCCCTTTGATATAGTCATCCTAGTAGCCATGATTAGTGGACCGGAACCTAAAGTAATTTATTTAACCCTTACTCTTTTTACACTTTTTATCAATTCATGAAAAATATATTAAGTATAATGAAGAAAATATCTCTAGAAACAAATATATCCTAAGAAAAATCTAGATCTAACTGCCAAATTTATGCTCTACATGCAATGTCTATATATATTTAACTATCAAGAATTATATAGATGCAATGTGCAATGCTATTTGACCATGCCAAGAGCATATAAGTCAACTATTTGACCATGTCAATAAAAAATAACTCAATCAACCAACTTCCAATAATTAATTATTCCAACACTACATTAATTATGACCATTGAATGCTTAAACATCTAGAACACTTCAATTTTATCTAAGAAACTCAAAACTCGTTTGTCAATAGTTTTGTAAATATATAAATTAATTATTATTTTGACTTACAAATTTATAAATATATATCACTATTATTTATAAGAACCCTTATAGAATGATATCTAGTATATAGTTTCTCAATCCTTGAGTGTAATAATAAATTGTAGTTGGCTCTTATTATCCTTGTTCAAGGTCATTCAATACTCTTAGTAACTATGATGGATCCGGCTGTTTAATGCTCCGGGGAGGGGCCGCCACCTCGCGCACTTCCCCATGAAAACAGCCTGGACAACCCACATGGCTCCCGGCACTTGCAATTACTCTGCTATTAATGGTTTCTCTCCCGCGACGGTCATTTACCTTGGTCTGCTCAATCCGGAGGAGATTATGGCGGTGCTGCAAGATTTGGAAGCTCAGACGCATGCCACAGCCGATGCCTCTGGTTTGGTGTGTTCGCCCGCCCCGCTGCTCGGTTTGTGCACTTCTGGTTCGCTTGAGGCCAATATAAAGACGTCTACAGGGAAGCGTTGCTCTCTGCAGACCTGCTTCGAACCGGTTCCAGGTATCCATTTCTCCCAGAGTCCACATTTTCTTTTTAGCTTTCTGTCCAGGGCTGGCGATGTCTGGCGTGGGGAGCCTCTGCGAGATTCCTCTGTTCCTCCTGACCTTTTTAGCTTCGCCCATCCCTCTGTTATTCTTACGGCTCCCCAGGCTCTCACTGTTTCTCCTCTCATTCCTGCTCGTCTCTGTCATCTCCCTTCTGAGATGTCGCGCCTTCGTGAAAGGATGCGGGCGCGTCGTGGCTCCAGACGGGGTCACAGTCGCCCTCCTCCCAACACTTTTTCCATTGATAACACCCCGGACCCTCACCAGAATTTGCGCGAGGGCAGAGGTCGTGGACGTCGTCGAGCTGATAATTCGGTTTCTGAACCCATGGTTGACGCCTCGCCTCCTCCTTCCCGAGTTCATGACTATGGCGGCAGGTCTTCCCGGCCTGTTCCTCACGCCCCTCTCCGCCCCACTTTCAGGCAAACCTCGCAGCATGCGGAGCTTAAATTCTATCCCACAGCCTCCAATTCTGTGCTCACGGCCCTCATCTCGCTCAATCTGCGGGAGGAAATTCCCAACCACCCTGTTCCTAGTTTGGCCTCTGTTCACCCTTCTCCGAGTCCTATCTCCTTAAACGCAGCTGCTGCTCAGGTTATCTCTCCCCTTTCTCCACAGGAGCAGTAGAAAAACATGGAAGCGCCCTCAGGTGGCATGGACACAAGCGACTCTGGAAAGGAGGACAGCAGAGAATTATTTGGTTGCAGAATCATTGAGGAACCACCGTCACCAACTCATGGCTAGCTTCTACACAGCCCTCCAGGTTTTTTGGTTCAATTTCATAGCTACTGCTAGTTTTTGTTGTTGGGCTGACCAACTGAATCAGTGGTCTCTGCACTGTAGCTTATATTTCTATGTTTATTTAGTTTTTATGCTTTTCAAACTGGTTTCCCTCACGAGGGCGGTTCAAACTCGATGTTTAATAGGACTGGTTTCCCAATATGGGCAGTCATGGTATTCTGTGAATAGCTTGACTTTCAAACACAGTGCTCAGGCTCTCATAGCTGACACTGTGACTGTTTTGTACTAGTATCCTTATACATAATAGAATTAGTTACGCTTAGAAAAAAAAAATACTCTTAGTAACTAAAATACTTCACAAGTTATTGTTGTCATTTTTAGATAGTCAACTTCTTTTGATTAAATCATAACAATGGGTTACTTTTTGGATACCCACGAAATTGCACCTGAACCACTCGAGATGAAATAAATACTTTCAAGTACTTTTGCTATAATCTAAGTTTCCTAAAAAATCATACTTTGTTATAGTCAATCAAAAACTTATCCTCAATTCTTTAGTATAAAGCACCATATTTTGTTGTTCCTACAATGTATGCAAAACACCTTTTGCGAGGTTGATGCTTTTCTTTAAATATCTCCATGAACCTAATTATCAATATAATTGCAAACACAATTTATGGTCTATTGGTAGTGACATACATGAAACTACCAACTAATATGTTTAAAAATGTAACATCCACATTTGAACCTTCATCTTCTTTGCTAAGTTTTATTTTCCATTTTTGTCTTGCAATTCATCATTCTAAAAATTATTGCATATTCTATTTGACATATAAAGATTCAATATTCTAACAAATCTTTCCAAGTACATCATGAATCTCAAATTTGTCATACAAAATTTATATTTCAAGGTACTTTAAATAATTATTGATCATTTTTTTTATTGAAAGCCATATCATCAACGTATAAACAAACAACTAGAATTTCCTATTGGTAATTTACCTATGTATATAGAGATAGTTCATTGTTTCCTCTACTATATCAATTATTGATCAAATAAGGTTTTATCTTCTTGTACCAAGCGCTTGTAACTTTTATGACCTCATAGATCACTTTCCCAAACCTATATATGTTATCTTATTATCCTTTTATCTCATATCCCATTGTTTCTACACATAAACTAAATGTCATTTAAGAATGAAAGATTCATGTCTATTTGGTATAACATCCATTTGTTTTAATCATATATTATTAATATTTCCCTTACTATATGTAATTTAGTCACTAGCGTAATTTTTCTTCCAAAATGAATTCTAGGTTGTTGCACAAACCTCTTTTCCACTGGTCTTTCCTTGTATCTTTGAAATTAACCCTTTACATTAAATTTGGAGTATAAATCCATTTAAAAAAAATATTTTCCCTATTTTGTAAATCCACTATATCCCATGTATTATTATTTTATGTGGAATATTTCTCCTCATTCATGACTTAGACCCAATTATCTTCTTTCACCAAGTGTTAAAAACACATTTGTTAGCACTTAAATAATGCAAAGTTTGAATAGTTATTTAATTCTTCATAAATATTTTTTAGACTTCCTGTTTTTCTAGTGTTTGGTCCAAAATCATTACTTGGTTGATAACAAGAGATACATTAACCTAATTGTATTGATTACTCTCCTTGTACTTGAACTCTTCGAGTTCTTGTTGGGGACTCTCAAATAGGTGATTGAGCTTGTGTACATTGTTCTTATTTTTACTAACCCAACTCTTCTACATCAATTTAGCAATAAGGAATTGTTATTACAATAATCATAGTGTTGTCACTCTATAATTTATGAAGGCTGAAGACAACCACAGAGTGAAACATCAAACCAGATTTGGAGTCCAGGACCTAGCCTTGTTGGGCTTAGAGAGGGATCTCTCTGTTTTATGATTTAACTTGATAAATATAAGTGTTGATATTAGGCTAGTTATAGAAATGAGCGTTTTTTTGAAGATTTGGTTGAGGCAGTAGAAGAGGGCCATTGGGCTATGGAGTCAAAAAAGTGTAAACAAACTCAAATAGATGAATAACTGAGGTCAGGTGCAACCAGGGAAGCTAGCCATGTCAATGTATCTTTACAGCTTGTGAAATTTAAAAGAGGAGGAGATTAAGGTTTAACAAGAATGCAGAGTAGACCATCTCTGAATTCTACATTATCATCTCAACATGGATGCAGAGCAAACCGTCTCTGAATTCTGCATCCAAGTCTTAGAGGAAAAGATAATGTATTGTTTCATGAATGATCAGCGTACCCTATGGTAAATCATACACAAAAATTCTATCCACAGTAAACAAATAAAATAGTATGTAAAACAAAAGAATCACAAATAACATGGGAGAAGCACTTCCCCACAGATCATAACACAAGAATTTGGAAAACAACATACTCATTCATTCATCCAAAAGAGAGTGCTTACAACCGAAAGAATCTATTACAATGGTTTTTTCCCCTTCTGAGCCTCTCTCATACTGTTAATGCATAGAATATTTATAAAAAACTTAAGTCGGTATAATTTGTATACTACAATGATTGCATTCACAAAAAATTGGATAAGTGGAAACATGCAAGCGGTGATAAGAAAAGCTTAGCCTCCAACAGTGGCTTTTAGCAGTCTATTCTTTATTAAAAATGGTTAGAAACTGGCTCTACAATTCTGAAGAGGAAGAAAATAAAATATTATTGACATCTAGCCCTACTCCTTAGAAAAATGGCATATGGTAATTAAGTTTGGTGCAACGCTCACTACTTTCATTGATTAGTAAATGTGCTGATTTGTTTTTTCTACCTTTTCGTTTATGTTGGTATACCATAACAGTTCTACACGAATGCCCTTTGACCGACTCGACGTCCTTTGTTTTCACTCCTTGTCAAGGCTTACTCTACCATAATGTTTTATGTCCTGTTTTATCCCTTTTTCTTCATAAAACAGTGCGCAAACTACATACACCCGGATCGGAAATCCTATAGATTTCAATGATATAACCACATCGCATCTATGCCAACATTGCACTTCGCATGGCGCAAGACATAACTTTACCTTTGACACTTATCTTCTAAGATTTATGATTCACGATCAGGCCCCACTGCATCGCACATCGCACATCGACACTCTTAGCATTTACCTCCTGTGGTAATCCTTTGAAGCTTTATGAGTTGCGATTTTGCGATTTGGTCCCACCGTATCGCATACCACACTTCGACACTTTTAACATTTACCTCCTGTGGTAGTCCTTTGAAACCTGCAATGTGTGATTCTGATCAGGTCGTATCACGGAAAACTTAAAGTTGTGGGTGCTTAAAGGTAAGTTATAAAAGTTGTGAAGTGTGCCATTGTGACGCACTAAATGCGGGAAAGTGCAAAAAGGAGAAAGGTAAGGAAAATATGAAATACAAAGGCTTGCATGCGGATTTAGGTAATATATGAAGGTTGGGTGCATGCTACCAAATAGCATTGGCTAAGTTTTATGTTTTGGTGATGAATTTACGAAGAAAATGTTGAACTTGTGGGGTGCACAGTGTGGGCAAGAGGTAAGGCTTTAAATAATACAACTACTAGTGGGTGGGCGGAGATATAACAATAGAATTGTGTATTGTAATATAAATGGGTTTGAAGATTAATAAGTCCCAAAGGTTATGTATGTGGGTTTTGGGGGTTTGAATGGGATTCAAGGAATTGTAGTTAAGAATTTGGAAAAATGAAAGGTAAGAAGAGGGAAGATGGAATGAATGAGGGCAGTATGGATTTTCCTCACCATCACACTTAATCACCAACACTTTCCTCTTTCAACTGAACTAAAGGTAGATAGATTCATTTGATGCTCTTAATAGTCAGGATTTCCCTTTTTTTCTCAGAAAATAAATGATGGCCATAGAATATTAGTTTCAGAATGAAAAGTATAAACAATAATCAGTCACCTTTTGATACTTTGAAGTACAACAGTCTAAAATTAGCTCTATTTGGGGATGGAAGCTTCTTCAGGAGGTGTGAAGAACACCGTAGACTAAGAACACCGTAGAATAGTGGCCTAATCCATTGGGCTGATCCCAAATCTGCAACTTAATCTGCTACAAAACCTCTGTAGCTGACAATCTGAAATCACACTACAAGGAAAAGACCCTCTAGTAGAGGTTATAAAGGAGGTTTTTAGTGTTATAAAATTGCCCAAAATTGTAAAAAAAAACATTTTCTACAACATCTGTTTATGGTTATGGAGGTTTTGGCAGAGGTTTTAATGGAAATTCAACACAACTTAAAAACAATGGGCATTCGGAGGTTATTACGGCTGTTTTTTTCATCAGTGTGCTACTCTAGCTTGAACGCACTAGTGCATACATATAGAAGGTGCCCCAGGGCGGTCGAAGGAAAATGAACGGGGCCATTAAGATATGAAACCGCACCGGGCGTAGTGTTGGTGATACAATGCACAGGGCCATTCTAATTGGTCTTGGGATTTGTGCGGTGCCCATAGGTCGTATCAACGCACCGATGCATAGACATATAGAAATGCACCAATGCGCAGTATCACAGAAAGGCACCAAGATTTACAATTTGTATCGGTATTCATGCAGTGCCCATAAGTCGTACAAATGCACCAGTGCTTATGGACACATAAACGCCCCGGTGCGTAGTATCACACAAACACACTAAGATTTATAATTGGTATCAGTATTCGTGCGGTGCCCATAGATCGTACAATGACACTGGTGCGTATAGACACATAAATGCACTGGTGCGTCGTACCTCACAAAAACACCGATATTTTTAATTGGATTTGGCGCCTTTTCGGTGCTTATAGGTCGTACAAACACACCAGTGCATTTCTTAATAAAAACGTACCGGTGTACAGTTAGTGACACGCACCGGTTTTCATTTTGTATTTTTAGAAACATCGACCTATGACAGTGAAATTATTGTGATTGTTTTAAATTCATTATTCATCAAAAGTCGACACAGCTTATAAAAATATTCATATTAATTAAATTCTTATTAATGCATTTGAATGTGATGTTTGGATTAACTTGTTATATCATATCATAATTATTGTGATTTTTTAAAATTCGTTATTCATCAAAATTCGACACATATATATCTCATAACAATATTCATATGAATTAAATTTTTATTAGTGCATTTGAGAACAACAATGGAGAACGCAATAGCGATAATGGAGAATGCAATAGAATAAATTAAAATATATTTTATGATATATAATATATATTAATAAGATAGTATTTATCATACAAAATGGGAAAATTATTGGTATCCCTTTGTCTTTCAATTGGGACACTATGTCCATTACATTAAACAAAATTTTTGATTTCACCGACATATTTCAAAAAATACAACACCTTATTTTGATATCCAAATATAGTGATCATCATTCTTCTCTTGAACTGTTGTCACTGCTAGAGCTACTTCCATGACTTGGGGTTATTTTCAGGAATTTTTTGTTCACGGTGCTGATTGTTTTCTTCTTCTTCACCTTCCATCTACAAACATAAAAATAAATTGAAATGAGTGTATATAAATTGGTGAGAATAATTAAAATTGCAATATTAAATAATATAAATCAATGTAAATCGAAAATAAAAATGGCGTACCATAGCAAAAATTGACTCATAAACTATATACATTCTTTCAAAACCATGTACCATGCCATATTTCAAAATTTCATCTGTTGGCGAGGTTTCATACTTTGTTTCCTGCAAGTTTTATACCCCATAACAAATCATATATTTAATATAGAATATGTTTTTGTTTTATTAATTATAGACGAAGCTAAGTAAAACAAGATCGATAGATGCTTACAAATTTCACAATTAATTTCTCATATGCCAAAATATACTCAGAATCCATATTTAACCCAATTTCAATCAATTCATCTGATGGTTCTTCTTTTTATGTTAGCACATGTTTGAAGACATTCAATGATGATTTTTGTAAAACAACTTAAAAAATACAAAAATGAAATCTAGTTAAGTTGTTATAAGGAAGTAACAATTACTTACAAACTTAGATATCAACCCTTTTCTTCCTTGTCGTCTTGTTTTATGTGTTGAATGGGTTCCATTTTTTTTTTTTTTTTGGAGAAAATGATTGAGAATTAATAATTAATGCTAAATTGTTTATTTATTGTACATAATGATCAAAAAGTTCAATGATTACATATTACATTTCAAGCACGTTGTTGTTGATATGGCTCCTCCTATGATGAAATTTTGTCCATTTCTTTGACCATCTCCTTGTACACCTTTTTTGACATTCCTACTGGCGTATTTCTGATATCATCTCTTTCATCTTTTGAGATTTTCATAATCTTCCTGAAAATGTAACATGACACTAAAATATTTAATTTTTATATTGATATATGAAAAGTAAATATAACAAAAGTGATATTTACAAATAATTTTAGACAAACATATAAAGGAATATTACTTTTTCATTCCTTCTTTTTTGTTTTTGTACATTTTGGCTATTAAAAGTATGACATGTCTCATTGACCAATTCTCTGGAAACTCTTCCTATTGTTTAGATACAATTTGGTTCTTGGAATCATTGGATTGATTTTTGTATTGTAAGTGGAAAGAACATCTATACATTCATTCCACTATATCCCTCAAAATTTTGTAAAATTTTTCCCCCTTTCGTTAACTTCCAGCACCACTCCAGATGAGCTAAGGAGTAATTCATTTTCATTTGCATATTCTATTTTTTTTCTTTCCTTAGAACAACATTCCTTTTATGAGTTGTTGGTCTCTGTAGAACATTAAACAGATGTGAATTAATAGAATTTTTGACACATGTTATCTAAAAATTTTAAGTATATAATTAACAATAATTAAAAAAAGAAACTCATATTGGATCGATAGTATTTTTTCATTCACCCGATTCATCCTTTTGCAATTTTTCCATCAAGCTTTTACGTTCTTCTGGTCCTAGATTAGAATTAATCTTATCGATATTTGTCATTTTATGGCTCTGCATAATACACAGTAAACAATACATATTAGTTAAACTTACATATAGTTCAAAAATAATATGTTTTATAAATAATTTACAAATAACTTGCCTTTTTTTCTTTTCTTGATGTGTTATCATATTTTTGTTACTTGATCTCTTGTCAGTCATTTCTTTATCAATCTGAAACCTGTACCATATCATTCATTAATATATTTATAAATAAATTGTCAACTTTTCAAGTAAAAAATCAATCTCAAGACACCGGTGTGCCTTTCTTGATGTATGCATCACCGCCGATGTGTGGGGGTATTACCAACACATCGTAAAATAGTATAATAAACCTTACGATGTGTGGGGTATTATAAAAACACTGTACAAACAGTGTAATAGACCATACGGTGCTATCTTCGTAACATGGAGCATAGGTGCCCTATTTTAGATATGGCACAATGATTTAAAAAAAAAAAATTCAATTTTTTTATTACACAGTACTTGCGCAGTGCGCTAGGTTACACAGGGTGCACCGATAAAAAAAAAAATCCATTTTTTCCAAAAATTCACTCAATGGCCGAATGGATTGGGATCCAACTATGCAAGTCGTCCCATGGGTTAAATTTCAATCTAAAATGAAAAGCCCTAATTCTAAAATCACAAAAATAGGGAGAAGAAAGGGCCAAAAAAAAAAAATGAAGGGTTTAGGGTAAAAATGGATAAAACTACAGAAAAAGTAAAAAAATAAATAAAATTTAATCACGAGATGGTTTGAAATTCAATGATACAAGGTTTGAATCACCAAAGGTTTGATTTCTTATTGCATGAATACTTTTGTTCACACGTATTTCGCCACTCCACGGTGCCCTCATGCTCTCTTGCTCCAGGTATGTCTCCTGCAAATATCTGGCTCAAACTTTTAGCAAAAATAGTGAAATAATGAAAAGTGTTTAGTATTTAAAGAATTATTTTATGACATTAGATTTTCAAAAATATTTTGCCACCCATTTTTCAATTTGCCACTTTTTTTTTCACTTAAAGAAAATAGAGTTGCGCTTTTTTTATTTGTGTTTATTCGTCACCGGTGCATCGTTTTGTAACACCAGCACCAGTGTGGTTATATGTACAATAGCACCAATTTTCGGTTAAGGCACCGAAATTACTTTTAGGTTTCTACACCAAAATTTAGTGAACTCCAACCATAGAAATTGAGAATTATAATTTTTTATTATTATTGAGAATTATAATTAGAATTAAAATTGAGAATTGGAATTGGATAAATTCTTGATGGAAATAACTATTCTTCCAATAAATTTTTTTTATTGCAGGAGGTCCCCACTGATTATGTGGAGAGAATGCAATGTGGGGCGTGTGAAGATGCAATACTACAGGGCCCAAGTGGGCAATTGTGGCATGTGAACCTGTTATAATTGGCACTTAAATATTTGCAACCAATATGTTTTAGAATATAATATGCAGATAGACGGATGGCCTACCAGTAATTAGTACATATAATCTGCAGAAGGGTAATGTTCTGGGAGTAATGACAACAAGTCCTTCATTCTGCATTTGTTAGCAGAAGAAGACCGATTTCGACTAGACGATGCACTTATTACATGTGGAGGCAATGGTTTCCCATAGAAAATTAGTATAGGGTTGAGCAGAGGAAAGACATTGAAAAGTAGGCTATTACATTAGTTTTTCCAATGGGAAGCCAATTTGTAGGTGGAAATATGGTAGCTGCAGTTATCTGTGATTTTCTTCCCACAGAAATGATCACTGGATTTCCATTTATAATACAAGCAGAACTTTTACTCGTTTCATCCATAGGACCACAACTCAGACAAGTTAGAGATGCCATTTAGGTTCAATTGAAAGCCGAAGATATGATTCTATGTGATGTCAGCTTTGCTGGTAAAAGTTTATGTAAGCCAACCGAAGCTCGGACAATACTCCCAGCTGCTTTTAAACTCATTCTGGAGAATCTTTCCTTTGATGGGACCAACCAGCCCAATCAACACCGTCAATTGATCTTTCTATGTTGTCCTTAAGGGAATGAGAATCCTTCCCTTCATGGTGCCTCCTGGCTTTATCAACTACTTCAACTGATCTTTCTCTGCCATCAACTCTACTCTCCATTTATCCATCATGGGACCTCTTAACCCTATCGTCGACCTCAACCAAATGCTCTCTTCCGGTCTCAACCTATACTCCTTTTATACTCTGTCAAGATATGTAGCCGTCTGCATCCTTGTAAGCGTCTTTGTCCTTCTTTCTATTTGAATCACTCATTTTCTCTGCTATAAAATTCTCAACCAAAATTCGAACTCACGTCTTTTCAAACCCTCATCTCCTCAGAAAAATTCTTGCCCGCTATTCGAACCCTCCACTGCTCCAATATTGTACTTTAAAGAATAATCTTGTTCTGGTGCGTGTTGTTTTATAGGTGCACCGAGGCGATTTGTAAGATTGAGGCTTTTGTTTTGGCGCGGTATTTTATGACGCACCGGTGTTTCGGAGTAATAAGACGCACCGGTGCATGTTATGACGATAAGTGCACTGGACTGTATAAAGTTCCTTTTTTTTGTATGTAAGATCATAATAAAATAATGATAATTCTAAAGTACATGAATTTATTTGCATTATTTTCTAGACTTTATTATGTTACAAAAATTCATATTATTCTAGATTTATTGTTTTACAACCATTTACAAATTTAAAAATTTAAAAATTTTAATAAAATCATTTCACATTGATACAATTAAAATTTTAACATTAATAAAATTAAAATTTTACAAATGTTTTACATACAATTACAATTAAAATTAGAATTACAATTAGAATTACAATTACAATTACAATTTTACAATTTACAATTATAATTATAATTACAATTACAATTACAATTATACAATTTCACATAAAATTACGATTAGAATTACAATTACAATTTTAATTTTACATACAATTAAAATTTTACAATTACAATCATTTCACAATAATACAATTAAAATTTTACAAATATTTTACAATATACAATTAGAATTAGAATTAGAATTACATTTACAATTACAATTACAATTTTACAATTTTCCATATATACAATTACAATTAAAATCACATTTACAATCATTTCACAATAAATTAAATATTACAATTACAATTAAAATTTTACATTAAATATTTTACATACAATTACATATACAAATACAATTTTACAATTTTACATACAATTAAAAATAAAATTTGAATTACAATCACGACATAATATTTAATAAATATTATGGCATTTAATATTAAATTAATTAATAAGCATCACGATCATGATAACCATCGTACAAACATCATCTTTGACTAAAAAACACATTCAAACATCAGATTAACATCATATATTAACATCATCACAACACAAACACCAAATATACATCTCATGTCAAATAACTCATGCTATCACATACACATCTATCTGCAAGCTAAACATTAAATGAACATATCTAACATGACCTAACAATATACACATCATGATGATCACCAACATGTAAATTAAGTAAAACTGCAACATGAACATAAAATACATGGACTATATATATATATATATATATAGCTGAATAATGTTAAAAATATACAACTGTAATATAAATGTCATGGATCAGCTGGTGGTAGTACAACATCAATAGCAGTAATAGTGGAGGCTTGCTCAGTCAATGGTGCAACCTCGACTGTCGATGGTCGAGCCTTCTCATGATCATGAATAGTATTGCTGGATGGATCAGCTGCTGGTAGTACAACATCAATATAACCAATACTAGTGGAGGCGTGCTTAGTTAATGGTGTAGCCTCGATGCTCGATGGTCGAGCCTGTCCATGATCATGACTAGTATTGATGGATGCTGCAGGTTGCTGATGACTAGATGTGGCTAATGGCTTAGCATCATCTCCATGATGAATACTAGATGCTAGTGGAACCTCATTCTCATTAGGTTTGGCATGAGGTGAATTATCATGAGATGAGTCACTTCTCGCGGACTGTCCATCATGTGCTGCGACTCAACCATGCCTACAACGTGCAACAATCCTCCTCAGTCGTGTAACAGGTGTCGTAGCTCATAGAACATGCCGCATTAGGCTGTACATGTCACCCAACATGCCTCTCCACATCTGTATTAGCCTATCATTGGCCTATATGTCTCTATAATGAGTGGGCCTGATGCCCACCTCAACAATCAATGCACTGAGTTGGTCTCCTAACTCCATCCTGTATCGAGTATCAGGTCGATCGCGCTTAGAAAAAGGTGGTACCGGTCCACCAGCATGAGGACCATGTCTCTCTCCACTCGCCTCCTGATCATGATCCTTGACATCTTCCATGTCCTGAGCATCCTCAGGATCCACACCTGGATCATGTGGTGGTTCCAACATATCCTCGCCATCAAAAGAGCTGATGTATACAAAATATATACAAGTACAAAACAATAATTAGACAATTTTATTACACAGTTCAATAAAAACAAGTTAAATAACATGTTAGAATAAACATAAATAAAATAGTAATATTACCTCTATCATCTGGCGGCTCATCATATGTGAAGAGGATTTTGGCACACCCTCGTGAATCCAATCTAGCATAAGGACAGGGGACCATGATGAAGGGATGCAGTTCATCAACACTGTCTACTAAGTCTAGTGCATCATGCAATATCCTAGCTAGAAACATAGTCTCTCCCCTCTTGGGCATCATCTGCCCCCACATGCGCATCCAGGCCTCCAACATCGGCCTACGAGGCTACCGATCAAAAGCAGGCCTCATCTTTGGAAACCTCTCAAAAAATAAAAAATAAAAGCTCTGAAGAAAAAGGGAAGTTTACCCTCCCTTGTGCATGAGCACGACATCTATCTAAGGTCGTACAAAACTGCCACAAAAAAATGGCATACCACCTGACAAGTCATGGCTCCTGTACTAAAGAATCAACATAATATAGAAGTGTGCAACTAATGTATTTCCTGTCACTAGTGTTGTGTGAAATGGTCGAAATGAGAAGTGAGAGGAACTGCACATCCTATCTACCAAATGCACCAATACATAGCTGATTTCGAGGGACCTGAAACTCTAAAGCAGACAGTACATCTGCTCCAATGTATCTCTGGGAGTAAACTAACTGACTCCTTTCTACACAACCAGCTGGAACCTCTAGGAACGAGAGAAAATCCACCCCTCTCCTCAATAGCCCTATAATGAAATAAATATCCTCCTTAATGGGTGTGTACCACTGGTCAGGACCAACCTGGAAAGCCTGTTGGTGGGCATTCTACTTGCGGATAAGATGTCTCAAAAAGAAACTATGGGCATTTAGGGAAGTAGCCTCCTCATAGAACTTGAGTATGCCTACCTGCCTTAAAATCCCCTGCGTATCTACTGTAATAGGGCAAGGGTGTGCATCTCTCTCTCTCTCTCATGCCTCCCACTAGTGAAGCATGTCATTATGCTTCACCTGTTGTTATTGTTGTTCCTCCTCTTCTCTCTGAATCATTGACATATTAAATAATTTCTTTTGGGAAAAAAAACAGACCAGTCGGTGCGCCACCAAAATAGTCATGCACTGGTTCCGGTGCTGCTGTTTTTTGTAGAGCATCGGAGGTGGTGCCAAAAATGACATAAAATGCACCGTATGCGGTGCACCTAAAATTTTTTCAAGCCCAGTTGACTATATATGGTGTCAGAAGAGAAGTTTGCTAAATAAAATATACGCCCCACCAACTTCCTGACAAATTATATAGTCAATGGTGCGGTATTTTACCCGGCCGCACTGTTGACCCTATCAGAATGTCGAATGTAGTGCGCTGACAGACACTGGGGCGGACATATCCATCAACACACCGTGTTGCTCTTCCCATGGTCAATGGTGCATCCAGCTAAATGTCTGCACCACAAATTTGTTTTAAATTTTAAAATAATGTGGGGTGCCTTTCGGTACCACCCTGGAAACGGTTCAGATACCGTTAGCACTGGTTGCAGTGCGGACTATAAATTTTACAAGCAGCACCGCTTACCAGTGCGAGTCGAACGGCTCATGAGCATAGCGCGACAATTTTTTTCTTTTCTTTTTTAATGGTTAATTATAAGGTTATTTAAAATTATAATCCGCTAGAAAGCTTAATTATGGAAAAACTAGAAAAATACCTGTACATTTCGCAGTCAAGGAGGCATATTGGTTGTAGAATTTGCAAAAGAACATTTTCCCACCGTTTTGCAAAATGAAAGCTAGAGATTGGTGGCTCATGCACAGTAGCAGTGCGTAAAATGGGCGCAATGGGAGCATCGATGTCAGGGAAACTCAGAGAAGGCGAAATTGCCCCAGTTCTTGAGAGCTCTGGAGTACTGAGAAAAGTGAAAAACATGGTTTTTTGGCCGTAATTTTTTTTTATTTAACCCTTTTCCGATACGCAGGGTTTTATAGGCCCACCGGTGTAGTTTCTTAAGAATGCACTGGGCAGTTTCAGATATGACACATTTTTTTATGATGCAATGGGGTGGTTACTTAACACCGCATTGGGCTATTTCATTTTTGGTGCGGTGTTTTATGACGCACCGGGGCGGAATAGTCATTAAGCACTGGTCCTTTATAGTAATAGGACGCACCGGGCATGTGTGTACAGAGCGCACGGTGTCCACTATGCCAATTTTTTGTGCGACCGATGCTTTATCTTGTAGAGCGCACCAGTGATTGAGAGTAGAAAAGTGAAAAATGTGGTTTTTTGGTCGTAATTTATTTTCTATTTAACCCTTTTTCTGTGCGCGTGTTTTATAGGTGCACCGGTGTTGTTGCATATGAGCGCACTAGTCTGCTTCTATTTTGGCATGTTGTTTTATGATGCACTGGCACGGGAGAGTTTGTGTGCACTGGTGCCTTCTCTTGTAGAGTGCACTAGTAATTGAGAGCTCTAGAGCATTGAAAAAAGAGAAAAATCCGTTTTTTTTGCCATAATATTTTTTTAAACCCTTTTCCAGCGCGTGTACTTTATAGGTACACCAGTGCTGTTTCTTACGGATGCACAAGTCAGTTTATGTTTTGGCACATTTTTTTATGATGCACCGGTGCAGGTTCTTAATACCGCACTCGGCATTTTCAATTTTGGCGCGGTGTTTTATGATGCACCGGCGCGGAAGAGTCGTGAAGCACCGATGTTTTACAGTAATACGACGCACCGGGTGGGTGTGTATGGAATGCACGGTGTCTGGTGTGCCAATGTTTTTTGTGCACGGGTGATTTCTCTTGTAAGGAGCACCAGTGTAATGTTGAATGATAAATGCATCGAGTGGAAAACATCTGCAAAACCCTCCGCCCACCAACCTCCTCTAGTAACCTTCGTTAGAAACGGATGTATCGGGTATTTTTATAAGGGGTTCCTCAAAAACATCCACTAGAGGGTCTTTTCCTTGTAGTGTCAACAGTCTCTGCAAACTGAATTCTAGAATACACTTGTATTGAAAGCAATCTGAAACTAAAACTGGAAAGATGCTTAGAGTATCGAGCTTATTTTCACACCTACCTACTCTACTGTACTGAAATTTTTATTGTTTTAAATGATACAAGAATGCCAGTGCAACCAGTCAATTAGCACCATAAATAGATGGAAAATTTGACTACTTGTGAGGAAACTTAGCCGTATTACTTGATTAAGTGTCCTCATAACCAAAATTAGAATATGTAATGGCAACCACTGATGTATTTTATCCTTATAGAGAGTACATGTTTGAACATTTGAGCTAATAATAACCTCCATATAATCTGCTATAGGATCAATAAAATCATGATGTATAATATTTTCTTCTATGCCTTCAATTACTAGTTGATGAGTTGTATCCCTAATATTAATGCTTGAAACCTCATCTTCAGTTTTGTACTTGAAGGCACAATCATCCTCAATATGTAAGTCAAGAGGTAGTACAATTTCCTCTTGCTTAGGGGAAGGAATATTTTCCAAGAATTCTTTAGGGTCTATGAATTTATATGACTGAATTTGGGAATTCAAAACTTCAATACCAGTTTCATATCTTTCAAAAACTATCTCCATAAAACATCCTTTAGCTTCAGGCTTAAATTTGCTTGATTTAAAAATAAGAAAGACAACCCCTAGGAAATCTTCATCAAGTTGAAATTATGGTAACTGATTCCTGAATGCATTTAAAACTTCACTAGATAGAAGGTGTGCCACAAACCTTGTCATCTTGTTCATCACAAACTCTGGTCAACATGTTGTGGAGTTGCCATTAATGCTTAATAGTTGAATTCTTTGAATCATGGAGTCGCCAAGTGAATAATGCATCCTTCTTGTGTTTGGTCATTGTCAGCAACCAATAATAAGATCTCAACTTTGATGTACTTTACGATGAAGATAAAATTCGTCCCTAGTGGATTTGCCATTATGTTGTCACTCTGTACTTTCTGAAGGCTGAAGAGAGAACCACGGAGTGAAACATCAAACCAGCTTTGAATTCCAAGACCTAGCCTTCCTGGGCTTAGAGAGGGCTCTCTTTATTTTATGATTTAACTTTATAAATATAAGTGTTGATATTAGGCTAGTTATATAAATGAGGGTTTGTTTGAAGATTTGGTTGAGGTAGCAGTAGACGACCATTGGGCTATGGAGTCAAACATGTGTAAACAAACTCAAATATATGAATAACTAAGGTCAAGTGCAACCAAACAAGATAGCCATGTCAATGGATCTTTACAGTTTGTGAAATGGAAAAGAGAAGGATATTAAGGTTTAACAGGAATGTAGAGCAAACCGTCTCTGAATTATACATTTTGGTCTCAACATGGATGCAGAGAAGTCTATCTATGAATTATGCATCCAAGTCTTAGAGGAAAAGATAATGTATTGTTTCAAGACTGAGCAGGGTACCCTATGGTAAATCCTACAAAAAAATTTCTATCCACAATAAAGAAAGAAAACAATATGTAAAATAGAATAATCACAAATTACATGGGAGAAGTAATTCACCACAGATCATAACACAAGAATCTGGAAAATGACATACTCATTCATTCATCCAAAAGAGAGTGCTTACAACTAGCAAAATCTATTACAATGGTTTTCCCCTTCCGAGCCTCTCTCATACTCCTAATGCATACAGTATTTATAAAAAAATTAAGTTGGTTTAATTTGTCTATTGTAGTGATTACATTCAAGAAAAACCTGACAAGTGGAAACATGCAGGTGGTGATAAGACGAGCTTAGCCTCCAACAGTGGCTTTTAGCAGTTCGTTCCTTATTACAGAGTGGTTAGAAACTAGCTCTGGTATGCCGAAGAGTCAGTAAATAAAATATTACTGACATTTGGCCCTGGTTCTCAGCAAACTGGGGTTGGGTAATTAAGTCTGGTGCAGCACTGGCTACTTTCATTGATTAGTAACTATGCTGATGTGTTTTTGTTGCGTTTTCATTTCTGCTGGTATACCATAACAATTCTGCACAAATTCCCTTTTCCTGAATCGACCTCCTTTTTTTCATTCCTTGTCAGGGATTACTCTGCCATAAGTCTTTCTACCATATTTTAGCCCTTTTTCTTCATAAAAAAATGCGCAAACTGCATACACCCGGATCTGAAATCCTTTATATTTCAGCGATATAACCACATCGCATCCATGCCAACATCGCACTTCCCATGGCGCAAGACTTAAATTTACCTTTGACACTTACCTTCTGCGATTTGTGATTTGTGATCGGGCCCCATCGCATCGCATGTTGCACGCAAACACTCTTATCATTTACCTCACGCGGTAATCCTTTGAGGCTTTGCAATTTGCAAGTTTTTGATTTGGTCCCACCGTATCGCATACCACACTTCGACACTTTTAACATTTACCTCCCGCAATATTTTGTTGAAACTTGCGATGTACGATTGTGATCGGTTCACATTACGAAAAAATTAAAGTTGCAGGCGCTTAAAGGTAAATTATAAAAGGTGCAAAGTGCAACATGCAATGCACTAAATGCGGGAATGTGAGAAAAGGTAGAAGGTAAGGAAAATATGAAATACAAAAGTTTGCATGCAGATTTCGGTAATATATGAATGTTGGATGAGTCCTACCAAATCACATCAGCAAAGTTTTTTGTTTTGGTGATGAATTTAATAAGAAAAGGTTGAACTTGCGGGGTGTGAAGTGCAGGCAAGAGGTAAGGCTTTAAATGATACAGCTGCTAGTTGGTGGGCGGAGCTATAACAATAGAATTGTGAACTTTAATATAAATGGGTTTGTAGAGTAATAAGTCCCAAAGGTTATGTATGTTAGTTTTGGGGGTTTGAATGGGATTTAGAGCATTAGAGTTTAGAATTTGGGAAGATGAAAGGTAAGAAGAGGGTAGATGGAATGAATCAGGGCAGTATGGATTTTGCTCATCATCACACTTAATCACCAACGCTTTTCTCTTTCAATTGAGCCAAAGGAAAATAGATTCATTTTATGCTCTTGATAGTCAGGATTTCCCTTTCTTTCTCTAAAAAAAAATCATGGCCATAGAATATTATTTTCAGTATGAAAAATCTAAACAATAATCTGTCACCTTGTGATACTATGAAATACAGGAGTCTAACAGTTGCTCCAGATGGGGATGGTAGTTTCTTCAGGAGGTGTCATGAACACCGTAGAATAAGAACATTGTAGACTAGTGGCCTGATTCATTGGGCTGATCCCAAATCTGCAACTTAAACTGCTACAAAACCTCTATGGATGACAATCTGAAATCAACACTCTCTACAAATTGAAGTTTAGAATAAACTTGTAATTCCAGTGGAGCCAGTCAATTAGCAGTAGAAATAGATGGACAACTTGACTGCTTGTCAGGAAACTTAGCAGTATAACTTGATCATGTGTCGTCATAACCAAAGTTAGAATATGTAATGGAAACTACTGATGTATTTGATCCTTATAGAGAGTACATGTTTGAACATTTGAGCTTATGAGAACCTCCATATAATCTGCTATAGGATCAATAAAAGCATGATGTATAATATTTCCTTTTATGCCTTCAATGAAAAGTTGATCAGTTGTATCCTTAATATTAACCCTTGAAACCTCATCTTCAGTTTGGTACTTGAAAGCACAATCATCCTCAATATTTAAGTCAATAGGTAGTACAATTTCCTCTTGCTTAGGGGAAGGAAGATTTTCCAAGAATTCTTTAAGGTATATGAATTTATATGACCGAATTTGAGAATTCAAAAGTTCAATTCCAATTTCATATCCTTCAACAACTATCTCCAGAAAACATGTTTTAGCTTCAGGCCTAAATTTGTTTGATTTCAAAATAAGAAAGGCAACCCCTAGGAAATCTTCATCAAGGTGAAATTATGATAATTGATTCCTGAATGAATTTAAAACTTCACTAGATAGAAGTTCTACCACAAACCTTGTCATCTTGTTCAGCAAGAACTCTGGTCAGAATGTTGCGGAGTCGTCATGAATGCTCAAAAGACAATTTCATTAAAACATAGAGTCGCCATGTGAATAATGCAACCTTCTTGTGTCTGGTCACTATCCACCACCAGTATTTATATATGAACTTTGATTTACTTTCTGAGGAAGATAAACTTCGTCCTCAATGGACTCGCCATTATGTTGTCACTATGTAATTTATGAAGGGTGAATACAGAACCACGGAGTGAAACATCAAACCGGCTTTGGAGTCCAAGACCTAGCCTTCCTGGGCTCAGAGAGGGCTCTCTCTTTTTTATGATTTAACTTGATAAATATAAGTGCTGATATTAGACAAGTTATAGAAATGAGGGTTTGTTTGAAGATTTGTTTGAGGCAGCAGAAGAGGGCCATTGGGCTATGGAGTTAAAAAGGTTTAAAAAAACTCAAATAGATGTATAACTGAGGTCAAGCGCAACCAAGAAAGCTAGCCATGTCAATGGATATTTACAGCTTGTGAAATGGAAAAGAGGAGGAGATTAAGGTTTAACAGGAATGGAGAGTAGACCATCTCTGAATTCTACATTCTAGTCTCAACATGGATGCAAAGCAAACAGTCTCTGAATTTTGCATCCAAGTCTTAAAGGAGAAAATAATGTTCTGTTTCAAGACTGAGCAGGGTACCCGATGGTAAATCCTACACAAAAATTTCTATCGGTAGTAAATAAAGAAAACAATATGTAAAACAGAAGAATAAAAAATTACATGAGAGAGGCCCTTCACCAAATATCATAACACAAGAATCTAGAAAACAACATACTCATTCATTCATCCAAAAGAGAGTGCTTACGACCAGAAGAATCTATTACAACATTTTTTTCCCATTCTAGGCCTCTCTCATACTGCTAATGCATACAATATTTATAAACAACTTAAATCAGTTTATTCTGTCTACTGCAGTGATTACATTCAAGAAAAACTGAACAATTGGAAACATGGAGGTGGTGATAAGACAAGCTTAGCCTCCAACAATGGATTTTAGTAGTCTATTATTTATTACATAGTGCTTAGAAATTGGCTTTGTAATGCCGAAGAGGGAGAAAATAAAATGTTACTGACATATGGCCCTGCTCCTCAGCAAACTGGGATTGGGTAATTAAGTCTGGTGCAACACTGGCTACTTTCATTTATGAATAATTGTGTTGATGTGTTTTTTATTCCTTTTCATTTCTGCTGGTATACCATAATAATTATGCACTAATGCCCTTTTCCTGACTTGACCTCCTTTGTTTTCACTCCTTGTCAGGGCTTACTTTGCTATAAGACTTTTTGTCATGTTTTAGCCCTTTTTCTTCATAAAACAGCGTGCAAACCACATACACCTGGATCCAAAATCCTTTATATTTCAGCAATATAACCACATCACATCCATGCTAACATCATACTTCGCATAATGAAAGACTTAAATTTACCTTTGACACTTATCTTCTAAGATTTGTGATTTGAAATTTGCGATCGAGCCCCACCACATCGGACATCGCACACCGACACTCTTAACATTTACCTCCCACAGTAATCCTTTGAAGCTTTGTGATTTGGTCCCACCATATTGCATACCGCACTTTGGCACATTTAACATTTACCTCCCGCGGTAGTCCTTTGAACCTTGTGATGTGATATTGCGATTGGGTTGCATTGCGAAAAACTTAAAGTTGCAAGTGCTTAAAAGTTAAGTTATAAAAGGTGTAAAGTGCACCATGCGACACGCTAAATGCAGGAAAGTGAAAAAAGGTAGAAGGTAAGTAAAATATGAAATACAAAGGTTTTCATGCGGATTTCGGTAATATATGAAGGTTGGATGGGTCCCACAAAATCACATCGGCGGATTTTTATGTTTTAATGATGAAATTAAGAAGAAAAGGTTAAACTTGCAGGGTGAGAAGTGAGGGCAAGAGGCAAGGCTTTAAATGATACGGCTGATAGTGGGTGGGTGGAGCTATAACAATAGAATTGTGGACTTAAATATAAATGGGTTGGTAGAGTAATAAGTCCCAAAGGTTATGTATGTGGGTTTTGGGGGTTTGAATAGGATTCAGAGCATTGGAGTTCAAAATTTGGGAATATGAAAGGTACAAAGAGGGAAGATGGAGTGAATGAGGGTAGTATGGATTTTTCTCACCATCACACTTAATCAGCAACACTTTCCTCTTTCAACTGAACTAAAGGCAGATAGATTCATTTGATTCTATTGATAGTCAGGATTTCGCTTTCTTTCTCTGAAAATAAATGATGTCCATAGAATATTATTTTCAGTATGAAAAATTTAAAAAATAATCAGTCACCTTGTGATACTGTGAAATAGAGGAGTCTAACAGTGGCTCCAGTTGGGGATGGAAGCTCCCTCAGGATGTGTCAATAACACCGCAGACTAAGAAAAATGTAGACAAGTGGCCTCATCTATTGGGCTGATCCCAAATCTGCAACTCAATGTGCTACAAAACCTCTATGGCTAACAATCTGAAATCAACACTCTCTGCAAACTGAAGTCTAGAATACACTTGTGCTAAAGGCAATCTGAAACTAAAACTGGAAAGATGCTCAGAGTACCGAGCTTATTTGCACACCTACCTATACTATTCTACTTAAATTTCTTCTGTTCTAAATGATACAGTAATTCCAGTGAAGCTAGTCAATTAGCAGCAGAAACAGACGGACAACTTGATTGCTTGTCAGGAAACTTAGTAGTATAACTTGATTATGTGTCCTCATAACAAAATTTAGCATATGTAATGGAAATTGTTGATGTATTTGATCCCTATAGAGAGTACATGGTTGAAAATTTGAGCTAATAAGAACCTCCATATAATCTGCTATAGGATCAATAAAAGCATGATGTATAATATTTTATTTTATGCATTCAATGACTAGTTGATTAGTTTTATCCCTAATATTTACCCTTGAAACATCATCTTGAGTTTGGTACTTGAAAGCACAGTCATCCTCAATATGTATGTCAAGAGGTAGTACAATTTCCTCTTGCTTAGGGGCAGGAAGATTTTCCAAGAATTCTTTAGGGTCTATGACTATGGTTAACCATATTTATTAGAGACAACTATGGTGGATTATAGTCAACCATGTTGACCATAGTTTTCTATGGTAAAACAAATTTAACCATAGTAACCCATGAGGAACGTAGCTAACTATGGTTGACCACAATGAATATGGCTAACAATGGTTGACTATGGTCAACCATGGATGACTATCGTCTATATAGTGTCTATGGTTGATAAAATAAAGGTTGACCACAATTGACTATGGTTGACTAATATTCACATGGCTAACTATGGTTAACGACCAGCCTAGATCCATCTTAACTATGGATCTATCAAGCGTCGAGAGTGATAAAATATCTCGAGGTAAAAACCTATTTTTTGAGTGAAAAATTTGAGGAAAGGTTTGCACCTTGAGAAATTTTATCCCTCTCAACGCTTGATAGATCCGTAGTTAAGATGGATCTAGGTTGGCTTCAGTCGTGTGCGACCAAGGAAAATCTATCGATAATATCAAGAAGGTATGATTAATTTTATCAATAATATGTAAATACATCTAATATTAATATAACCATTTTAAATATGCTAAATATATTTGAGATTTATTGAGACATTTTAATTTTAAGTTTTCTTAGTTACCTGAGTTTGTAGAGATGAAAAATATTGTACATAACTTTAAATATGAAAAATGATGAAATAAAATTTTTGAATGAAAAGTGACAATGTAATAATATTGAATGATATCAAATGTGAATAATAAGAATGTATTCAATTATAGATAGCGTTCATCGTAATCAATCTCAAACTATTTTCTTCTACTATTCTTATTGTAACCCTTATTAGTTTTGTTATATTTTCATATCGATTATATGAAAATGATAGTAGAAATCATAAATCATAAACCATTTAAATATTTATCTCGAGCTGTTTTAGTAAATATCATACTTTATCCCTCTTACTCTCTACTATTATTAGGTTTAATTACTATAACACAAAAATCGTTTTACCTTGTCAATAATGTTTTGTGCTTACACTGAAATCAATGCACACTATTAATCCAATGACTTTAAAATTAACGTACCATCATACATCAAATTAGAAATCAACATATACATTTAAATCAAGGCATCTAATGCATGAAATAAAATAAGATTATAAAACAACATCTACACCAAAATCAATGCATGTAATGCAAATAATCAAATAGGATTAGAAATCAGCATCTACACTCAAATCAATGCATCTAGTGCAAGTAAGAAAATATGATTAGAAACCAAAATGAACACTAAAATCAATGCATATAGTGCAATCAATCAAATAGGATTATAAATCACCATCTACCCTGAAATCAATGCATTTAGTGCAAGAAATCAAATATGATTAGAAAACATTTATATCAAAATCAATGTATATAGTGTAAGCAATCAAATATAATTATAAATAAACATCTACATTGAAATTAATGCATCTAGTGCAAACAATCAAATAGGTTTAGAAATCAACATGTACACTGAAATAAATGTATTTACTGCAAACAATAAAATATAATTATAAATCATCTACATTGAAATCAATGCATCTAGTGCAAGTAATCAAATATCATTAGAAATATAAATCTACACTAACATCAATTCATCTAGTGCAAGCAATCAAATAGGATTAAAATTCACCATCTACACTGAAATCAATGCATATATTGTAAGAAATATTCTTCCCTCTCTCCCCCTCCATATATATCAATATGTCCCTCCATCTCTCCTTCTTTGTCTCTTTATCTCACCCCCACAAACACACACCCTCCATCACTCCATATTTATCAATATGTTTGTCCCTCCCTCCTTGTTGCCATATATCTCTTCTTTCTCTTCACCTTCCCTGTATATCAATATCTCCATTTTTCTCTCTATATCAACCCCAAAACATGCCCTCTCTATATCAAATCTATCTATCTATCAGTCCCTCCTCCTCTCCCTCCCTCTCTCTCTCTTCCCCTTCCCTCCCTCTCCCCTACTTCTATCTCTTCCCTCCTTCTATCCTCTCCCTCTCTCCCTCCATATTCCTTATCACTCCTTCTCCCTTTCTCTCTCTCCAACTTTCACTCTTTATGTATTTCTTCTTTCCTCCCTCTCTCTCCCCCTCCATCTCCCTCTCTATTTCCATACCTCTCTCCACTCTCTCTCTTCCTTTCTCTCCCACCTCTCTCTCTCTCTCTCTCTCTCTCTCTCTCTCTCTCTCTCTAACTTTTTCACTATAACTATCTCTCTCCTTCTCTCTCCCATTCTCTCCATCTGTTCTTCTTTGTCTCTTTATCTCACCCCCAAACATACACACTATCTCTCCATCTTTCCCTTGTCACTCCCTCTCTCTCCCCACTTGTCACTCTCTATGTCTTTCTTATTCCTCCCTCTCTCCCCATCCAGCTCGATCTCTCTATCCATCCCTCTCTCCCCCTCTAACTCCATCTCTCTATCACTCCCTCTCTCCCCATATAGCTCCATCTCTCTATCCTCCCTATCTCCCCCTCCAACTCCATATCTCTCTCCGTCCCTCTCTCCTCCTCTCTCTCAAGTCCCCTCTCTTTCCCTTCCTCTCTACTTCCCTCTCTCTTCCCCCACCACTCCCTCTCTCTCTCTCTACGATCCTTTATATCCCCCCATCACTCTCTTCCTCTCTCTCGTCCTTCCTCTATCTCCCTTTATCACCTACCTCCCTCTAACTTCTCTCTCTCTCTCTCTCTCTCTCTCTCTCTCTCTCAAATCCTCTCTCTTCCCCCATCACTCTATCTATCTCTCCAACTATTTTACTATATCTCTCCCTTTATTCTTCTCTCTACTTATCTTCCCCTTGTCTCCATCACTCCTCCTATGTCTCTTTATCTCACCCCTAAACATACACACTATTTCTGCACCTCTCCCTTGTCACTCACTCTCACTCCACTTCTCACTGTCCATGTCTTTCTTATTCTCTCCCCCTCCAACTATGTCTCTCTATCCCTCCCTCTCTCCTCCTCTCATCCTCCCTCTCTCCCCCCCTCTCTCTCTCTCTGTCTATCTCTCTCTCTTTTTCTATTTCTCTCACTACCCTCCAATCCTTTCTCCTTCTTCGCTCTCCCGCCGCCCCCAACCCCCACCCTCTCTCCTTCTCTCTATCTCTCCCACCTTCATCTTTATGTATCCTTCTCCATCTCTTACCGTTCTCTACCTCTCTCACTCCTCCCCCTCTATCTCTCTTCATTCCTCCTCTCCCATCTCATTCAGTTTATCTCCATCTCTCCCTTATCACTCCTTCTATTTCTCCGCCTCTATCATATGTCTTTGTTCTTCCCTCCCATATATATCTAAAGTTTATATATATATATATATATATATATATATATATATATATATATATATATATATATAACAAATTTAATATTGTATTAATATGAAGTTAGAAAATTTAATAAATTTTAATATTAATGTTAAGGTTAATAATATTTTTTTTTTGCATGGTATTATCATTAATTTGGTCCATAGGCTGCAAATATAATTAGATGTTGATTTATACTCCTATTTAATACATTTTTATTTATTTACCTTAACTTTTTATACCTCTTTTATAAATATGGTATTTGGCCCATGGTATTGATAATAATTTGTCCCATGGTATTTGGCCCATAGGCTTCACCTAAATAAAACTTCTTTTTGAGCTTTTGTAAATTCAAAGAGGTTTATTGAGTAAATATAAAAAGAAGTTTTATTTATTTACCATATCTCTAGTTTATTTCTATTTTTATTTATTTACCATACATCCCAAGTAAGTATAAAAAGAGGTTTTGTTTATTTACCTATCTCTCGTTTATTTATATTTATATTTATTTACCATATCCCTTTTTTGTGTTCTTAAAACTCTTCATATTTTAAATTTATATTGTTTAAATTTATTTTTAATTGTTTATTTATATGGTTATGTAAGTTATTTTTGAAACTAACATAATTTATATTTTATATATATATATATATATATATATATATATATATATATATATATATATATATATATATATATATATATATATATATATATTGGCTTCTTACATACTTACACATGTGAGACATACTTACACATCGGAGTCATATGTCATGCTGGAACATACTTACACCTCTGGGTTACGTCATAATGGGCAAGAGAATGCACCTCTAGACGCAATTATAAATTAAAAGAGAGCACATTATGAGCACATTATTACACACACAAATCATACTTCATTACTTTATCTATAAGAACAGTTACATATATAAGATATAGATGATAGACTTAGATAAATCTAGATCCTAAGAAAGTGAATCTATAACTTGGACATAACACGACTACAACTCCTATACATAAGAAACAACTTCTAAAATAACACTTTAAAACTCAATAACAACCTCTAATACAAATAAGACACCAAAAATCATTAATTGCAATATCCTGCATCTATTTACGTGTAACAAATATTGGAAAACACATTTACAACCATCATAAGATCTCTATTACAACAGTAAAGATAGATCTCTATCACATATATTACAGCAATAATAATGAACGATATTTCAACAATAATAATCAGCCGCAATATCGATGTCTCGTTTACGTCTGGCCCAACGAATCTGTTTACAATATCATTTGTTAGGGTGCGTATCATTGTGCACTTTTTTTCAACATATTTTCAAAATTTTCACGTGAGAGATAAAGAGCAATAGCAGGCGATTGTATTATTCAACAAGGACATTACATTCCATAGATAAAGCAGCGTAACAATCGGATTTCCACGGTTGAAGTAATGCGAATTCGAACCTTAAACAAACATAACAGGGGATTTTCCTATTTATTTTGATCGCTATTGCATCATAACTAAAACATGTAATAAAATATAATATTATATTATGGCAGCGACAGACGCCAGCTAGTACCCGCCACCAGCAGCAACGCCTACAGAGCGCTGGGGTGGTGCCAGACCCAGAGCCGCCACCATGTCCACCAGCATCACCACCTACATAGTTGGGGGTGGTGCCAAACCCAGAGCCGCCACCATGTGGTGGCTCAGCAACACCTACATAGCTGGGGGTGGTGCCATACCAGAGCCGCCACCATGTGGTGGCTCTTCCGCTCCTCCCCTAGGAGGCCCGAGCGCACTGGCAGATCCGTAGCCATCAGATCCAGACGGAGGCACAATGGGCTCACTAGCGACGCCGCTCGCGCCACCAGAAGGGGGCGGTAACCTCGGCCAATACCGCCCTCAGCGTGCCCAACATTGCAAGCAGTGAGGACGATGATCAATATACATATATCCCTTTTAAAACATGTTATAAAAAAATTATAATATAATTTTAGAAAGACATTTATAAAAATTAAAATAAATCTATATTTTCTATATATATATTTGATTTACAGTCATTATATATTCATATTTAGACTTGGGAAGATTCGGTCGCAATAGATCTTTGAATATCATTTAATAGGTTCCCCTCCATCAAATCCCTGAATAGTCTTTTGGTTTGATTTTAGTCAAAAATATTTTGTGATATAGATGTACATTGTATGTATTGAATAATATGACTCTTTTATACATTTAGAACACAGTTTCCTCTTTTTAGGTTTGGTTTTTTTTTCATGGTTATATTTTTGGAATTTTTTTCCTATTTCTAAGCTTAAATTATTTTTATCTTTTATTTTTTTGGTCTTTCTTAGTGATTTATGAAGATTTGGTTAGACTGTGAAGAGTGTTTTATTAAGACACTTGTAATGAAAAAATCTCTAGTTCAAATTTCTAGGTGGGAAAAAAATCCAACTATAATAAAGGCTGGTTTATTCAAGACCTGTGATTTTGATAGCTTAGATACTTCTAACTAGTAATTTCTGCAAACCATAGCTTAGATATCCCTAGACAATATTTTTACAGATCATAAATTTAACATAAAATCATCTCAAAATCCACACAACCAAACAAACAAACAAAAAAATCCTCTTTACTAAATTGCTTCTATTACTTCTTGACCATATCAATTGAGTAAGCATATAGTAAATTCAAACGTCCACGAAAACATACAAATAACCAAGTATGATGTCTATATTGTTTTACATATTTTAAAGGTTGAGTCATTAATGTATTTTTAAATATAAATTTATTAAGCAAAGCTTATATATTAAGTGTAATTTTTTTTTAATCTTATTTTTTAAGGTAATTCATATAAAATATAATGCAAAATCTAAGTATTATACAAAAATGAGATGCCACTCTTGAAAAAATGTTTTACTCATTATTATTTTTATTTTTTTTAATAGAGAATCTAAATCAATTATTGTCTTATTTATAATGAGAGCTTACTAACTAACAAAGCAAACTATTTTTAAAATGAGTGACTACTAACTAAATATTTAATGGGTTTTACTTATGGAAGTTGATTCCATATGTTAATAAAGGATATAAAATTACTTATGGAAGTTGACTCCATACATTAATAAATGATATAAAAAAAAGAGTTAGGGGAAGACCCTATCATTCCTTCCAACTCCAACTTTGAAAGAAGTATTGTCCTCAAGGGTTAAGGTGAGGAAATGATTATAGAATTGTTTTCAATTTCCATGTGGCTTTTTCTAGTTGCATATATTTCCATTAGATCAATACTTCCCTGATCATATTTAGTGCTTCTAACGTTATTCAAAATTCAATATTGCTCTTAACTATAGCCAAATCAAACCATTTTCATAAAATTCTTATAGGTTGGTTCGCACTTTGCAATTTTATAGCATGACCTTGTTCAAACAAGGCACTTGTAGGACTAACTGAATCTTGGAATGGGTTGTGAGAGAAATTTTGTACGTAACTTGTCCAATGCATTGTATCATCTGATAGTGACCATAAAACATTCATGAAAGATTGTGCGGAAATTTATCATTATGTGATATATGTTTTTAAGAACTTTGTAGATAAACGAACACCTGATCTCCTTTGGAAAACGAAAATTTACTTCTATATTGATCATCTTATTATTTCCACGTCTCAATTGTGTGAAGGATAACCATCATTTCCTTCTCTCATATCTAGATTTTCTAAAATTAGAGTCACATCGTTTCTTATTGGTGAATGCTAAGGGGCATCATTCTTGCCTCAATATTTCTCCTAGAATCTTCCTAAGTAATCACATTATAGGATAAAAGTATTATTAAATTCAACCACTTATAATAATGAGCTAGTTCACATGGCATCCCTTAAAACAATGAATTTATGTGCTACTTCCTCACTTTAAAAAAAAAATGCATTAATTTTAATGAGTGAAGTTAGGGGAGCTACAATTTTCCATAATTTTCATAAATTTTCTATGATAGTCTGTAAGTCCTAAGAATCCCCTCAAAATCTTCAATGCTTTGGGATAGTGCCAATCTTACATAGTTTTCACTTTCTTGGGATCAAATCATGCTCCTTTTGTCTTTCAATGTGGCCCAAATATTGAACCTTGGGAGTCCCAAAAGAACATTTGGATCACTTATCGAATAATTTTTTATCTCTAAAGAATCATAAGGAATGATAATTACGATTCATGTTTGATTCACATGCTCTACTATAAATCAAAATATTATCAAAAACAATTCTAACAAAAAAATGCATAGAATAGTTTGAAAACATTGTTTGTGATACTTTGGAAGGTGGATGGAGAATTACAAAAACTAAGTGGAATCACAAGAATTTCATAAATCCCTTTGTATGACCTAAAGGTTTTATTTAGGATTTTTATCTCTCATGACTTGCTCGTATCCTAGATGTATATCGAGAAAAGTGAAAAAATATATTCATGGAGATCATCTAGGAGATCATCAATAATTGAAATGGGAAATTTGTCCTTGATGGTCAAATTGATGAGAGCCCCAATATAATAATACATTCACCAAGTGTCTTCCTTTTTTAACACCATGACTATTCCGTGATCATACCCTTCTCGATAAGGTCATAAACACTTTGGTGTCTCAAAGGCTTGATGTTTTTCATGTACTAACTATAAAAGTTGGTGGATTTCTTATGTCAGATTAGCCATAGTTAGTATGCATTAAATTAGAAAATAAAATCAAAATTTACTTCCTTTAATATCTTCTCTATATGATGAGTGGAAACTATTTCAATGCAGCATGCCTAAATTTCTTGAAGGGTCCTTTAGTGAAACTCATATAGGGTTCTTTGAATTATGTTATGACTAGTGGCTTTCTCCAACCATGAGTACTGCAACTATCAACTAAGACCACAAATTTATCATGCTTGATATTAAATATGAGGACTACAAATAATAATACACATATAACATTATAATGATACTATATATATATATATATATATATATATATATATATATATGCCAAGGTAAAAATTATTTCTTTATTTGTAGGATAAGAAATGTTTCTTCACAAAGTCATTTGATTATTAAAATTTACATTTATGTGCTCTTAAAATTGAATTCATAATTTCTATATATATAAATTATTGTGTATAAGTAATTATTTGTTGGTGTGTCGTTTTTATTGGGTAAAATTTTTGAATGAAGGCATGATAAGATTATATTATCTACAATTTACACGGTGTACAAAATCAGAAGGAAGTACTCATAAATTAAGGCTTTCATTTCCCTTGAACCATGACAAATTTCAGTGTTCCAAATAATTTTAAATGATATTGAGTTACAAATATTTAATATCAACTAAATTGAAAAGTGAATGTGACGTTTTTAGTCACTGATAAAAGCGTAGGGGTTACAAAAGCGAGTTGAGTACCAGATGGCTTGCATAATATAGTTAATAGGCCTCAACTTCCACAACTATCATATTCGTTAATGAATTGAAGAGGAACCAACCTTAAATTTTAATAATAACCCCAATCTTGACCCCTACGATCTCATTACATTTATTGGGGAATTTACTATACATTTTCCACCCAGTTCTTAATCTAGTTACGACTTACAATTACACTCCATTTGCTATGTTCATTTTCCATGGTATTCATGAATATGGAAATTATGCCCATAAAAGTATACTTTAAAATATAAAATATGTTTACGCTTCGTTTTGAAATATTTTATATTTAAACCATGTAATTAATATGGAATCCAAAGCCAATGACAAAACTGAAAAAGAATGGAAAGAAAACGTAGAGTAGAAATTTCTTTTCTCAATATTACGAATCAGTTAAATAAGATTATATTGGGTACATCAATAATAAATGACTCCAGTGAGACTGAACTAAATTGGACTAACAAATACTGAACTAGGACTCCTGGATGGACAAATGTGACACCTATCACGTGGTTGGAAATAGATTCTCGAACTAAACGCCTTAATTACAACCATATAAAAATTTAATTAAGATGTGTGCTGGTCTAGGACTCAGCTGGGCTTACAATTTCAAAAAAATTACTTCAACTAGATTTACTTTTCTTCTTCTCTTCTAGATTTTGTAACCTCTAAATTATTTAAGCTTTTCCTTTTTGTTGTAGTCCTCAAATTTTAGTTTTTTTATTTTTTGGTGCATGTATTCCATTGTTCCAGACTGTCTAATCATGTCCTGAATTTCTTAACAAATTTTCTTGTTTATGGATTTGGGCCACATGTAATCATTTGTGGTGTGATATTCATCATCGTTTTTTTTATCAATTTGCTGCAACATCATATGATAATAAAATTTTTATTTGTTCAGGAATCTAATACTTGAAAACTTCATTGGTGTTTTCATCATCCAAGTTTTCATCAACATTAATTTTCGCAATTTCTATGCAGAATTGTTCAAGGAATGATGTTGCAAGCTATGATTCAAGGAAATTTAACTCTTCTTCATAATTGTCATTTTTACCTCTATGTTGGAAACCAATGGTAAGTGTAAAACATATGCAAAAATTCATTGTTTTTGTTCATTCTGATCTATAATGAGGTATTTCTCTTTGTGCGCTTCCTTATCCACCTCTGCCTTTGTATCTTCGAGTTCTTTACTAACATGTGAGGCTGTAAACATGTTGTCTTCCACTTCATTTTTAGACTCAAGTGGGACTTTCTTACCAAAGAGCATCATGTTGATATGATGTTTTTGTTGCAACATTTGCAACCATTAATAATTAGGAAATAATTATTCATCAAACTTGACATCTCTAAATTGAATTATTGGATTCATCATAGCATGGGATGCTTCAATAGAAGCTTCAAAGTCATAAACAAACTTTGTTGCTGGATTCAACAAATCTTTGTCCACTTGTGGTTGTGCACAGTGGGAATCACAAGCATTACATGATCCTTCTTTGTTGCTTCAACAATTTTTTCACAATCATCATCTACTTATGGCTGAGCATAGTGGGATTCACCAAAATCTTCATCATTGATTGAATTACTCCACTTTACACCAAATCTCTTCTCAAGGGTATCCCAAGCCTCCTTGGTTGTGGTAGCATATAAAATCATGGGAATAATGTTGTCATCTACAGATTATTTTATGCATTTTAATGAAAAAGCATTATTTGTCCTCTTGAATTCCAATTATTTTTAAAAAAAATCATGCATCTTTAATTGTTGCTTCGACTTTCTTAGCCTCTTGGATTTTCCCATTTTTTTACCACCGTCAAAATGTGGCTCAACAAACAAATCGATATGAAAACAATTCATTTTCTGCGATAAAAAAAAATGTATATGTGGTGGCTTATGTATTGCTTCATTTCCACAAAATAAATAAGTCTACAAATATTATACAAAGATCATGCTTTCACAAAATATGAGAGAAACTTAAAAAAAAAAACATAATATTTCAATGCTTACAATTGATCTAAATAACTCCACCTTTGTTTTCTTTAATAAACCCTCTTAAAAAATATGTCTTTTCCTTTTGAAAAGGAACATACAATGAAGCCCTTTGAGAATTACATTAGCACCTTTTAATAGCTTTGGAGGATTTTTTTTTGAAAAAGAATTACATACATTAGCAACTTTTTATACTCCCTTTGAAAAAATTCTCATAATATCTCTCAACCCCCCACCTCCCTTTTTTTTAATGAATCACCTTTCTTTTTTTAAATAGTTTTTAAAGAGGCCTTACAAATACGTTTAAAAGCACTCATGGAATTTTGAATAATCTCGTTGTTATAGCATAATTTTTCACCATCATGTGATTCATGCTTTATTTTTGGCCTTGGGCACCCATTCCCACAGACTTGGATCAAATTCACTAAAAAACAGTGTTTAAAATCCCATACGCGGTTATGCCCAGACTTTTCTGCGTGTATACGCGAGTCCATACATAATTTTCCGCGTATGCCATTAAAATCATTAAAAATATATATAAAAATTCCCTATTTTCGGGCTGGGTTGATGGTTACTCCAGTAGTTCAACCACCCCAGCACGTGGCCAACTGTTTTCAACTGATTGAAACTACTTTGAGGGATTATAAAAGCCCCTCATGTCCATTGCCTAAGAGAGAGAGAAATTCATAGATATTATACTTTGTTGGAATCCCAATTCAAGTCTGATTTCCCGTGCCTCCTGCACTTTCCCAGATTTATATAGGAAACCCTTGTTTCCTAGAGATGTTCATCAGTTTATATGTCATCTCGTGTGCACAAGTCTTGAAAGTTTCTTAGCGAGGCAAGGGCGGGATGGATCTGGACGACGGTCTGTTCGAAGATCGTGGAAGGGTTCAGGTGATCTCTCCACTTTTTATTTCTGTACATGTTGTTCCTAATATAGAAGAACCATCTTGTTCCTGAATTAACGTGTCAATATCTGATTATATATGTGTGAAGATTGATTATTAAGCATTTATTATTGTTTACATAATATTTCACATGGATTACACTAACACTTAGGAACAATATATGCTGTACAACTAGGTTTCTGTGCATGTTCTTTCTTGTTTTTCAGGTTGAAGAGGAAGAAGGGTTGCTAGGGGTTTGGACCCCGCGGGATCTACATCGAACGTAGGACTATGGGTGAGTTCTACTATCGTTGTTATTTAGTTTTTAGCATTTAAGTGGGGTTGTGTGTGAATCCTTCTGAATAGCATGCCCTGATTTGTGGAGGTTTTGACCCAACAAACCTCTAGGGAGTTATTTCCCGAAACAGAACTGGCGACTCCGCTGGGGATCGCATTCTTGTGATTCCCCTGTTGGGTGGTTTCAGCTGTTTTAGTGGTTTCCAACAGTTTTAATCATTATTTCCAGTCCAGTTAACTTTTTCTCAGTCAGACTAAAGACCTGGTTCTTTAGCCAGGCTTGATCTTTTTTATTTTTCATTATTTACTCTTTCATATGCTAGTTGGTCTGCACGCAGTTGTGTATACACACATTTTTTTTTAAAGGGAGTCGCGTATACGCGGGTTTCCTTTAGCACATTCGCGTATGCACGCTTGTTGCAAAACTGTTAAGTCGCGTATGCCTGGGAAAATTTTGAAATTTTTGATTTCTTGGCTTTTTGGTCTTGTCAGCCTGTGGTGACTTATTCCTACAGTGTCCTTGTAGTCTCTGGATTGTGTTGAAGGTGGTTATTGGTATGTTTCTCTCTTGTTTGGTTGAAGACTGGCCTATTTGGCAAATCCTGTTTTTCAGTGCTTGCATTTTTGGTTTGAGCACCAAGGCCTCTTTCTGGAGATTCTTGGTTGTTCTGCTTAATTAGGACAGAGAGCCTCTGCTCATTTACTCTTTCCTCACTTTATGTTTTGCTTTTCACTTGAATGTTTGCCTGCTTTTTGGTTAGTTTTCTCGAGTTCATTTGACTAGGTCTTGTTGCAATTTTTGAAGAGTCATTTTTGGTTCTTTGAAGTTTTTGTTTGCTGCAAGTTTGTGCTATTCTTCTGGGCTGAGTTGCTGAGTTTCTTGCCTTCTGTTTGCTTGTATGATTCTTGCTACTTAGTGGCACTATAAGATTTGGAGCATTTTGTTGAAGTTTTGCTCGAAATTCAAAATTTTTTGGCTTGGTATTTGGATAGATTTCTTGGTCTTTTAGAGCTCTTCCTTTTATAAAATTCAAAAGCCCAAAAAACATTTTGTTTTGCATTTGCTTTTATTTTGCATTTTTTGTTTTCGTTTCTTGCCATCTTTTGAAGCCTTGTTGAGATTTCTTGCTTTCAGTTTTTGACTTTATTTGGGAAGGGAATTTGCATTGATTTCTTTCTCTTATTTCGAGTGTATTTTGGTGTTCTTATACTGAGAGTTTCTGATTTGGGAACTAGTTTTGTGGACAACCGAAAGGTGATAAAACTGAAGGATTCGTGGAAATTTCTCTTTGATTTGATTAGTTTTTGCATCTTAGAATTGACATGCTCTTAGTAGTTTGCATTTAGGTGCACTCTACATTGTAGTCTTTTTCATAGTTTTTGCGAGTGTGAGTTTGGTATTTGAAAAGAAAAAATTAGTCTCGTAGAACCCGTGTAGAAATTTCTTTTCATCGAAAGGAAATCATTGCATTTGCTTATAGTTTGGTTTTCATTAATTTATTTTCTGCGTCACAAAACACCACAAGTTTCATTTCCATATCCCTTTGACTTAATATAACAACCAATTAAAATAAGCGCTATAATTTAAAAACAACTAGCAAGTTTTTTATTAAGTGTCATACATCAACTAGCTAGGTTGTAGAGCCTTGGATTAGGTGAGTGGAGAGTTAACTCTCCAAGGATGCTCAAACTGAAACATAGAAGTTTATTAATTGAGCGAAATCCAACTTCGTTAGGTGGACCGGGAAAGCTCTCCTCCAGAGAGTCAAGCGCGAGGGGAAGTGAAGGTAGAAAAGAGAGATACCCCCTCTCCGATTTACTGGATCTAACCTTAAGACCGTTCCGCCCGGCTTCTGACACGGATTGGTGCCCATAGTTGCCATTCCTAGGCTCCACATAGGTGACTGCGGGAGGGAATACCCGTGGTACCTGAGGCAGATGTTGCATCACTTCCAGCAGTACTTCTGGGGGGTGCCCTTACGAAGCTTGGGTACTTGTGCCGGAAAATGCTGTTGTTAGGAGGTTGGCGTAACTATTTCTGTTACCTTCGCTAGTAGGTCTGGGCCATAATTATACCAGACTACTTTCGGGAGGTCCTATTTTTCACTTTCTTGTATTTTGGTGTCTGGTCCTAATCACCCGGAGTGGAGATACTTGAAGGCTGCTTGCTTGGTTGTATCTTTAGGGATTTTTTGTAGTGAGTGCTCTTTGCTCCTAGCTTTCCTAGCTTTATAATTTTTTGAGTCTAATTAATCTGTTAAAGTGGCTGATCAAGCGCCTTGTCGATCGAGGAGAGTTCGGGGGTTATCTCCTAAACTGTTGAGCCTTCTTCAAGAAGGTGTAGGAGTAATTTAACAGGTGAATATCACCCAGTGGTATCTGACGCAGTGGAGAGAGATCCTCCGTAGGGGACTGAAGGTGTTGTAGTTGGTTTAGGTGTTGATTCTGAGAGGATCGCTCCGCTCACCTCGAGAGTCTTGTTTCAGCGAGAAGTAGGAGAAGAAGTAGAAGTAGAGGAAGTATCTCAATCTTCTAAGTCACTTCCATCTCCTCTTCCTCCTGATTATTCGTTTGTTGTTGAGTACATCGGACCTGAGTCTGCAAGACCAGAAGATCCTCCTTACTATTCATACCTTTCGATGGCCACGACTGGGAATGTGGCTTCGGCTGTGAGTGTTGCAGGCATTCATACTCCTGCTTCAGTAGAAGGAGGGGGCACAATTGCTATATATACAATTGCTTCTAGTACTGCTGTGTTTGGCTTTAGTTCCACCCAAGCACATGCCTCTCAATTTGGTCCCTTTTGTTTTTGAATTCCCACTAGTGGGATTCCTTTGTTTTCCTTTTCCACTGGTGCAGCTGCATCTACACCCATGTCTTCCATGGTTAGTGGGTCAGCTTCTTTTCAAGGGTTCCCCTTTGGAAGTGGGCACATTCCTAGTTCACATCCTTCCTTAGGATCTTTTCCTTTCACTTCTCAGACCCAGAGTTTTAACCCTTGGTCTGGAGGTCAGAGTTCGACTACTTTTACAGGTTGGAACCCTGTATTTACAACAGTGGGGGCAGGGAATCAGTTTCTCGCTGGTCAACAAGGGAATGTTTCTTTCCCTTCGTCGAGTGCTTATCAGACCTTTTCCCCTGTTTCTACCGCTTGGAACCCCTATTAGGGGGTTGCCTCTTCATTTACTACTTCGGGGGGGGGGAACTGGTCCGGTCTTTGGTAACTCTACGTTGGGAGGGGGATCTTCTCAAAATACTAGGTCACAAGGATTTCCCTTTCACCTAGCATTTTCTACGAGTTCTTTTTGGAAACCTAGTGCCTCATCAAATCCAGGGTATTCTTTTCTTAATGTTGGGAATTCATCCCATCAAGGATGGAATCCTCAGGCTTCGCCTCGTTTATGTTTTCTAGCAACTTTAAACTTGCCAGATTTGTCGAAATTGACTAATGATCCGATCCGATACAGTCTGGGGTGGCCTTCGGTTCCTACCAAACTACCTTCAGACATTCCAAAGTTTGAAGGCAAGAATGGAGAGGACTCGGCAGATCATATCACCACTTTCCATCTATGGTGCTCATCTAACTCCCTGATCGACAATTCGATTAAGTTGAGATTGTTTCAACGCACCTCGACTGGAAATGCTGCCAAGTGGTATATTGAGTTAGCTGGAGGCAGTTTTGCTACGTTTGGAGATCTGGCTACTATATTTCTAAATCATTTCCAGTTGCCTGTCCATTATGATGCTAGGACTGAAATCCTAGCCAATTTTAAACAGGACGATGCAACCCACATTTCTGATCATATTCAGGAATGGCGGAGAAGGAAGAGGCTTATTAAAGCTTATATTCTAGGTGAATTCCTTTTGGAATGGTTTTTGAAATCTTTGCAGTCAGATATTTCTAAGGATGTATCCCTGTCTGGGGTATTTTCTAAGGAGCAGGCCATTTTCAGGGCTTAGCAGCTTGAATTAATATATTCTTAGTCTGGTGTCCTTTATAAGTATTTGCCTAATGCTCCTCGCTCCAAATTAGACATATCTAAACCTGGTCCTCATGGTGATGGAATTATTGGTTCGATCAATAGTGGTGCAGCCAACCTACTCAATCAATTGCAGCAGTTGTCTATACAATCTTCTCCTTATGGTCAGGCTGTGCCTGCTGAGTCATCACCTTCCCAATATTTGTCGGTTAATGTTGTTCAGACTTCTAAGCCTAAATATAGTCAACAATCCGAAGGGAAGAAGAAGGGACGTAATAATAATAAAAAGGGGAAGAATGGGAAGGGTAATGCAAATAAATCCAACGAGCATGTTGGAGAGGGTCCAAAGGATAAAAAGAAAGTGAAGTTTCCGTGCAAGTTATGTGCTGGAGACCATCTTACACACCTTTGCCCTAAAATTCAGGATTCGTAGCGCTTGTTAGCTCAGCAGGGTTCTTCCAGTTCCCAGGCTGTGTTGACAAACCCTTTTCCCCAAGGGCAACAACTAGTTGTTGGCGCGAATCAAAATACTGGGGCTTCCTCTGGGGACAACTAGGAAGGGGAAAAAACATCAAACATATATATGATGAGTGCTCACGTGGATATCGCTACGAGATCCCGTGATTATGGAGAAGAAGATTCTTCGAAAGCTAAAGGTGCTCCCAATGCTACTGAGCCACTTCACATTATGAGGCCTACTATTAAGCCTATACCTCGGATGCCCAAAGCATCTACTAAGCGTTCGACAATTAATCCAAATGCTAGGGCTGCCCATAACTACTCGATTGTGGAAGATCTGGCGCAGAGTCCTTGTGCCATGTCGGCTCTTGAGGTGCTCCAGTCTTGCCCTGCTCAGCACAGTGCTCTGCTCAATGCTATTGGGGCTGTTGATCCAAAGAACTCTCTTGTGATTACATTTAATATGTCTAATTTTAAGAAGAGACTCCCCCATCATATGGCTTTCCATATCAAATCGTCGTATCGAAAATTCAATATCTTTCGAACGATTGTTGATGAGGGTGCTTCCACATGTGTGATGTCTCTCGCATGCTGGAAGGGAATTGGATCTCCCGCAGCTGCTCCATCTGCTATTCTTCTGACTGCGTTTGATGGTCATTCTCACAGATCGCATGGTATTGTCCCAGCTTTTCCCATCTGTGTTGGGGGAAAAACTGTAAATATAGAGGTTCAGATAGTTGATGCAAGTTTGGACTACAACCTTCTGTTGGGGCGGAACTGGATTTATGAGATGGATGCTATTGCATCCTCATTATTACGAGCTATTTGTTTCCCTCACGAAGGGAGGATTGTTACAGTGGATCAACTGGACTGTTCTACTGTAGACCCGAATGCATCTTCTGACTCAACTATTCCAAAAGTGGATAATACCAAGCCGCCTGTTGAGAATTTAGGGGTGGGAATGTATTCTTCTTTGATGGGTACTTTTGATATTCCACCTCCTACGGTTCATATAAATGTGATTTCATCCTCCAGGGTTCCTGTTCGAAGAGAGTTCTTCAGAACTCATTATTTTTCGGATCCTTGGACCTTGCCTTCTCCTACTACCACATTAGCAGAAGGTCAAGTGGGTGGAATGCCATTTCCAATGTCTGCAGCTGAGATTGCTTATCAATCTATTGTTGACTCTGCAGAGTCCATTCCAACTCCTCTTTCTCCGGAAGAATTGGATGATGTGGCTCCGGCTTGGACACTTAGTTCTTCTTCTACCTAGGATTGCCTTGATACCACTCTTCCATCTGAAGAGGCCATCCTGGAAGCTATGACTGGTATAGAGAGACCATGGGATGATTTGCATCATCGGTCTTACTTCTTACCTAGTTTGAGCAAAGCAGAATCAATTTTTCCAAGCCCTTTGCCTCCTGGTCCTGTTCGCCCAGTCGTGAACCCTTTAGCACCAACATAGGTATATGTTGAAGGGAACATGGCTGTGATTTCTCCAACTATCCCGGTGAACATTTCCAGGGATCCCAATGTTATTGACAATGTCTTCATCGGAGTTGAATGTTCCCCTGAGGAGATTCAGATTTACACCGATCTCTTTAAAGAGTATAGGGATGTATTCGCTTGGTCTTATGAGGAAATGCCTGGTATTGATCCATCTATAGTCCAACATGAGATCAAGACTTACGAAAACGTTAATCCTGTGAGGCAAAAACTTCGTCCGATCAATCCTAGAAGGCTGCAGCTATCAAAGCTGAGGTAGAGAAGCTGCTTAAGGCGGGATTCATTTTCCCTGTTCCTTTGACTGAATGGGTTTCGAACCCTGTTCCGGTAGATAAAAAGCACGGAACCATTCGAGTTTGCGTTGATTTCAGAGACCTTAATAAAGCATGTCCGAAAGATAATTACCCCACACCATTTATTGATCAGATTATTGATGAGTGTGCCGGTAATGAGACTTTTTCCTTCATGGACGGTTTTTCCGGATATAATAGATCACTATCCGTCCTTAAGATCAACATAAGATTGCATTTATTTGTCCCTGGGGTACTTTTTCTTACAAGAAGATGCCTTTTGGTCTTAAAAATGCTGGGGCTACCTTTCAGCGGGCCATGTCATATGCCTTCCACGACATCAAGCATATTATTGAGGCATATTTGGATGATTTAGCTGCTCATTCTCGAAAGAGGATGGATCATCCAGCTCACCTCCGTCAATTTTTTGAAAGATGTCATTTCTATAATATTAGGTTGAATCCGAACAAGTGCATTTTCATGGTTACATCCGGTCAGTTATTGGGATTCATTGTGTCTTCTGAAGGGATTAGGGTAGATCCCTTAAAGGTTGAGGCAATACTTTGGTTGCCTCCCCTGTCCTCTATTCGTAAACTTCAAAGTCTACAAGGAAAATCTAATTTTCTTTGGAGATTTATCGTAAATTATGCTAAAGTTACCAAAGGATTTATGAGATTGTTGAAGAAGGGAGTTCCATTCTTTTGGGATGACTTCACTTAGCGCTCATTCGATGTTTTGAAAAAAGCATTGACCTCTGCTCCTTTATTGAGTCCACCTCATTATAGCAGGGATTTCCTTTTGTATCTGGCAGCAGCAGAATCTACCATTGGTATGGTTCTGGTTCAGGAGGATGATGCTCTTGCAAAGCATGTCATATACTATCTTAGTCGAGGCTTGGTAGGTCCTGAACTCCGGTATACTCCGATAGAAAAGCTAGCTTTAGCAGCTGTTCATGTTGTGCAGCAACTTAGACGTTACATTCTTCTACGAAAAACTTATGTTTTGGCAGCCGCTAATCCATTTCAATTTGTTTTCAGTATGCGAGTGATTGGGGGCAAATACAATAGATGGATTGTGATTTTGCAAGAATTTGATCTCGAGTTTATGTCTACCAAGTCCAAGAAATCATTGATTTTCGTGGAATTAATCTCTGAGTTGCCTTGTGGAGAGGAGATAGTCTATGATGAATCCTTCCCGGATGAACATTTGTTCCTTATCTCTCCATAGGATCCTTGGTATGGAGATATCATTATGTATCTTCAGACTGCGAAGTTTCTCTCTACTTTTTCGAAAGATGAGCGCCGTAAATTGCGTCACTTGGCTAAAAATTATTTGATTATTGGTGATGCTTTATACCATCGAGGGGTTGATTCAATTCTGAGACATTGCTTAACTCTCGAAGAAGCTGAGGCTTGCTTAATGATTTCCATAGTGGAGCTTGTGGTGGTCCTTTATCTGGGCTTGCTACAGCCCAAAAAATCTTGCGTGTTGGATACTTTTGGCCTTCGATTTTCAAATATTGTATGGAGTCGGTCAAAAAGTGTCATCCATGTCAAGTCTATACTCGAAAAATGCGCGCTCATCCAGCTCTGCTTTTTCCAGTCATTACTGTCAGTCCCTTTACAAAGTGGGGTATTGATTTTACTACTTGTAACCCGCCTTCAGATAAAGGTCACAAGTACATTATTGTAGCAGTAGACTACTTTACAAAGTGGGTCGAGGCTATGCCTACTTTTGGGAACGATGGTGAGACTGCAGCTCTCTTCCTTTTCAACCAGGTTATTGCTCGTTTTGGTATTCCTAGAGAGATTGTCACTGATCATGGCAGTCATTTTCAGAAAAGCATGATGGCTGAATTGGCTCTGAAATTAGGTTTCCGGCAGGAGCATTCATCTCCTTATTATCCTCAGGCCAATGGGCAAGTGGAAGCCGTGAACAAATCCTTGAAGAACATTCTTCAAAGGACGATTAATAAAGCTTGATCCAACTGGCATATCATGTTGTATCCTGCACTTTGGGCATACAGGATGTCAATGAAAACTGCAACTGGCTTTACTTCGTTTCAGCTAGTTTATGGGTTGGAATCCGTATTTCCCATTGAATCTAAGATTCCTTCTCTTAAGTTAGTTGTTGAGCTTCTTCCTGACACTTCTGGTCTTGAAGAACGCCTCCTTCATCTGGAACATCTTGATGAGCAGTGTCGGGATGCCGCCACGATGAATGAGGCGCATAAAATCCGAGTTAAAGTTCAGTACGATAAGACGGTCAAACCTAGGGTTTTTTCGGAAGGCAACCTTGTTTTGGTCTATGCCCAAGAAAAAGATGCCTTGGGAGTAGGAAAGTTTAAATCTATGTGGTATGGCCCCTTTATCATTAAAAAAGTCCTTAAAAAAGGAGCATATACCTTGGTTGATTTCGAAAGGAACGAGTTGCCAGAGCCTAGAAATGGGCTCTATTTGAAAAATTATTATGCCTAGGCTTCAGCCTGGCATTTTTCTTTTGTATGTAGTTTTATTTTTTTGTACATATCTGGTTTTTTGGTCTTTGGTGTGGTGGTGATGTTTTTGATATGCTTTGGCAGGTTGTATCGAATGTCATGAGTCATTACGGTTTCGCCGATGGTGCTAGTAGACACACCCGGAACTTGGCTTCCGCGGCTTGGGTGCTTCATCATCCATCCGGTCAGCTGTTAGTATCAAGAGGAGTCTACATTGGTCCCGCTTCCAATAATATAACAGAATACACTACAGTTACTTATCTACTCTTGGAGGCAATATCTTTGGGTGTTGATTCGTTGGTAGTTTTCTTGGACTCCCAGCTGGTGGTGTCGCAGTTGAACAATACTTATCGAGTTCGAGATCCATTTTTACTCCGATTTTTCTTGAGGGTAAGTTTGTTACAAAGATCATTCCAATTTTTAACATTCATTCACATTCCTCGAGCAGACAATTGGATGGCAGACTCATTAGCTAATAAAGCAATTGATTGGCATATTAATCATTCTATACATTAAAAATTTAATCATCAAAAACATCATGCATTTTTTACACATTTGTCACATCACATCAAATATCGCTGTATATATATCATTAGAGTGTTCACAAACTTTACAAAATTTTGGATCCATAAGTCATACATCATTAGGGCTTATGCCCGATCATGTTTATATCAAAAAATATACAGTCATCTGGTAATAATATCTATCTACTCCTATGGTCCCTGCCCAAAAGTTGTGTTCCTATAGAACACGACTGCAGCAGCGACTTGGCGGAATAACTGCACCCAGTCACGAGGTACTCCTACTACCCTTCTCTGGATGGCCTCGGGTAGATCTTCCACTGCAGCCATAGGCACTTGGCAGGTTAAACCCTCCAAGTTTCTCTATACAGCATGGAGGGTTCTATCTGGGTCTACTGTATCCGCCTCGCCTCTGCGGCGCTTATGCCGTGGGTAGCCCTCAGGACGGATTGGTCCAATATCTGTATCATGGTCATCATAATATTGTAAGTCATTTGGAATCCAATCAAAAACATGTTTTTACATTTTTTCACATATATTGAAAAAATCATAAAAATCATATAAATTAAAAAAAAATTGCAATCTTACCAATGGCACCCCATGCCGTGCCAGGTGGAAGTACGAGGTCTGGGTCACCACGGAAATCCATCCTGGCATAGGGGTAGTCCTCCACCGCGATGACTTGTTCTGCCCACCACTGGAAGAACTCGTCGTCCCAGGTGGTTCGGGGGACTTCACCTCCCCCCAGTATCTTCATTAGGTCTGCCCATCGAGAAATTCTTGTGTCCCTTGGGCTGTGGATGGAAGAGATAACTTTGGGTCGAAGCCCAGGAATCTTCTCGAAGAAGAATTTCATCAAAATTGTACCATATCTGAAATGTTTTGTCTTTAATTTTCAAATAGAAGTCAATTGTTTCTTCATATTCATTAGTAGAGCTGAGCACCAATCATATAAATGAGTTAAGCATTCCACTGCTATACTCATTTGAGTCCTGGATGCCTGGTGTAAGGAAGCAGATCCTGCTACCCTGCCAATGGTAAATAGGATGATTTTCATGTGCAAGTCTCTTAAATCTCTGATAGCAATCTCAGTTCCAAATTTCTTGGATTCCTCTACATAGTAGACGTGGACATAGTCATCCACAGTAAGCCATCCCAAAGTCTTTCCGTGCAAATCTACTGGATCCCCCCTCCAGGAGAGTCCAGTAATAAAATAGATGTCTTCCACTTCGATATGTATGGGCATTTGATCTATTATGAAGCAATCTTCTTCCGGTTCCTAATAATTCACAAGCATTTCGAGCAACCGGACATTACTCTTCATATTTGGCATTTTGAAAAATTTGAGCAATCCACAATTTCGGAGAATATTGAGCGATGCCTGATCCTGCATCACTTCATTGTCTATGGCACTGTCCTCACGTTCTCTTCATGATATATTCATCCTGAGAAAATTCAATAATTTGTTCATTAGTTAAGTTTTTCTTCACCACGGTTTGCGCATACGCGACTTTCCCTGTACATAGTCGCATATATACGCAGCTTGGTTCAGACGAACCCGCGTATGCACAGAACCCCAATTTTACATAATCAATCCAAAGGTGAAATCTCTAAATTTTAACTTTATGAACAGACAAAATTGATAACAAGGATCGATTAAGAGCTTACCTGATAGATTTAGCAAAGTTTGACGGTCGATTTCTCTTGTTTTGATGAAAGAGGCTTTTTCTCCAGAGCTCTTTTTCCCAAATTAGCAAGTAACAATGAACCAAATATGAGGTAACTTGTGTATTTATGACCAAAATTGAAAAATTTTGCAAAAAATTGTTATGCTTATTTTTTCAATCTATCTTAAGCTGCATAACTCGGATGCTTGCCAGTGCCCAGATTGGTATGTTTTCAGGTACATTTTGGTGGAGTTGTGAATTTTTTCGGTTTTTGATCCATGACTGCTGACCCGTCATGGCAGGTATATGATCTTCACTGGAATATAGGTTAGGAAATCCACTCTCCGTTGCATTTTACATACTAGCCTCCATTCTGATCAGTTGCCATAGGGTCGATCCCATCAGGCCATGAGTATTACACCCATTTCACTCGCCGATTATTTAATCATGACTTGGTGGTAGAGCCTTCCTTTACATGGGCTTCCTAGTTAGTTCCTCGCTAGAACTTGTTGCCCATGCTGCATTTTACGTAGGCTCGGGAGTCCTCTTTAGTCCTGCCATGACTTATGTGTTGAAGCTTCATTCTTCTTCTTCTTCTTCACTATCATTTTTCTGGCTTATACCCTAGAGGCTCCCTGGTGTTGTTGAGTTGTACTACTACATTGCATATTGGCTATTTGTTTATCCTGGCCTTTAGCCGGCTTCATTTGGACTCGATGTTTAAGCCATCTTGTGACCTTGACTGTCTGTACAGGTTAACCATTGCATGCACTCAACTATCGCGACTTGACACCCTTTTACCCTTGGATGGAACACTCCTTTGAGTATCGCTAACCAGTTTCTGCCACCTTTCATTGACCATAGGATTGTTCCAATCCCAGGAACTAGTGCATCTGTTTCTTGATACTCGTTCCATCAATTGTACCATAGCATTATTTTATTCTTTTTCAGGCTTATTATATGAAAAAGACAAAAAAATCAAATATAACAAAAAGAGCGGGAACGGGATGTAACTTCGTAATTTGATGGCCGTACAGTACATTTTGTCGCCCTTGAACAAAGCACATACACTTATATATATTTCCTTCATTTGGGATGGTTTTAGTTTTGACCTAGGTTCAGCCTTTTGCCTTGTTTCACTACCCAGTCCTCCTCCGGTTGGTTATCTCTTCCAATCATATGGAGAGTTTGTTTTGCCTCCTGCATAACAGACTTATACAATGTCACTTTTTACTACCATGGTCATCACAAGTCGTGCTTTTGTTCAAGGGAAGTTTAACCAGAGTCGGCCATTCTACGGTGTCTCTTGACTCATTATTCAGTCGGCCTTCCCGGTCTTGTCAGTATTTTTTTCTATCACATCAGATGTTTTGGTCTTTTGCTCGTGCTGGTTTGAGAAGGTCCCCATTGACTTCTCGCTGGCGGGTTTGTCTCTTATCGACTACGACACATTGCTCTGAGAGCAAACCTAGAGCCGCACCCTGGCCCTATTTCCATCATTGATAGGTGACCTTATGCTCAGCATTTGATCATCATTATGGGTCTTTGACTGAGTGGTTTCCCCTGTGTTCGACGTCAGCACACATTATCACACTTGGGATTCGTGCAGTACCTTGATTTCTATTTGACCCTATCGGTGGATTTCTCGCCTCTGTGTCAGCTTTCATTATTTGTTGGTTCAGAGGGTTTCTTCCATGCGCTAGCTTCATCTTGTGCACATCGGAAACGTACTTCAGTTTTGGTTCCATCACTCTACTTCGTCCGATTCCTTCCAAATCTTGGCTTGCGGGTTACACTCGCGCTGGACTGATGTGGGATGCCTTAATGCCTTCCTTCCAGCAGATCTTTTCCCATCGACTCTGACTCATTGCTCTGGGAATAAGGTCTAGAGTCTTTTTGTCAGTACCTTAGGGTTTGCAGTCATCAGTGGCAGACTCTTCGCTATCGACAGTGGGGATTCATCATTGCCTCCTAATTGGTAGATTCTTTCAAGTGTTCGACTTCAACTCATTCATTCGCACTTGTTAGATTGTACTGGGGCACCTTGACACTCATTTTCATTATTGGTGGGTTGTCTCGCGTTGGTTAACGGTATACATCATTGACCGGTAATCCAACGATTTCTCACATGGTCGACTTCAACTCATTTATTCCCATTGTGTAGAATTGTGCCATAGTGATCGGTGAAGACCTCGGGTTGCATCAGCATTTCTCGGTTCACTTTTGACAGTCCTTTCAGTTTTTGCCAGTGATGCCATTCACCCTTATATGTTGCAGTTCAGTACAACAGCATCCTATATGTTGGCACCCGAGTTGCGTGATTGTACCGTTTGATTCCACCTCTTATGATCCGGTACTTGGAGATTCAGTTACTTATATGATCAGACATCCAGTTGCACCATCCTTGATCAGCTTTCTATATGTGATACTTGGAAATTGATTCAGACTTATATTTCCGGGCCATGCTCAGATGATTCATTGTGTACTTTCAGTTCAGCTATACTTGTATACATGTTGGATCTATTCAGTACTTTCTATATGATGTATTTTTGACTGAGCATGGGTATTCCCACCTCAGCATGAGTTGACTCTCTGTTTTCTTTCATTGGTTTTTGGCAGGCTGAAATCTGGTGAAGTCCTCTCTTGTCCTTGCAAAGTTCTTTCTATGTGCATAATACATTTTGGCCATCATGTACCCCTTCTGACCTCATATATTAGGGGGCATCTGTTATAGCATCATTTTTCACCCTCATGTGATTCATGATTGTCTCTATGGCCTTGGGCACCCATTCCCACAGACTTGAACAAAATTCATTAAAAAACAGTGTTAAAAATCCCATACGCGGTTATGCCTAGACTTTTCCGCGTGTATACGCGAGTCCACATGTACTTTTCCATGTATGCCATTAAAATCATTAAAAAATATATAAAAATTCCCTATTTTCGGGCTGGGTTGATGGTTACTCCAGTAGTTCAACCACCCCAACACGTGGCCAACTGTTTTCAACTGATTGAAACTACTTTGAGGGAGTATAAAAGCCCCTCATGTCCATAGCCTAAGAGAGAGAGAAATTCATATATATTATACTCTGTTGGAATCCCAATTCAAGTATGATTTCCTGTGCCTCCTGCACTTTCCCAGATTTATATAGGAAACCCTTGTTTCCTAGAGATGTTCATCAATTTATATGTCATCTCGTGTGCAAAAGTCTTGAAAATTTCTTAGCGAGGCAAGGGCGGGACGGATCTGGACAACGGTCTGTTCGAAAATCGTGGAAGGATTCAGGTGATCTCTCCACTTTTTATTTCTATACATGCTATTCCTAATATAGAAGAACCATCTTGTTCTTGAATTAACGTGTCAATATCTGATTATATATGTGTGAAGATTGATTATTAAGCATTTATTATTGTTTACATAATATTTCACATGGATTACACTAACACTTAGGAACAATATATGTTGTACAACTAGGTTTATGTGCATGTTCTTTCTTGTTTTTCAGGTTGAAGAGGAAGAAGGGTTGTTGGGGGTTTGGACCCCGCGGGATCTACATCGAACGTAGGACTACGGGTGAGTTCTACTATCGTTGTTATTTAGTTTTTAGCATTTAAGTGTGGTTGTGTGTGAGTCCTTCTGAATAGCATGCCCTGATCTATGGAGGTTTTTACCTAACAAACCTCTAGGGAGTTATTTCCCGAAACACTCGTTTATGGATCATAATTTCCTTTTGGATGAATCGTGGAGGCATGCACAAGTTTGAATTTACAATGACAGGAGTTTGAACTTCATTCTCCAAGATTAGAAACAAGGGCTTCAAACGACCTTTGGAAAGAAATTTGTTGACTTGGAGTATACGGGATTCCTTAAACAAAATCATGTTGTGTGTCGCAATTAATATCAACCACTAGAAACATGCTTTCAATGCACTTCCTAATACTCTCGATGCGTCGAGCCACTGATTTTCACATGTTTTAGTTGATCGATGCACTTTCATTCTAAGAATGGGTTCGTTAGTGAGTCAATTTTTTTTTTTAAATAAAAAAAAAAATTCTAGTCTCCTCTTCCAGTTGAGGAAACAATCTGTGTCATCATCTTGGCCTTTTAAAATTTTGACTTTCCTTCTTAGCAGAACTGATTTCACATAAATATATTTTTCAACCAATGGAGGGCTTCTTTTCCTCCTAGACATTTTTCGTTTTTATTTCTCTCGCTGAGTCTTATGGGATCTGGGGCTTTGATAACAAGACAAAGAATGGAAAGAAAATGTGGAATAGAGATTGGTCTTCTCAATATTACGAATCAATTAAATAAACATCAGTAATAAATGACTACATGAGATTGAACTAAACTTGACTAATTAAAACTAAACTAGGACACCTCGCTGGAAAAATGTGACACCAAGCAAGTGGTTGGAATTAGATTCTCCAACAAAAGCTAGTTTGTTTGATTGATGGAGAATTATCCTCAAATTTTGAGAATGATTCAAGATATACACATCCCCTGCGTAACATTACCCTAGCTAATTTGAAAATCTACTAGTATTCAGTTTATTTGTTTTCAAAATGTAACACAAATAAAATAATTAATAAACGCATTTACCATGAATTTTTTTTCATAGAGGAAAAAACACCATATATTAAAGATAACATAGGTACATTTAGGTACATTTTCTGAAGGTATGTTCAAACTTATCCCTAATCCATCCCATCATCACTGATTACATACTTTAAATTATCTCTGAATCCTGAAATAGAAACTACATAACACCCAAACTATTTGAAAGACAAAATGAAGGCCAGGATGCGTGTTTAATAATTACATATAATACATTGACGAGAAAAAAAAAAGTACCTGGAATCCAAAAAACTGATACCAAAATGTTGATCTAACACAACAAAAAATACAATCCTAAAGAGACCAAACAATACATTCATCATGCGAGCGGAAATGTTCGCATCTCAATCTATTGGTTATCTTTAAAATGTAGAACAGAGATGTTACCAAATGGAACAGCGAAGCCACGTTTGGAAATAAAATTCACTCGAGTGTTGACCTCCTGGTAGATGTGAAGTAACAAAGGATCATGTAGCCTACTAAGAAATAACTTAATGTGGCTTATCCATCCCTGTAACCTAGAAGGTTGAAACAATGACTTCCCAAAATGCCCATCTAGAACTGATTTTTCATCCCCAAATATTTGGATGGAAGTAAGCTCGAGATTATATGCAAGCCAAAGTACGCTCAAGAGGGCAAGTACCTCCACCTTAGTGTTTGTACCTTTACCACCATTCCATAAAATTTGGAATCTTTCACCTTTTCCCAGCTTAATCTGTGCCCCACAACCACATATCCCAGCCTGCTCAACCCCATCAAAGAAGGTAGCTGGGAAGGAGATAGGAAAGGGACAAATATGATGAGAGAGATCCTTTATGGGAGTAGATATAGTAATGTTACCAGCCATCCGATTCATAATCACCCCATGGATTGTGGGTGATAGTCACCATACTGTTATCAAATATGAGTCGATTCATGGCTATCCAGACCTCCCAGAAGAAGTAGAAAGGTAGGGATCTGAATCTATGTGGATTTTCATCCCATGTAGCAAGGGTCTCTGTAATTCTAAGAGGTCTCCAATTGGGAACAAGTATAAAAATAGAGAAAAGAGATCATATGCTTTGAATGAAAGGACAAGTAGGAAATAGATGGAGAATAAATTTAGAATGAGAGAGAGACAGGATACATTGTCTAGGGCCATAGAAACCCCATTTGATCAGGTTATCCCAAGTCAAGATTATGTTCTTCCACACCAGCCAGCTAAATAAAATAATTTTGTTTGGAATACTTCTAGACCAGAAAGGTTTGGAAGGAGTTGGCTCCTTTTTCTCCACCTACTTTTAAATGATATGTTGGTATGTCTCTACCATGATAATGGCCCCTTCGTACAGATCACCATCTAATGTAATGTAGTGTCTACCCGGATGAAGACAAACCCCCCTGTCTGCAGCAAGTCCAAGTAGGCTTGCCAAGAAACATCATCACCCCAAGCCAATCCTAAGCAGGACACTGATTTCCACACTGGACATCCTTGCTGCCAATGCGATATGACTTGCGAATGAAAAAATACCCCCTTTTGATCCAAAACATGCTTGAGATGTTCTTCCATGTGGTGTTCGGCTAGGAAGCCCCTGATTCTGTCCCTATCCAAAAGAATGTTTTGCCCATTCCCAAAGCACCATGCCATCTGGCCAGTGAAGATCTTCATCACCCTTCGAAATCCCTGCAAAATGTAAGACCCTTTTTTATGAGTGAAAGAGGTGTTTCTGAAGATCTGAAGGAGGGGAAGCCCATATAAATAATTGAGCTTGATTATTACCAGCCAAAGCCCCGAGCCATTGAGCGCCCTCCACAGGGATTTTAAGAGAAGGGCTTGTGAGAAGGAGCGCACTTCCAGAAGACCCCATCCCCCATACTGCTTGGGAATAGACAATGCTTCCAAATTCCATAAGTTTATTTTATTTGCTTCTTTGGCCCCTGACCAAATAAAATGTGAAATCGTTGCTTTGATTAGAGTGATAATTCGATGAGGGAGAAGGAAAAGGTGTGCCTAGAACACTGATAGTTATTGGAGAACCTCTTGTACTAGTACATACTGATCTCCTAGTGACAACCATCTATTTGTCCAGCACTAAGTTCTTCTTTTGAACTTGTCCACAAGCCACATCCAATCCTTAGACTTATATCCAGAGGGATTCAACCTAAACCCAAGATAGTTTAGGACATTCGAGATATGTTTTTGTTGTACACCAAATAGTTCTGCAATAAATTCGATCTCCCCTTTATCCTATTTGTGAATAGAAGAAGTGATTTGTTGACATTAATCCGCAGCCCAGAAGCCACCCCAAAATGTTGGAACAGGTAATGAAGATGGATCATCGAGTTCTAAGTAACCTGCCAAACACAAGAAGGTCATCCACAAATAAAGAGTGTGTAATAAATATATTTGGGGAGAAGGATATGCCCTCAAAGGAGTCCCTCTGATGTGCCTCCTTGAGAAGAGTACTAAAACCATTCATTACTAAAATAAAAATGAGAGGGTAAACGGAGCACCCCTGGTGAAGGCCACAACCTACCTTGGAAAACTCCGAGGGAAATCCATTTATGATAACATCATAGTTGAATGATGTGATACAAGCCATGATCCATCGGATATTTGGAAGAGAGATACCAATCTTCAGAAGAAGCAGATGGATAAATGACCAATCCACACAGTCGAATGATTTGAAGAAATCGAATTTCTTAAGTCGTTGTATGCACCATCATGCATATCACCCATTGCATATGTTGAATTGAGTGGATGCACATTCATCAAAAAGATTTTAGTTGATAAGAATATTCTCTTTTCATGCCCACATCTGCATGATGGTCCAGGCAAAGGATTATGATCCAATCTTTGTGTGGAAATATCACATGGAATCTGCATGATAGGGGCAGGTAGTAGAAATTGATGTTTACTCCAAAACATGATATGCGATGTTAGCCTTTTTCTTTGTGTTTTGAAACCTGCATAATCCAATTGATTTTCATTTAAACACACTAGTCACAATAAACTTCCTAGACCCCTATGGTCCAGTGACTTTATTTTCCTCTCTATAAGTTCTACTCTTAAACTTTTAGCGAATGATGAATTTTAAAAATATACATATATCTCTATTAATAAATGTAATAAAAAAATATAATATAATTTTAAAAATACAAAGACAAATTACATCAAGTGGTTTATATTAAGTTAAAGAAGGAGAAATATGACTTTAGGTGAATTTCTCTATTAAGAAGGAATGTTGAAGATAATGGAGAAATGTATTCTAGAATTTCGTTAGTTGAGCGAATGACAGATTAAGATTTATTTCTTATTCTTTAAGTTGTTCTAACTTCTTTATATGTGAAATTCCTCACTAGTAAGCTCCTCAATTTATTGAATATTAATTGTCTTCCAATTTTTATCAAAAAATACTAGATAAAAAAAATTAATTGCCCCATCTCATAAACAAAGACAATCCATAAACACATCACATTCAATGGAAAAAAAGTTATAGAGTTAAATTTATTGAAAATTAATTTCAAATATAGAGATTTTAATGTATTTGTAATTTAAATCACTAGGTTTATTACATCAAATATAAATATGAGGTAACAAAATCAATAAAATATGAGGTAACAAAATCAATAAAAACATATATTATAGTTATCATCTCCACACAAAAAAATTGAAAACAAATTGAAGTGAAAAGAGTTTGCAGGCACTCTTAAATGTGTGAGTGGTATGAAAATTTGTGCACTCTTCTAAAACACATGCACACTTTCAAGAACACATATATGCTTTTATGAGTATAATTTCTCTTTTGTGACTATATTCTTTTGTACATGCAATGTTTATATATATTAACTATCAAGAATTATACAGACGCAATGTGCAAAGCTATTTGACCATGCCAAGAGCATATAAGTCAACTATTTGACCATGTCAATAAAAAATAACTCAATCAACCGACTGCCAATAATTAATTATTCCAACACTACATATTAATTATGCCCATTGAATGCTTAAACATCTAGAACACTTCAATTTTATCTAAGAAAATCAAAACTTGTTTGTCAATAGTTTTGTCAATATATAAATTAATTATTATTTTGACTTACAAAATTATAGATATATATCACCATTATTTATAAGAACCCTTATAGAATGATATCTAGTATATAGGTTCTCAATATTTTAGTGAAAAACTTGATTCTTAGAGACAATTTTGATTCAATTGGTGTAAGAAAAAATTGTAGTTGGCCATTATTATCGTTGTTCAAGATCATTCAATACTCTTTGTAACTAAACTAATTCACAAGCTATTGTTGTGGTTGTTAGATATTCAACTTCTTTTGATTAAATCATAACAATGGGTTGTAACTTTTGGATTCCCATGAAATTTCACCTGAACCACTCGAGAAGAAAGACATACATTCAAGTACTCATTCTACCATCTAAGTTACCTAAAAAATCATACTTTGTTATAGTCAACCAAAAACTTATCCTCAACTCTTTAGTATCAAGCACCATATTTTGTTGTTCCTGCATTTTATCCCAAACAACTTTTGTGAGCTTGATGCTTTTCTTTAAATATCTCCATGAACCAAAAAATTAATATAATTGCACACAAAATTTATGGTCTATTGGTAGTGACATACACGAAACTACCAACTAATATGTTTAAAAATGTAACATCCACATTTGAACCTTCATCTTCTTTGCTAAGTTTTTTTTTTCCATTGTTATCTCGCAATTCATCATTCTAAAAATTAATGCATATTCATATGACATATAAAGATTCAAGAATCTAACAAATCTATCCAAGTACATCATGGATCTCAAATTTATATTTCAAGGTACTTTAGATAATTATTGATAATTTTGTTTATTGAAAGCCATATCATCAACATATAAACCAACAACTAGAACTTCCTATTGGTAATCTACCTATGTATATAGAGATAGTTCATTGTTTCCTCTACTACATCAATGGTCGATAAAATAATGTTTTATCTTCTTGTACCAAGCACTTGTAACTTTCTTGACCTCATAGATCACTTTCCACAACCTATATATGTTAGCTTATTATCCTTTTATCTCATATCCCATTGTTTCTACACATAAACTAAATGTCATTTACGAATAAAAAATTCATGTCTATTTGGTATAACATTCATTTGTTTTAATCATATATTATTAATATTTCCCTTATTATATGTAATGTAGTCACTAGCATAAAAATATTTCCAAAATGAATTCTAGGTTGTTGCGCAAACCTCTTTTCTACTGGTCTTTCCTTGTATCTTTCAAATTCACCCTTTACATTAAATTTGGAATATAAATCCAACCAATATTTTCCCTATTTGGTAAATCCACTAGATCCCATGTATTATTATTTTACGTGGAATCTTTCTCCTCATTCATGAAATAGACCCAATTCTCTTCTTTCACCAAGTCTTAAAAACACATTTGTTAGCATTTAAATAATGAAAAGTTTGAATAGCTATTTAATTGTTCATAAATATTTTTTAGACTTCTTGTTTTTCTAGTGTTTGGTCCAAAATCATTACATGGTTGATAACATGAGATACATTAACCTAATTACATTTATTACTCTCCTTGTACTTGAATTCTTGGATTTCTTGTTGGAGACTCTCAAATAGGTGATTGAGCTTGTGTACATTGTTGTTGTGTTTACTCACTCGACTCTTCTACATAAATTTAGCAATAAGGAATTGTTATTCCAATAATCATAGTGTTTTCACCTCTATAATTTCTAAAGGATGAAGACAACCATGGAGTGAAACATTAAACCATCTTTGGAGTCCAGGGCCTAGCCTTCCTGGGCGTATAGAGGGATCTCTCTATTTTATGATTTAACTTGATAAATATAAGTGGTGATATTAGGTTATTTATAGAAATGATGGTTTCTTTGAAGATTTGGTTGAGGCAGCAGAAGAGGGTCATTGGGCTATGGAGTCAAACAAGTGTAAACAAACTCAAATAGATGAATAATTGAGGTCAGGTGCAACCAGGAAAGCTAGTCATGTCAATGGATCTTTACAGCTTGTGAAATGGAAAATAGGAGGGGATTAAGGTTTAACAGGAATGCAGAGCAGATTGTCTCTAAATTATACATTCTGGTCTCAACATGGATGCAGAGCATACCATCTCTGAATTTTGCATCCAAGTCTTAGAGGAAAAGATAATGTACTGTTTCAAGACTGAGCAGGGTACCCTATGGTAAATCCTACACAAAAATTTCTATCCGTAGTAAAGAAATAAAGCAGCATGTAAAATAGAATAATGAAAAATTACATGGGAGAAGCACTTCACCACAGATCATAACACAAGAATTTGGAAAACAACATACTCATTCATTCATCCAAAAGAGAGTGCTTACAACAAGCAGAATCTATTACAATGGCATTTTCCCCTTCTGGGACTCACTCATACTGCTAATGCATACAATATTTATAAAATTCTTAAGTCAGTTTAATCTGTCTATTGCAGTGATTACATTCAAGCAAAGCCTGGCAAGTGGAAACATGTAGGTGGTGATAAGACAAGCTTATCCTCCAACAGTAGCTTTCAGTAGTCTTCTATTTATTACAGAGTGGTTGGAAACTAGCTCTGTAATGCCAAAGAGGTAGCAAATAAAATATTACTGACATCTGGCCCTACTCCTTAACAAACCGACATTGGGTAATTAAGTTTGGTGTAGCGCTGGCTACTTTCATTGATTAGTAACTATGATGATGTGTTTTTTCTGAATTTTCGTTTCTGCTGGTGTACCATAATAGTTCTACACGAATGCCCTTTCCATGACTCAACTTCCTTTTTTTTCACTCCTTGTCGAGGCTTACTCTACCATAAGTCTTTCTGTCATGGTTTAGCCCCTTTTCATCATAAAATAGTGCCCAAAACGCATACAGCCTGATTCGAAATCCTTTAGATTTTAGCGAGATAACCACATTGCATCCATGCCAACACTTTGCATGGCGCAAGAGTTAAACTTTACCTTTGACACTTATCTTATAAGATTTTCTATTTGCGATTTGTGATCAGGCCCCACCACATCGCACATCGCACGTTGATACTCTTAACATTTACCTCTAATGGTAATCCTTTAAAGCTTTGTGATTTGCAATTTTGCAATCTGGTCCCACCATATCGCATACCACACTTTGAGACTTTTAAAATTTACCTCCCACGGTAGTCCTTCGAAACTTGTAATGTGCGATTTTGATCAGATCGTATCACGAAAAACTTAAAGTTATGGCTGCTTAAAGGTAATTTATAAAAGGTGTGAAGTGTGCCATGTGACGTGCTAAATGCAGGAAAGTGTGAAATTGTGGAAGATAAGGAAAATATGAAATACAAAGGTTTGCACGCAGATTTTGGTAATATATGAAGGTTGGATGGGTCCCACCAAATCGCATCGGTGGAGTTTTATGTTTTGGTGATGAATTTAAGAAGAAAAGGTTGAACATGTGGGGTGAGCAGTTTAGGAAATAGGTAAGGCTTTAAATGATATGGCTGCTAGTGGGTGGGTGGAGTTATAACAATAGAATTGCAAACTTTAATATAAATGGGTTTGAAGAGTAATAATTCCCAAAGGTTATGTATGTGAGTTTTTGGGGATTGAATGGGATTCAGAGCATTGGAGTTAAAAATTTGGGAAGATGAAATGGATGAGGGAAGTATGGATTTTTCTCACCATCACACTTAATCTCCAACACTTTCCTCTTTCAACTAAACCAAAGGCAAATATATTCATTTGACGCTCTTGATAGTCATGATTTCCCTTTCTTTCTCTAAAAATAAATGATGGTCATAGAGTATTATTTTCAGAATGAATAATATAAACAATAATCAGTCACCTTGTGATAATTTTAAATACAAGAGTCTAACAGTGGCTCCAGCTAGGGATGGCAGCTCCTTTAGGAGGTGTCAAGAACATGGTAGACTAAGAACACCGTGGACTAGTGGCCTGATCCATTGGGCTGATCCAAAATCTGCAACTTAATCTACTAGAAAACCTTTGTGGCTGACAATCTGATATCAAAACTCTCTGCAAACTGAAGTCTAAAATACACTTGTACTGAAAGCAATTTGAAACTAAATCTGGAAAGATGCTTAGAGTACTGAGCTTATTTTCACACGTACCTACTCTACTATACTAAAATTTTTGTTGTTCTAAATGATACAATAATGCTAGTGCATCCAATCAATTAGCAGCAGAAACAGATGTAAAATTTGATTGCTTGTCACTAAACTTAGTAGTATAACTTCATTATATGTCCTCATAACCAAAGTTATAATATGTAATGGAAAATTCTGATGTATTTTATCCTTATTGAGAGTACATGTTTGAACATTTCAGCTAATAAGAACCTCTATATAATCTGCTATAGGATCAACAAAGGCATGATGTATAATATTTGCTTCTATGCCTTCAATGAATAGTTGATCAATTGTATCCCTAATATTAACGCTTGAAACCTCATCTTCAGTTTGGTACTTGAAAGCACAATCATATGTAACTCGAGAGGTAGAACAATTTCCTCTTGCTTAGGGGAAGGAAGATTTTCCAAGAATTATTTAGAGTCTATGAATTTATATGACTGAATTTGAGAATTCAAAACTTCAATACCTGTTTCATATCTTTCAAAAAATATCCCCAGAAAACATGTTTTAGCTTTAGGCCTAAATTTTCTTGATTTCAAAATAAGAAAGATAGCCCCTAGGAAATCTTCGTCAAGCTGAAATTCTGATAACTGATTCTTGAATTCATTTAAAAGTTCACTAGATAGAAGCTTTGCCAAAAACCTTGTCATCTTGTTCAACAGGAACTCTGGTCAGCATGTTGTGCAGTCGCCATGAATCCTCAATAGCTGAGTTCTTTGAACCATGGAGTCACTAGCTGAATAATGCATCCTTCTTGTGTCTAGTCACTGTCAGCCACCAATAATCAGGTCTAAACTTTTATGTATTTTATGAGGAAGGTATACTTTGTCCCTAATGGAGTCGCCATTATGTTGTCACTCTGTAATTTCTGAATGCTAAAGAGAGAACCACAGAGTGAAACATCGAACAAGCTTTGGAGTCCAGGACCTAACCTTTGTGGGATCAGAGAGCACTCTCCTTGTTTCATGATTTAACTTAAAAAATATAATTGCCGATATTAGGCTAGTTATAGAAATAAGGGTTTGTTTGAAGATTTGGTTGAGGTAGCAGTAGAGGGCCATTGGGCTATGGAGTCAAACAGGTGTAAAAAAACTAAAATACATGAATAACTAAGGCCAGGCGAAACCACATAAGCTATCCATGTCAGCTTGTGAAATGGAAAAGAGGAGGAGATTAAGGTTTAACACGAATGCAGAGCATACCATCTCTAAATTCTAGATTCTGGTCTCAACGTGGATGCAGAGCAAACCGTCTCTGAATTATGCATCCAAGTTTTAGAGGAAAACATATTGTATTTTTTTAGGACTGAGCAGGGTACCCTATGGTAAAGCCTACAAAAAAAATTGTATCTGCAGTAAATAAAGAAAACAATATGTAAAACAGAAGAATCACAAATTACATGGGAGAAGTACTTCACCACAGATCATAACACAAGAATCTAGAAAACAACATACTCATTCACTCATCCAAAAGAGAGTGCTTACAACCAGCAGAATCTATTATAATGGATTTTCCCCTTCTGAGCCTCTCTCATACTCCTAATGCATACAGTATTTATAAAAAACTTAAGCCGGTTTAATTTTCCTACTGCAGTGATTACATTCAAGCAAAACTAGACAAGTGGAAACATGCAGGTGGTGATAAGACAAGCTTAGCCTCCAACAATGGCTTTTAGCAGCCCGTTATTTATTACGGAGTGGTTATAAACTGGCTCTGTAATGCTGAAGAGGCATCAAATAAAATATTACTGGCATCTGGCCTCGGTTTTCAGCAAATCGGTGTTGGGTAATTAAGTCTGGTGCAGCGCTGGCTACTTTCATTGATTAGTAATTGCGCTGATGTGTTTTTGTTTCCTTTTCATTTTTGTTGGTATATCATAATATTTCTTCACGAATTCCCTTTGCCCGACTCGACCTCCTTTGTTTTCATTCCATGTCGAGGATTACTCTACCATAAGTCTTTCTGTCATGTTTTAGCCCTCTTTCTTCATAAAAAAACGTGCAAACTGCATACACCCGGATCTGAAATCCTTTATATTTCAGCGATATAACCACATCGTATCCATGCCAACATCGCACTTCGCATGGTGCAAGAATTAACTTTACCTTTGACACTTACCTTCTAAGATTTGCGATTTGCGATTTGCGATCAGGCCCCTCCGCATCCCACATCGCACGCCGACACTCTTAACATTTACCTCACACGGTAACCCTTTGAAGCTTTGTGTTTTATGATTTTGCGATTTGGTCCCATCGTATCACATACCGCACTTCGACATTTTTAACATTTGACTCCCGTGGTAGTCCTTTCAACCTTGCGATGTTCGATTGTGCTCGGTTCCCATCGCGAAAAAATTAAAGTTGCGGGAACTTAAAGGTAAGTTATAAAAGGTGTGAAGTGCACCATGTGATGCCCTAAATGCAGGAAAGTGCAAAAAGGTGGAAGGTAAGAAAAATATGAAATAAAAAGGTTTGCATGCGGATTTTGGTAATATATGAAGGTTGGATGGGTCCCACCAAATTGCATCGGTAGAGTTTTATGTTTTGTTCATGAATTTAAGAAGAAAATTTTAGGAATATTGCTTCTGTGATCCATAAATTGTGAAAAAAATCTTTCGGTAAAAATCACATCCAAATAAATTTGGTCTAAACTTGTGGGGTGCGAAGTGCAAGCAAGGGGTAAGACTTTAAATGATACGGCTCCTAGTTGGTGGGCGGATTTATAACAATAGAATTGTAGACTTTAATATAAATGGGTTTTTAGAGTAATAAGTCCCAAAGGTTATATATGTGGTTTTAGGGGGTTTATGTTGGGTGTGGAGCCTGATTATCTTGTTTATTTTGTATCACAACATTGGACTCTTGTACCTTAATGTGGTGGCAATGCTGTCCATAATTAAACACTGCCTAGGGGGGTCTAGGGGGGGTGGCTGCGACTTTATGGTGCCCCCCTCTGGCAGGGGGTTTTGGGGGCAGTGCCCCTGACGCTAAAAATAGATGTAAAATTGCCTTGTAAAAGTATAGTAATTTCTAGTCAATCTGGGCCATTCATTAGGCGAATGATCTGATGGTAGAAGTTATGTTTAGTTTAGGGTTTTTTTCCCTAGAAGGAAACCCCTCGCTTTGTATGAGGGTATTGTATTACGGCTATGTATCGTATAAGATTTTGTCAGAGCGAGAAACAAATAGGGAGACTGTGAGAGAGAATAAAGGATATTACAGCAGATCTGTTGTAGGTTGTGTATCTTCATTTTTCTGGATAATAGAAAGGAAGGAGAGCTTGTTCGAGGTTGATGTAGCCCAAACTAGGTGAACCACGTATATATGTGCCTCTTTGATTTTATGTGTTTTGTGTGCTTGTGTTTTCCACATGTTTTATGTGTTTCATTGCTCTGTAATATATATAATTTTCAAACAACTGGTATCGAAGCCGAAGGTCTATTTGGCTAATAAACTCGCAGGAAAGAAGGGTTCTTGGTTCGAGTGGGAGCAATGGCAGAAGATGGTAAGTTTAGTGTCGAGAAATTTAACGGCCAAAAATTCCCGCTGTGGAAGATGCAGATGGAAGATTATCTATATCAGAAATATCTCTACCTACCATTGCGCGGAAAAACAAATAAGCTGATGGTTATGACAGACGCAGAATGGGAGATTCTCGATAGAAAGGCACTCGGAACAATACGGTTGTGCCTTGCGGTGCCGGTAGGCTTCAATATTTCGAAGGAAACAACAACATAGGGTTTTATTAAGCCGTTGGAAAAATTATATGAAAAACCCTCATCCTCAAACAAGGTATTCCTTATGAAACATTTATTTAATATGAAGATGTCGGAAGGTGGATTTGTTGCAAACCATTTAAATGATTTTAATACAGTTACCAGTCAGTTAAGTTCTGTAGGGGTAAAATTTGATGATGAAGTTAGGGCTCTTTTATTTCTATGCTCATTGCCAGAAAGCTGGAATGGTTTAGTTATGGCCATTAGTAACTCTGTCTCTGGATCTAGTACTTTAAATTTTGATGATGTTTTCGGTGCTATCCTTAGCGAGGAAATGCGACGGAAAAGCTCCGGTGAGACATCGGGTAATGCTTTGAGTGCAGAGTCTAGGGGAAGAAAAATGGAAAGAGGAAAGAGCTCAAGATATCGCAGTAAATCAAGGAAAGGCAGATCCAAGTCCAGATCAGGGATAGTGTGCTAGAAATGTAGAAAGAAAGGACACCTGAAGAAAGATTCTACATCTCGAAAGGGAAAAGAAGGAGATGCACAACAAGAAAACAATCATGAAACAAATGTGACAGGTGATGTGTTACAAGATGCTTTGGTTCTTTCTTTTGAAAATGTTACTGATTCTTAGGTTGTAGATTCAGGGGCCTCGTTCTATGCCACACCTGATAAGAAATATTTTCATGACTATGTTCAAGGAGATTTTTGACAAGTTCTTTTGGGTGATGATAAACCCTGTAAAATTGTTGGAATGGGTAAGGTTCTTGTAAAACGACAGAATGGAAACCAATGGCTATTAAAGGAGGTAAGGCATATTCCAGATTTAAAGAAAAATATGATTTCAACAGGGTAGTTAGGTGGTGAAGGTTGTGTGACAACTTTCACAGATAAAACTTGGAAGGTCACCAAAGGAGCCCTGGTAATAGCGAAAGGTGAAAAGGTTTGTACATTGTATTTATGCAATGGTATTTCTAACTCTGTTAATGATTTAACTTCCAAAGGAGCAGATGCAGCATTATGGCATCATAAGCTCAGACACATGAATGAGAAGGGGATGAGGATTCTTCACTCAAGAAATTTGTTGCCAAGTTTGAAGAATGTTGATTTGGATTTTTGTGAGAATTTCATTTATGGAAAACAAAAGAGAGTCATATTTCTCAGAGTTGGGAAAGAAAAGAAGAGCGAAAAATTAGAGCTTATGCATACAGATGTATGGGGACCTGCTCAGGTATCATCTCTTAGTGGCTCTCGTTATGATGTTACTTTTATTGATGATGCAACTAGAAAAACTTGGATTTATTGTATTTAGAATAAATCTGATGTATTTGATACTTTCAAGAAATGGAAAGCTTTGGTTGAGATTGAGACAGGAAAGAAGTTGAAGTGTCTCAGATCAGAAAATGGAGGTGAATATTGCAGCAAAGATTTTGATAGGTATTGTTCAGAGCATGGAATTCGCAGAGAGAAGACATTTCCAAGAACACCACAAGAAAATGGTGTGTCAAAAAGGATGAACAGAACAATCATGGAGCATGCAAGGTGCATGAGATTGCATGCAGGATTGCCTTTACAATTTTGGGCAAATGGTGTCGATAATGTTGTTTATCTAATAAACAAAGGGCCTTCAAGTTCCTTGGATGGTGGTATTATAGAGGAAGCATGGATAGGTTAAAAGGTAAACTACTCTTTTTGAAAGCCTTTTGGCTGTGAGGCCGTTGTCCATATTAATAAAGAAAATAGAACAAAGCTTGAGGAAAAATCAAAGAAATGTACCTTTATTGGATATGGTGTTAATGATTTTGGTTATCGCTTATATGATTATGAAAATCACGAAATCATTAGGAGAAAAGATGTAATATTCAATGAAAAGGTATTGTATAAGAATCAATTGCAGGAAAAGAAAAAGGAAAAAGAAAACAAAGAATACATAGTTCTTGATGAGATCATAGAAAAATTAAAGGTGCCTGAAAATAATAATAATCGACAGCCACAACAACAACAACCACCACAATAGCAATAGGCACCTCAAACACCTGAAAGTGGTGTTAGAAGATCTACCAGGATAAGTAGACCCCCTGGATGATACTCTCCTTCATTATATTATTTATTGTTGACTGATTCTGGTGAACCTGAATGTTATGAAGAAGTAATGCAGGTTGAAAGCAGGAAGAAGTGGGAGCTAGCCATGGAAGAAGAGATGAACTCCTTAATGCATAAACAGACTTGGGACTTAGTCAGGTTGCTTGCAGGTAAAATTACATTGCAGAATAAATGGGTTTACGGGTTGAAGGAGGAAGATGGAGGAAAACAGAGGTACAAAGCTAGACTTGTGGTGAAGGGGTTTGCAAAAAATAAAGGTATCAATTTTGATGAAATATTTTCTCCTGTTGTTAAGATGACTTCAATCAGAACTATTTTAATTCTTGTAGTAGCGAAATATTTACATCTTAAATAGTTAGATGTAAAGACAAAAAATCTCCATGGAGATTTGGAGGAAGAGATCTATATGGAGCAACCAGAAGGATATGAGGTAAAAGGGAAGGAAAAATTAGTGTGCAAGTTAAAGAAGAGTTTGTATGGCTTAAAACAGGTTCCAAGGCAATGGTATCTAAATGTTGATAGGTTTATGTCTGAACAAGATTATACTAGATGTCACTATGATCATTGTGTTTATATGAAAAAGCAAAATGATGGCAGCTATATTATATTGTTATTATATGTAGATGAGATGCTTGTTGCAAGGTCTAACATGCAGGAAATAAATGTGCTCAAAAGAAAATTGGCAAATTCATTTGCAATGAAGGATTTGGGAGCTGCAAAACAAATCCTTGGTATGAGAATAAGTAGAGATAGGAAAAATCACAAATTAACACTGTCTCAGAATGAGTACATACAAAAGGTGTTGAAAATATTTAATATGCAGAATGAAAAACCAGTTAGTACACCTTTTGCTAGCCATTTCAATCTTAGTAAGGAGATGTGCCCAAGACCCAAGAAGAAATGGACTATATGTCTAAAGTTCCATATGCATCAGCAGTTGGAAGCTTAATGTATGCAATGGCCTGTACAAGGCTTGATATTGCACATGCAGTGGGAGTTGTAACAAAGTACATGAATAATCCAAGAAAAGAAAATTGGATGGCAGTGAAATGGATTCTCAGATATTTGAGAGGTACCAAAAATCAAGCATTATTCTTTGGTGGTTCAAACATTGCTCTACAGGGATACGTTGATGCAAATATGGCAGGTGATAGAGATAACAGGAGGAGCACTATAGGATATGTGTTTACTGTAGGTGGAACAACTGTCAATTGGGTTTCAAAAATTCAAAGTGTTGTTGCACTTTCAACAACAGAAGCAGAGTATGTTGTTGCTACAGAGTCTAGTAAGGAAATGATTTGGTTACAAAGGTTTATGGATGAATTGGGTAAGGATCATGATATGGGCACGTTATAAAGTGATAGCCAAAGTGCCATTCATCTTTCAAAGAACTCATCATTTCATTCTAGGACTAAACACATACAGCTCAAGTACCATTTCATATGGTCAATATTGGAAGATGGACAGTTGAAGCTGGAAAAGATACACACTAGCCAGAATCCTGCAGATATGCTAACAAAATTTGTAACGAGGGAGAAACTGAGATTATGCTCAGTTTCAATTGGTCTTCAAGGATGACGATGAAGATGAGAAACAACCAGGTCCAAAGAGGAGCCATTTTCCAGCAAATGAAGCAGTGGCAGAGTTGCTACAATCAGTTTCCAAGTGGGAAAATGTTGGGTGTGGAGCCTGATTATCTTGTTTATTTTGTATCACAGTGTTGGACCCCTATACCTTAATGTAGCGGCAACGCTACCCATAATTAAACGTTTTTTGGGGGGCCCAGGGGGGGGGGGGGGGGGTGGCTGCGACTTTATGGAGCTCCCCCCTCGCAGGGGGTTTCGGGGGCAGTGCCCTAGAAGCTAAAAATAGATGTAAAATTTCCTTGAAAAGTATAGTAATTTCTAGTCAATCTGGGCCATTCATTAGGTGGATGATCTGACGGTAGAAGTTATGTTTAGTTTAGGGTTTTTTGCTCTATAAGGCAACCCCTCGATTTGTATGAGGGTATTGTATTGCGGCTGCGTATCCTATGATATTATCTTAGAGCGAGAAATAGATAGGGAGACCGTGAGAGAGAACATAGGATATTACAGCGGATCTGCTATAGGTTGTGTCTCTTCATTTTGCTGGATAATAGAAAGGAAGGACTGGCTGTTCGAGGTGGACATAGCCCAAACTGGGTGAACCACGTATATCTATGTCTCGCTGATTTTATGTGTTTTGTGTGCTTGTGTTTTCTGCATATTTTATGTGTTTCATTGCTCTATAATATATATAATTTTCTAACAGTTTGATTGGGATTCAGAGCATTAGAGTGAAGAATTTGGGAAGATGAAAGGTAAGAAGAGGGAAGATGGAATGAATGAGGGTAGTATGGATTTTTCTCATCATCACACTTAATCAACAACACTTTCCTCTTTCAAATGAACTAAATGTAGATAGATTCATTTGATGCTCTTGATAGTCAGGATTTCCCTTTCTTTCTGTGAAAATAAATGATGGCCATAGAATATTATTTTCAGTATGAAAAATCTAAACAATAATCAGTCACCTTGTGATATTGTGAAATACAGGAGTATAATAGTGGCTCCATTTGGGGATGGCAACTCCTTCCATAGCTGTCAAGAATGTCGTATAATAAGAACATCGTAGACTAGTTACCTGATCCATTCGGCTGATCCCAAATCTGCAACTTAATCTTCTACAAAACCTCTGTGGCTGACAATATGAAATCAACACTCTCTGCAAACTGAATTCTAGAATACACTTATACTGAAAGAAAATTAAAACTAAAACTAGAAATATTCTTAGATTATTGAGCTTATTTGCACACCTACCTACCCTACTCTACTGAATTTTTTTTTGTCATAAATGATACAATAATGCCAGTGCAACCGGTCAATTAGCAGTAGAAACAGATGGACAACTTGACTACTTGTTAGGATACTTAATAGTATAACTTGATTATGTGTCCTCATAACCAAAGTTAGAATATGTAATGGCAACTGCTGATGTATTTGATCCTTATAGAGAGTACATGTTTGACCATTTGAGCTAATAAGAACCTCCATATAATCTGCTATAGGATCAATAAAAGCATGATGTGTAATATTTGGTTTTATGCCTTCAATGACTAGTTGATCAGTTGTATCCATAATATTAACCCTTGAAAACTCATCTTCAGTTTGCTACTTAAAAGCACAATAATCCTCAATATGTAAGTCAAGAGGTAGTACAATTTCCTCTTGCTTAGGGGAAGGAGTATTTTCCAAGAATTCTTTAGGTTCTATGAATTTATATGACTGAATTTGAGAATTCAAACGTTCAATACTAGTTTCATATCCTTCAACAACTATATCTAGAAAACATGTTCTAGCTTCAACGCTAAATTTTCTTGATTTCAAAATAAGAAATACAACCCCTAGGAAATCTTCATCATGCTGAAATTCTGATAAATGATTCCTAAATGAATTTAAAACTTCACTAGATAGAAGACTTGCCACAAACCTTGTCATCTTATTGAGCAGGAACTCTGGTCAGCATGTTGTGGAGCTGCCATGAATGCTCAAAAGCTGAGTTCTTTGAATCATGGAATCACCAAGTGAATAATGTAACCTTCTTGTGTCTGGTCACTATCCACCATCAGTAATCATATATGAAGTTTGATGTACTTTCTGAGGAAGATAAACTTCGTCCCCAGTGGAGTTTCCATTAATTTTGTCACTCTACAATTTCTGAAGGCTGAAGACAGAACCATGGAGTGAAACATCAAACCAGCTTTGGAGTCCAGGACATAGCCTTCCTGGGCTCAGAGAGGGCTCTCTCTATTTTATGATTTAACTTGATAAATATAAGTACTGATATTAAATTAGTTATAGAAATGTGTGTTTGTTTGAAGATTTGGTTGAGGCAGCAGAAGAGGGTCACTGGGCTATGGAGTCAAACAAGTGTAAAAAAACTCAAATATATGAATAACTAAGGTCAGATGAAACCAGGAAAGCTAGCCATGTCAATGGATCTTTAAATCTTGTGAAATGGAAAAGAGGAGTAGATTAAGGTTTAACAGGAATGTAGAGCAGACCATCTTTGAATTATACATTCCGGTCTCAACATGGATGGAGAGCAGACCGTCTCTAAATTCTGCATCCAAGTCTTAGAGGAAAAGATATTGTACTATTTCAAGACTGAGCAGGGTACCTGTTAGGTCCCCATATTACTAGTGTAGTCCCTTATTTTTATTAGTATAGCCCCCTTATTTTTATTGTTCTGCCCCTGTAACCCCCATATTGTTATTGTTGTTCCCTTACATTATTATTGTTAACTCAGCTAGGATTATATTGTGATCCCATGGACACCTATATATGGAAGGATGTTTTGTCATTTGTATCATCCAAGAATTGTTCATTTATATAATATATTGGAGGTTTCCCCCTCGAAGTGGTATATTTCTAAGGCGTTGATCTCTCTTCTCTTCTATTTTTGGAGGTTGTTTCATAACATTTGGTATCAGAGCTTTGGATTCTAGGGTTTCACTGCTCCAAATAGGTCATCGTGGCATTTTATCTAACATTTTTTTCTACGAAGGTTCAGAAGCTAAAATTTTTAGAGTCTGAAGCCGAAATCCTAAGGAATGTCGTGGAAAAATTTTAGATCTTGGTTCAAAATAGTTTCAGAGATATGATCTCTGGAAGTTAGGGATTTTTGCATGCTCCTCAATTTAACCTAAACAGGTCATCGTGGAATTTTGGCAATAAAAAATTTTCTACGAGGGTTCAAAATCTAAAATGTTTACAGAGGAAAGCCAAAATCCTGAGGAACGTTATGGACAAATTTCATATATTTATTCGCAATATTTTCGGAGATATGATCTGTGGAAGTTAGTGTTGTTTCAGGCTTCCAAATTTCATCTCAAAGAAGTGACCCTGGGAAAATTTTCATAACTCTCACTCTAAGCATAGGATTGGCATTATGTAAAAATTGGCCATAAGTACACAGAATTAAGTTCCCTTTATCTCAATTTCAAAGCCAAAGGATTAAACAATGACACGTGGTACACCATATAATTTCGCTCTACTGAACTAGTCCATAATTAGGTCATTATGGGAGATTGGGTATATATTTGTCTTGAAGAATCAAAATTAGGTGAGACCTATGGCAATTGAAAGACACTTCAGAGGGCTACTGTAGGGCAAAAATTTAGATATTGAAGATCCAAAATCACATAGATAATTTAGTTTCAATATCGAGCTCCTCAAATCAATAAAAAGGTGTGTATTTGTTTTTCGAATTGCATAAGTCTTGTGTGAAATTTTTTTTTGAATTGATTCCAAGGGAATATTGTAGAATAGATATCAGTATTAGATTATAAAATACCTCCTAAAAAGAATTCAACACCCATTAATTCTTTATAAGGCTCTACTATGACTCATGAAGACGAAGAATTGCAACATGACATATCAAAATTACAAGAGCAACTGCACCAATTTTGCTCTTGCAAAGAGAAACAAAAAATGAAATGAAAGCTTTGAAGAAAGGCATGGAAGATAATATGGATGGCATGGCAGCTGGCATGGAAGCTAATATGGATGACATGAAAGAGAACATGGAAAAAATGAAGAATGATCTAAATGCACACATGGAAGGTTTGAAAAAGTTGATACAAGAAATGTTTCCTAATACCGAAAAGATAGTAGAGGAAACTCATGATGAGAACAAAATAAATGTTAATCGTGACTTCATAAACTCTAATGTTGGATGGAAGAACCACCATATTCCAAAGATGGATATGAGGAAGTTTGGTAGCAAGGATACCGTAACATGGATACTACAGATGGAGCAATATTTTGACCTCAATAATGTGCAAAAGACACGAAAGGTACACATTGCAACTTTACGTTTAGAACAAAATACATTTGTATGGTATCAATGACTTTTCTCCCATAAAAAAATTGTCACTTGGTCAATTTTTATGGAGGAAATGATAACACATTATGATAAATCTCAAACAAAAGGGTTCAGTGGTGGAGCACATTGAGGAGTTCCAAAAATTCAATATAAGGGTAACTTATATTCGAGAGGAACACAGGATTGATGCCTTCATAGGGACCTGAATTTCGCGTTTGGGAACCTGATTCATTGGAGAAGGAATTCAGGTTGGCAAGAAAAATTAAATGTAAAATTATGGTGACAAGGAAGCCTACCACTCACATATATAAAGATGGAAGTGTTGCTACTCCTAGACTTCCACAACCTACAAGGTTGACACCACAACAATTGGAAGAAAAAAGAGAAAAATGGCTTTGCTACAGTTGTGATCGCAAATACAATAAAGTTCATAATTTTGATGAGAAGAAATTATTTTACATATATTTTGAAGAGGAGGAAGAAAATGAGCAAGAAACTTCAAAAGAAGAGGATATACACCAGGAACCAACCCTAGAGAAAGAAGAAATGAGTCTGACCATATTCTGTAATGCATTGGCTGGAATTACCACTCATCGAACTCAAGATAGAAAATATCAAGAAGAAAAATGTATTGATTGATTAAGCAGCACTCATAAATTTATTCATTGTAAAATGGCAAGAATTAGAATTGTTTCCTATACCAATAAAATGTCAAGTCATGAACACAAATGGAGGAACTATAAATTGCTCTTGGAAAAAACATCAATACTCGAAGCTAACCATGGGGGAATATGTATTGAATAGTCCAATTCTTTCCATTCCAATGGGAGGTGCTGATGTTGTACTAGGAGTACAATGGTTACAATATTTGGGGACGGTAGCTTTTAATTTTCAACAACTTTTCTTGAAATTTTTTTTCGGAAGGAAAGGAAATCAAATAATGGGGTATCATAGGGAAGCTGAGAAAGATAATAAGCTCTAATGTGATGAAAAATCTTCTAAAGAAATAACAACGAGGTGTAATTTCATAATTATGCTCACTAGAAGTTCCAACATCAAAATCATGTATTTCTCCAGATCTCCAAAATGTCTTGGAAAATCATTCCAAGGTGTTTGATACTCCCAAAGGACTCCCACCTATTCGTGATCATGATCATGCTATTCATTTTGATTCCAGGAAGTGTTCCTCCAAACATCAAGCCTTACAAATATCCTTATGTCCAAAAGAGAGAAATTGAACATATGATTGCAGAAATGTTAGAAGTTGGTATAATTAAACCTAGTCAAAGTTCTTTCTCTGCTCCAGTAGTGTTGGTGCACAAGAACAATGGATCATGGTGCATGTTCCTAGAATATAGGAGCTTAATAAGCTCACTATTAAATATGAATTTTCCATTCCTGTGATTGATGAATTATTGGATGAATTACATGGCACTATTTATTTTACCAAGTTGGATATTCATTAAGGATATCATAAAATTAGAATGAATACTGGAGATATTTTGAAAACAAAATTTCAAACTCATGAGGGTCATTATGAATTTTTGTTCATGCCTTTTGGCCTTAGCAATGCACCTTCTACATTTCAAGGATTGATGAATTCCATTTTCAAACCCTTCCTTAAAAAAATGGTGCTAGTATTTTTTGATGACATACTAATCTACAGCAGGTCTTGGAAGGATCATGTTCAACATGTTGACAGGTGCTCAAACTATTGGAGGAGAAACAATTATATGCAAAAAAATCCAAATTTTTCTTTGGAGTAAAAGAGGTTGAATATCTAGGTCATATTGTATCTCATGAGGGTGTTAAGGTAGACCCTAACAAAATTAAATCCATTAAGGAATGGAAAGTCCCCACAACCATAAAGAAGCTGCGAGGATTTATTGGGTTAACAAGGTATTATTGCAATTTTTTTAAGAATTATGGGAGAATGGCAACACCTCTAACAACATTATTGAAGAAAGATGAATTTTCATGGACTTTTGAAGCAACTAAGGCCTTTAAACATATTAAAGAGGAAATGTGCCTAGCACCAGTCTTAGCTACGCCAAACCTCACAAAAACCTTTATTGTGGAATGTGATGCCTCAGGAAATGGAATTGGTGTTGTGTCAATACAAGAAGGAAGACCCATTGTTGTTGAAAGTCGTCCAATCAAAGGAAATTATTTACAAAAAGCTATTTATTTGAAGGAAATGTTGGAAATACTACATGGACTAAAGAAATTGAGACCTTACCTAATGGGAAGGCACTTCAAGGTAGAAATTGATCATGATAGTCTTAAACACTTTTTGGAAAAAAGACTATCTTCAGAAGAGGAACAGAAATGGGTGACAAAGATGTTGGGTTATGACTTTGAAATCATCTACAAAAAATGGAAGCTAAATTTTGTTGTAGATGTACTCTCAAGAAAGGATGAAGAGGTGGAAGCATTTCTCTATGCAATTTCTATTATCCAAACAGATTGGACAACCGAAGCAAGAGATGAATGGAAGAAGGACGAAGAAGTGTGGACACTCATTCAAAAGTTGAAGCAACATCTTAGTACATCTGATACATTTAGTTGGAAAAATTATTCCTTATGTTACAAATATCGCTTATATATTTGTAAGAATTCCCAAATAAAACAAAAGATTCTTTTGGAATTGCACACTTCTCCTCTAGGAGGACACACAAGATTTTTAAAAACTTACCACAAGGTGAAGAAATAATTTTTTTGGGATGGCCTTAAATCTTATATTCAAAAGTTTGTGGCAGAATGTTTGGTTTGACAGCAAAATAAAGTTGAGACAATTAAGACCTCGGGTCTTCTACAATCTTTATCCATTCGAAGTTAACATTGGGAGGAGATTTCAATGGATTTTATCATAGGTTTACCTAAGTCCGAAGGAAAAAGTGTCATCATGGTGGTAGTTGATAGACTTACAAAGTATGCACACTTTTGTGCATTATCTCATCCATTTAAAGAAATTACAGTTGCTACTGTTTTTATGGAAACAATTCAAAATCTACATGGAAACCCAAATTTTATGGTAAGCGACAGAGATCGCATTTTTACTGGAAATTTTTGGACAAAATTATTTTCTTGTTTGGGTAGTCAACTAGCTCATAGCTCATCTTATCATCCTCAATCTGATGGTCAAACTGAGATAGTAAAAAAATTCTTGAAAGGATGTCTTCATTGTTTTGTATCTGATAAACAAACACAATGGGTCAAGTGGTTACCTCTTGCAAAATGGTGGTATAACACTTCCTTCCATACTGCAGCAAAAATGACCCCATTTATGGCACTTTATGGATATCATCCACCATCCATCACATCATACTTAAGAGAAAATTATATGGTGCAAGCAATGGAAGATCACATCGAGGATCAACAACAAGTTCTCCAACTCTTAAAGCATAACCTCAATTTGGCACAAAATCAAATGAAACAACATGTAGATCAATATCGTAGCAAGAGAAGTTTTGATGTAGGATACTAGGTATTTTTATGGCTACAACCATACAAACAAATTTCCCTCAAGAAAGCTAAGAAGGATAATAAATTATCGCCAAAATACTATGGTCCTTACAAGGTGTTGCAAAAGATTGGTACTATGGCATACAAATTGGAGCTTCCTTCTTCTTTGTGAGTGCATCCTATTTTCCTTGTTTCATGCTTAAAGAAGGTTATAGGTGACAAACTTTCGGTTCAAACAATATTTTCAAAACTTGATGAGGAAGGAAAAATCATACTGGAACCTGAAATAGTCACGGAAACACGAACTCGATAGCTATGAAATCGATCAATTTCAGAGCATCTCATCAACTGGAAGAACTTACCCACTGAAGATTCTACATGGGAGGATGAAAATTTTATACAGAAGAATCTAGAGCTACTCAAGCATTGAGGACAAATTTTTTTTGAAGGAGAGGAGCATGTTAGGTCCCCATATTACTAGTGTAGTCCCTTATTTTTATTAGTGTAGCCCCCTTATTGTTATTGGTGTGCCCCTGTAACCCCCATATTGTTATTATTGTTCCCTTACATTATTATTGTTAAGTTGGCTAGGATTATATTGTCATCCCATGGACCCCTATATATAGAAGGAGTTTTTTTCATTTGTATCATCCAAGAATTTTTCATTTTTGTAACGTATTGGAGGTTTCCCCCTCGAAGTGTCTAATTTCTAAGGCATTGATCTCTCTTCTCTTCTATTTTTGGAGCTGGTTTCATAACAATACCCTATGTTAAATCCTACACAAAAATTTGTATACGTAGTAAAGAAGGAAAACAATATGTAAAACAGAAGAATACAAAATTACATGGGAGAAGCACTTCACCACAGATCATAACAAAAGAATCTAGAAAACAACATATGTATTCATTCATCTAAAAGAGAGTGCTTACAACCAACAGAATCTATTACAATGGTTTTTTCCCCTTCCGGGCCTCTCTCATACTGCTAGTGCATACATTATGTATAAAAAACTTAAGTTGGTTTAATCTGTCTACTGCAATGATTACATTCAAGAAAAATTGGATAATTAGAAACATCCAGATGGTGATAAGACAAGCTTAGCCTCCAATAGTGGCTTTTAGCAGTCTGTTCTTTACTACAGAGTGGTTAGAAACTGACTCTGTAATGCCGAAGAGGAAGAAAATAAAATATTACTAACATTTGGCCCTGCTCATCAGCAAACTGGCATTGGGTAATTAAGTCTGGTGTAGCATTGGCTACTTTCATTGATTAGTAACTATGCTGATGTGTTTTTGCTACCTTTTCATTTCTACTAGTATACCAAAACAGTTGTGCACGAATGCCCTTTTCCTGACTCAACTTCCTTTTTTTTCACTCCTTGTCGGGGCTTACTCTGCCATACGTCTTATTGCTGTGTTTCAGCCCTTTTTCTTCATAAAAAATGTGTAAACCGCATACAACCAGATTCAAAATCATTTATATTTCAGAGATATAACCGCATCGGATCCATGCCAACATCGCACTTCGCATGGCACAAGACTTAAATTTACCTTTGACACTTATCTTCTAAGATTTGTGATTTACGATTTGCAATCGAGCCCCATCGCATCGCACATCGCACGTCTGCAGTCTTAACATTTACCTCCTGCTGTAATCCTTTGAATATTTGCAATTTGAGATTTTGCGATTTGGTCCCACCATATTTCATACCGCACTTCGACACTTTTAACATTTGCCTCCCACAGTATTCCTTTGAAACTCGTGATGTGAGATTGTGATTAGGTTTCATCGTGAAAAACTTAAAGGTGTGGGCGCTTTAAAGTTAAGTTATAAAAGGTGCAAAGTGCACAATGCGACGCGCTAGATGCGGGAAAGTGAAAAGGGGCAGAAGGTAAGGAAAATATGAAATACAAAGGTTTTCATGCAGATTTTGGTAATATATGAAGGTTGGATGGGTCCCACAAAATCACATCGACAGAGTTTTATGTTTTTGTGATGAAGTTAAGAAGAAAAGGTTGAACTTGTGGGGTGTGAAGTGCGGGCAAGAGGTAAGGCTTTAAATGATACGGCTGCTAGTGGGTTTGCAGAGCTATAACAATAGAATTGTGGACTTAAATATAAATGGTTTTATATACTAGTGAGTCCCAAAGGTTATGTATGTGGGTTTTGGGGGTTTGGATGGGATTTAGACCATTGCAGTTCAGAATTTGGGAACATAAAAGGTAAGAAGAGGGAAGATGGAATGAATGAGGGTAGTATGGATTTTTCTCACCATCACACTTAATCAACAACACTTTCCTCTTTCAAATGAACTAAAGGCAGATATATTCATTTGATGCTCTTGATAGTCAGTATTTCACTTTATTTTTCTGAAAAAAAATGATGGCCATAGAATATTATTTTCAGTATGAAAAATTTAAACAATAATCACTCACCTTATGATATTGTGAAATATAGGAGTCTAACAGTGGCTTTAGCTGGGGATAGAATCTCCTTCGGGAGGTTTCAGGAACATCATAGACTAAGAACACCGTAGACTAGTGGCCTCATCCATTGGGTTGATCCCAAATCTGCAAATTAATCTGCTACAAAACCTCTGTGGCGGACAATCTGAAATGAACACTCTCTGCAAACTAAAGTCTAGAATACACTTGTACTGAAAGAAATCTGAAACTAAAACTAGAAATATGCTCAGAGTACTGAGTTGATTTGCACACCTACCTACCCTACTCTACTGAAATTTCAGATGTTCTAAATGATACAGTAATGCCAGTGAGTCCAATCAATTAGCAGTAGAAACAGATGGAAAACTTGACTACTTGTCTGTAAAATTAGCAGTATAACTTGGTTATGTGTCCTCATAACCAAAGTTACAATATGAAATTGCAACTATTGATGTATTTGAGCATTATAGAGAGTACATGTTTGAACATTTGAACTAATAAGAACCTCCATATAATCTGCTATAGGATCAATAAAAGCATGATGTATAATATTTTCTTCTATGCGTTAAATGACTAGTTGATCAGTTGTATTCCTAATATTAACCCTTGAAACCTCATCTTCAATTTGGTACTTGAAAGCACAATCATCCTCAATATGTAAGTCAAGAGGTAGTACAATTTCCTCTTGCTTAGGGGCATGAAGATTTTCCAAGAATTCTTTAAGGTCTATGACTATGGTTGACTATGGTTGACTATGGTTAACCAAGGTTGGCTATGGTTAACCATATTAATTAGAGACAAATATGGTTGATTATATTCAACCATGTTGACGATAATTGTCTATGGAAAAATAAATTTAACCATAGTAACCCATGGGAACATAGCTAACTATGGTTGACCACATTGACTACGGTCAACCATGGATGACTATCATCTATATAGTGTTTATGGTTGATAAAATAAAGGTTGACCACAATTGACTATGGTTGAATAATATTCACATGGTTCACTATGGTTAACTACTAGCCTAGATCCATCTTAACTATGGATCTATCAAGCGGCGAGAGCGATCAAATCTCTCGAGGTGAAAACCTCTTTTTTCAGTGAAAATTTTGAGGAAAGATTTGCACCTCGAGATATTTGATCCCTCTCAAAACTTGATAGATCCGTAGTTAAGATGAATGTAGGTTGGTTTCAGTCGTGTGCGACCAAGAAAAATCTATCGATAATATGAGGAATTTATGATTAATTTTATCAATAATATGTAAATACATCTAATATTAATATAACCATTTTAAATATGCTAAATATTCTTGATATTTATTGAGTCATTTTAATTTTAAATTTTCTTAGTTACCTCAGTTTGTTGAGATGAAAAATATTGTAAAATAGCTTTAACGATGAAAAATGATGAAATAAAATTTTTGAATGCAAAGTGACAATGTAATAATATTGAATGATATAAAATGTGAATAATAAGAATGCATTCAATTACAAATAGCCTTCATTGTGATCAATCTCAAACTATTTTCTTCTACTATTCTTATTGTAACCCTTGTTAGTTTTGTCATATTTTCATATCGATTGTATGAAAAAGACAGTAGAAATCATAAATCATAAACCATTTAAATATTTATCTCGAGCTGTTGTAGTAAACATCGTACCTTGTCTCTCTTGCTCTCTAATATTGTTAGGTTTAATTAACTATAACACAAAAATCGTTCTACCTTGTCAATAATGTTTTGTTCTTACACTCAAATCAATGCATACTATTAATCCGGTGACCATACATCCAATTACATCAAATTGTAAATCAACATATACATTGAAATTAAGGCATCTAATGCAAGAAATCAAATAAGATTAGAAAACAGCATCTACACAGAAAGCAATGCATGTACTGCAAATAATCAAATAGGATTAGAAATCAGCATCTGCACTCAAATCAATGCATCTAGTGCAAGTAAGAAAATAGGATTAGAAACCAACATATACACTAAAATCAATGCATATAGTGCAAGGAATCAAATAGGATTATAAATCACCATCTACACTAAAATCAATGCATTTAGTGAAAGCAATCAAATATGATTAGAAAACATTTATATTGAAATCTATGCATATAGTGTAAGCAATCAAATATAATTATAAATAAACATCTAGATTGAAATTAATGCATCTAGTGCAAACAATCAAATAGGATTAGAAATCAACATCTACACTAAAATCAATGCATTTAGTGCAAAAAATCAAATATAAATATAAATCATTTACATTGAAATCAATGCATCTAGTGGAAGTAATCAAATATCATTAGAAATATAAATCTACACTAAAATCAATTCATCTAGTGCAAGCAATTAAATAGGATTAAAAATCACCATATATACTGAAACCAATGCATATATTGTAAGAAATCTTCTTCTGTCTCTCCCCCTCCATATATATATATATATATATATATGTCCCTCCATCTCTCCTTCTTTGTCTCTTTATCTCACCCCCACAAACACACACACTCTCTCACTCCACATTTATCAATATCTTTGTCCCTCCTCCCTGTCTCCATCTATATCTTCTTTCTCTTCACCTTCCATCTATATCAATAGATCCCTTTTTCTCTCTATATCAACCCCAAAACATGCACTCTATATATCAAATCTATATATCTATCACTCCCTCCTCATCTCCCTCCCTCTCTCTCTCTCTCTATATTCCCCTTCCCTCCCTCTCCCCTACTTCTATCTCTCTTACCTACTTCTATCCTCTCCCTCTCTCCCCCCTTCATATTCATTATCACTACTCTCTCTCTCTCCAACTTTCACTCTTTATGTATTTCTTCTGACCTCCCTCTCTCTCCCCCTTCATATCCCTCTCTATTTCCATACCTCTCTCCACTCTCTCTCTCTTTATTTCTCTCCCACCTCTCTCTCTCTCTCTCTCTAAATTTGCCACTATACCTCTCTCTCTCCTTCTCTCCCCCATTCTCTCCATCTCTTCTTCTTTGTCTCTTAATCTCAACCCCAAACATACACACCCTCTCTCCATCTCTCCCTTGTCACTCCCTCTCTCTCTCCACTTGTCACTCTCTATGTCTTTCTTCTTCCTCCCTCTCTCCCCATCCAGCTCCATCTCTCTATCCATCCCTCTCACCCCCTCCAACTCCATCTCTGTATCGATCCATCTCTCCCCATCCTTCTCCATCTCTTTATCCTCCCTCTCTCCTCCACCAACTCCATTTCTCTCTCTGTCTCTCTCTCCTCCTCCCTCTCAACTCCCCTCTCTTTTCCTTCCTCTCCTACTTGTCTCTCTCTCTCGCTATTTTCCCTACAATCCTCTATATTCCCCCATCACTCTCTTCCTCTCTCTCCCTTTATCACCTACCTCCCTCTATCTTCACCCCCTCTCTCTCTCTCTCTCTCTCTCTCTCTCTCTCTCTCTCTAACTCTACCCTCAAATCCTCTCTCTTCCCCAACACTCTATCTCTCTCTCCAACTATTTTACTATATCTCTCCCTTTATTGTTCTCTCTCTTTCTCTCCCCCTTGTCTCCATCACTCCTCCTATGTCTCTTTATCTTACCCCTAAACATACACACTCTCTCTCAAGCTCTCCCTTGTCACTCCCTCTCTCTCCACTTCTGACTCTCCATGTATTTCTTATTCTCTCCCCCTTCAACTCCGTCTCTCTATCCCGTCCTCTCTCTGTCCCCTCCCCGCCCTCTCTCTCTATATATCTCTCTCTCTCTTTCTCTATGTCTCTCTCTACCCTCCAATCATTTCTCCTTCTCCCTCCCTCTCTCCTTCTCTCTATCTCTCGCACCTGCATCTTTATGTCTCCCTCTCCCTCTCTTACTCTTCTCTACCTCTCTCGCTCCTCCCCCTCTATCTCTCTTCATTCCTCCTCTCCTCTCTCCTTCAGTTTATCTCCATCTCTCTCTTCTCACTCATTTTATTTCTCCAACTCTATCATATGTCTTTGTTCTTCCCTCCCATATATATCTAGAGTTAATATATATATATATATATATATATATATATATATATATAGATCTAACAAATTTAATATTGTATTAATATAAAGTTATTAAATTTAATAAATTTTAATATTAATGTTAGGGTTAATAATATTTTTTTTGCATGGTATTTGGTCCATAGGCTTCAAATATAATTAGATGTTGATTTATACTCCTATTTCATATATTTTTATTTATTTACTTTACCTTTTTATACCTCTTTTATAAATATGGTATAAATTCGCCCATGGTATTGATAATAATTTGTCCCATGGTATTTGGCCCATAGGCTTCACCTAAACAAAACTTCTTTTTGAGATTTTGTACATACAAAGAGGTTTATGGAGTAAATATAAAAAGAAGTTTTATTTATTTACCATACCTCTAGTTTATTTCTATTTTTACTTATTTACCTACCTCTGGTTTATTTATATTTAGATTTATTTACCATATCTCTTTTTTGAGTGTTGCTAAAACTCTTCATATTTTAAATTTATATTGTTTAGATTTATTTTTAATTGTTTATTTATATGGTTATGTAAGTTATTTTTAAAGCGGGCATTATTTATATCTTATTTAAAAAATATATATATTTTACTTTTTTTATTTTGGCTTCAGACATACTGGGCTGTAAATGCGCCTCTCAGGGAAATTATAAATTTAAGGAGAGCACATTATAAGCACATTATTTCACACACAAATCATACTTCATTACTTTATCTATAAGAACATACTGGGGTGTAAATGCGCACAATTTAAGGAGAGCACATTATAAGCACATTATTACACACACAAATCATACTTCATTACTTTATCTATAAGAACAGTTACATATATTAGATATAGATCATAGACTTCCATAAATCTAGATCCTTTTTTTTCAAAAAGAAAAAACCTGGTTTATATAATGTACCAGTCCAACTATTTCATTTTCAGAGAAAACTGTTGAGATTTTGGATATTAATTTGGTTAAAATCTCATGGATAATGCCAACAATAGGATTTGTTCCAAATTTGAAGGCATCAAATCCTGAAGATAAGATAACAATCCTATTTTCTTTTGATAGGATGGAATTGAATTTAATATTTAGTTTTTCTTCTACATCTATAAATTGTCAAGCCCATAGAGGCAAAAGATAGATGAGGGATGAGGAAGAGGAAGTGCAGATATGAGAAATTTGTTGTTGTAATCTCCTGTTGTATAATAAAAAAGTCGATACCTCTGTTTGGTGGATGTAGCCCAGATTGGTTGGGTGAACCACATTAAATCATTGTCTTTGTTTATGCTGTGTGTGTGAATTTATTTAATTTCTGATGTGCATACTTTACCAATTGGTATCAGAGAAAAGTTGATTCATTTCCTGTTGTAGAAATAGTTGTTTTCCTTGTGCTCGTGAATTGATGGATCAATAGTGCGTGAGTTTATCCACTGCGCTGTGAGCTGGAGCGTTGAAAAATTTGTGTATACTCTAACAATTTTGTCTTATGCTTTTCATTCATGCTAGATTTTATTTCTGTGTCATAATCGTCCTCTTAATTGCAGCTTAAGTTGCGTCTGGTTGACAACGCAGAAGCTAAGGGTGGTTGTGATAATCATCACATAAGAAATGACGTGTGTCTGAAGTCACAGATCGCTGTATGGTGGGATGTATGGTGCGTTTGTATGATGCATGAAGCAACCTAGTAAAATATTTGCTGCGTATTAAGTTATGGGAGATAGGTATCGGCTTTGATCCATTTTTTCTGTAAATGAACTGAAGGAACCACAGCGCACGAGGAGATATAAATGGAGTCGTGGACCTTCTTAAATACAATCTTTCCATTTTGATCACGGATGTTAGAAAACTCGGCTAGAGACAGAAGATGTTGAAGGTGGAGGCCGATTCATAATTTCAATGATGTACTTGAAGTGTTTTCTGAAATTACGCAGTTCCTGCGAGAGCATGGCTGTGAAATTTTTCTTTGCACACCATTGAAATCTTACGTTTCGCACAAGGAGAGTCAATAAGTTTCTCTAGCCTCGATTGACAATGCCAGAATTAGGTTGTGGTTTGATAGACCGTCGATTCAATTTTAGCATTGCGTCGATTCAATCTCAGCATGGCGTGCGTTCATAAGTCCTATTATTGGAGGCTTAATTTTCTAGAATGGGATTCCTTCTTCTAAATAGTGGAGGAGAAGAGTTGCTGCTATATCGGAGAAAAGGTATAATCTAGTGTTGTTCGAAGGCTTTTGCCAAGTCTTTTATTTTGAATATTTTGAAACTTATTGATTAATAATGAAATTAAGGATCCATTGGAGAATAAGTTATATTAATATGTCAAAAACTCAAAGTGCTCAGTTTGAGATCAAGAAGTTTAATGGGAGAAATAACTTCAAAATCTGGAAAGTCAAGATGCACAGTTTACTCGTACAACAAGGTGTGGCGAAGGCACTTTTGGGAAAATCCAAACAACCTTTCGCCCTGACAGATGACGAACGGAGTGATATCAATGACAGAGCACTGAGCGGCATACGATTGTGTTTGGAAGATGATGTTTTATTCAACATCATGACAGAGAAAACAATCGTTGGACTATGGAAAAAGCTAGAAAAATTGTACATGATTAAATCCTTAACTAATAGGATTATTCTGAAAGGACAGTTGTACAGCTTGCGCATGAAGGAAGGTACAACAATAACTGATCATATGAATACCTTTAATACTCTCTTGGTGCAGTTAGATAGCATAGAAGTAAAATTTGATTCAGAAGATAAAGCTATAACTTCATTATGCTCTTTTCCTGAGTCATGGGATCATTTTGTTACTTCTATAAGTCTTAGTTCATCAGAAACCCTTGAATTTGATGATGTTGTTGGAGATATGCTATTTGAAGAAACCAGAAAAAGGTCAAATTTAGAATCCTCTACATCAGAAGTAATGATGGTTGGAGGTTTATCTAAAGAAAAACGCTTCAGTCAAAAAAACAACTCTCGGTCAAAATCGAAAGGGAAGAAGAGTAAGCTAAAATGTTGGTTTTGCAGCAAATCGAGATATTTGAAGAAGGACTGTTGGAAGAGGCAGCAAACATCCAAAGGAGACTCTTCAACAAAAAATAAAGAGGCAAACATGACAGATACAGGTTCAGCATCTAGTTCAGGTATAAGTGATGAAGTTTTATCTGTTAATTTTTCAAATCATGATCAACATTGGCTGTTAGATTCTGGTGCGTCGAATCACATGTGCATTCATAAAGAGTGGTTTAAATCTTATAAGTCAATAAATGATGGATTAGTTTACATTGGCAATGATTTCTCATGTAATTTTGTGGGAATTGGGAGCATCCATATTAAAATGTTTGATGCGACAATCAAAATCTTAACTGATGTAAGACATGTGCCTGAACTCAGAAAAAAATCTTATTTCTCTAGGAGTGTTAGACACAAATGGATATAAAAATTTTATTGAAGGTGGAGTAATGAAAATTTACAAAGGAATATTATTAGTAATGAAAGCAAAGAAGATTGGAAATCTTTTTCAGTTAGAAGGAAGAACAGAGTCAGATCTTGTTTCAACTGTATCTGAAAACGTGTTGTGTAACCAGCTCCAAAAATAGAAGAAAAGAGATATCAACGCCTTAGAAATAAGCCACTTCGAGGGGGAAACCTCCAATACATTACATAAATGAACAATTCTTGGATGATACAATTTACAAAACCTCCTTTCTATATATAGGAGTCCTTGGGGCCATAATGTAATCCTAGTGGGCCACAATGTAATCCTAGCCGACCTAACAATAATAATTTAAGGGCACAATAATAACAAAATGGGGGTTACAAGGGTACAATAATAACAATAAGGGGTTTACACTAACAATAATAAGGGACTATACTAGTGATATAGGGACCTAACATGCCCTTCTCCTTCAAAAAAAGTGTTTTCCTCAACGCCTGAGTAGCTCTGGGTGCTTCTGTATAAAATTCTCATCCTCCCATGTAGAATCTTCAGTGGGTAAGTTCTTCCACTTGATGAGATACTCTGAAATTGATCGATTCCGTAGCTGTCAAGTTCTTGTTTCCGTGACCGCTTCGGGTTCCAATATGATTTTTCCTTCCTCATCAAGTTCTGGCAATATTGTTTGAACTGGAAGATTTTCACCTATAACCTTCTTTAAGCATGAAACATGGAAAACTGGATGCACTTGTGAAGAAGCAGGAAGCTCCAATTTGTATGCCATAGTACGAATCTTTTGCAACACCTTGTAAGGACCATAGTACTTTGGCGATAATTTATTATCCTTCTTTGCTTGCTTGAGGGACATTTGTTTGTATGGTTGTAGCCGTAAAAATACCCAATCTCCTACATCAAAACTTCTCTCGCTACGATGTTGATCTGCCTGTTGTTTCATTCGATTTTGTGAAAAATTCAGGTTATCCTTTAAGAGTTGGAGAACTTCTTGCTGATGCTCGATGTGATCTTCCACTGCTTGAACCTTCGAATTTTCCATTAAAGATGATGTGATGGATGGTGGATGATATCCATAAAGTGCCATAAATGGGGTCATTTTTGCTGCAGTATGGAAGGAAGTGTTATACCACCATTCGGCGAGAGGTAACCACTTGACCCATTGTGTTTGTTTATCAGATACAAAACAACGAAGATATCCTTCCAAACATTTATTTACTATCTCGGTTTGACCATCGGATTGAGGATGATAAGATGAGCTATGAGCTAATTGAGTACCCAAACAAGAAAATAACTCCGTCCAAAAATTTCCAGTAAAAATGGGATCTCTGTCGCTCACAACAACCCTTGGGCTTCCATGTAGCTTTTGAATTCTGTCCATAAATGTAGTAGCAACTGTACTTGCTTTAAATGGATGAGATAATGCAAAAAAGTGTGCATACTTGGTAAGTCTATCAACTACCACCATGATGACACTCTTTCCTTCGGACTTAGGTAAACCTGTAATAAAATCCATTGAAATCTCCTCCCAACGTTGACTTGGAATGGATAAAGGTTGTAGAAGTCCTGGGGTCTTAATTGTTTCCACTTTATTCTGCTGGCAAACCAAACATTCCGCCACAAACTTTCGAATATCAGATTTAAGGCCATCGCAAAAAAATTCTTTCTTCACCCTGTGGTAAGTTTTTAAAAATCCTGAGTGTCCTCCTAGAGGAGAAGTGTGCAATTCCAGAAGAATATTTTGTTTTAGTTGGGAATTCTTACAAAGATATAAGCGATCTTTGTACCATAAGGAATCATTTTTCCAACTAAATGTATCAGATGTACTAGGATCTTGCTGCAACTTTTGAATGAGTATCGATACATCTTTGTCCTTCTTCCATTCATCTCTTGCTTCAGTTATCCAATCTGGTTGGATAATAGAAATGGCACAAAGCAATGCTTCCACCTCTTCATTCTTTCTTGAGAGTGCATCTGCAACAACATTAAGCTTTCCTTTTTTGTAGATTATTTCAAAGTCATAACCCAACATTTTTGTGACCCATTTTTTCTGCTCTTCTGAAGATAGTCTTTGTTCCAAAAAGTGTTTAAGACTATCATGATCATTTTTTACCTTGAAGTGTCTTCCCATTAGGTAAGTTCTCCATTTCTTTAGTGCATGCAGTATTGCTAACATTTTCTTCTCATAAATAGGTTTCTGTAAATACTTTCCTTTGATTGGACGACTTTCAAAAGCAATGGGTGTTCCTTCTTGCATTAAAACAACACCAATTCCATTTCCTGAGGCATCACATTCCACAATAAAGGTTTTTGTGAATTCTGGCGTAGCTAAGACTGGTGCTAGGCACATTGCCTCTTTAAGATGTTCAAAGGCCTTAGTTGCTTCGGGAGTCCATGAAAATGCATCTTTCTTCAATAATGTTGTTAGAGGTGTTGCTATTCTCCCATAATTCTTAACAAACTTGCGATAATACCCTGTTAACCCGAGAAATCCTCGCAACTGCTTTATGGTTGTGGGGACTTTCCATTCCTTAATAGCTTTAATTTTGTTAGGGTCTACCTTAACACCCTCGTGAGATACAATATGACCCAGATATTCCACCTCTTGTACTCCAAAGAAACATTTGGATGTTTTTGCATCTAATTGTTTCTCCTGCAATAGTTTGAGCACCCTGTCAACATGTTCAACATGATCCTTCCAAGACCTGTTGTAGATTAGTATATCATCAAAAAATACTAGCACAAATTTTCTAAGGAAGGGTTTGAAAATGGAATTCATCAACCCTTGAAATGTAGAAGGTGCATTGGTAATGCCAAAAGGCATGACCAAAAATTCATAATGACCTTCATGAGTTCGAAATGCTATTTTCGGAATATCTTTAGTCTTCATTCTAATTTGATGATATCCTGAACGAAGATCCAACTTGGTAAAATAAATTGCTCCATGTAATTCATCCAATAATTCATCAATCACAGGAATGGGAAATTTGTCTTTAATTGTGAGCTTATTGAGCTCCCTATAGTCCGGACACATTCGCCATGATCCATCCTTCTTGTGTACCAATACTACAGGAGCAGAGAAAGAACTTTGACTAGGTTGAATTATACCCGCCTCTAACATTTCTGCAATCATACGTTCAATTTCGCTCTTTTGGACACAAGGATATCTATAAGGCCTGATGTTTGGAGGAACACTTCCTGGAGTCAAATGAATAGCATGATCATGATCACGAATAGGTGGGAGTCCTTTGGGAGTTTCAAACACCTTGGAATGATTGTCCAAGACTTGTTGGAGATCTGCGGAAATAGATGATTTTGATGTCGGAACTTCTAGTGAGCATAATTGTGCAATTACGCCTCGTTGTTATTTCTTTAGAAGCTTTGTCATGACATTAGAGCTTATTATCCTTCCTGGCTTCCCTTCAATACCCCGTAATTTGAATTCCTTTCCTTCTGAAAAAAATTTCAAGAAAAGTTCTTGAAAATTAAAAGCTACCGTCCCCAAAGATTGTAACCATTGTACTCCTAGTACAACATCGACACCTCCCATAGGAATGGAAAGCATTGGACTAGTCAATACATATTCCCCCATGGTTAGCTTAATATTATGGCATTTTCCAGAGCAATTTATAGTTCCTACATTTGCAACCATCACTTGACATTCTGGTGCTGGGTATAGGAAACAATTTAATTCCTTGGCTACCTTACAATGAATAAAATTATGGGTGCTACCTGAATCAATCAACACTATTACCTTTTTCTTCTTGATATGTCCTTCTATCTTGAGAATTTGAGGAGTGGTAATTCCTTCCAGTGCATTACACGATATGGTCGGATTCATTTCTTCCTCTTCTAGGGCTGGTTCCTGGTGTATATCCTCTTCTTGTTCATTTTCTTCTTCCTCTTCACAATCTATGTAAAATAATTTCTTCTCATCACATTTATGACCTTTAGTGTATTTTCTATCACAACTGTAGCAAAGCCCTTTTTCTCTTTTTTCTTCCAATTGTTGTGGTGTCAACCTTGTAAGTTGTGGAAATCTAGGAGTAGCAACACTTCCCTCTTTATAGAAGTGAGTGGTAGGCTTCCTTGTCGCCATAATTTTACATTCAATTTTTCTTGCCAACCTGAATGCCTTCTCCAATGAATCATGTTCCAAAACACAAACTTCATGTTGGATGTTATCCTTTAAAGTACCTATGAAGAGATCAATCCTGTGTTCCTCTGGAATATCAGTTACCCTTATATTCAATTTTTGGAAGTCCTCGATGTGCTCCCCCATTAAACCCTTTTGTTTGAGATTTATCAATTGGCTAAAGAAGGTGTTGCTCTTTGTATCCTCATAATGTGCTATCATTTCCTCCGTAAAAATTGACCAAGTGACAATTTTTTTACGGGAAAAAAGCCATCGATACCATACAAATGTATTTTGTTCTAAATGTAAAGTTGCAATGCGTACCTTTTGTGTGTTTTGCACGTTATGGAGATCAAAATATTGCTCCATCGGTAGTATCCATGTTACAGGATCCTTTCCATCAAACTTCCTCATATCCATCTTTGGAATATGGTGGTTCTTCCCGCCAACATTAGAGTTTATGAAATCACAATTAACATTTATTTTGTTCTCATCATGAGGTTCTTCTACTATCTTTTCACCATTAGGAAACATTTCTTGTATAAACTTTGTCAAACCTTCCATGTCTGCTTTTAGAAAATTCTTCATGTTTTCCATTTTCTCATCGATCTTAGCTTCCATGTCATCCATCTTAGATTCCATGCCAGCCTCCATGCCATCCATCTTAGCTTCCATGCCTTTCTTCAAACCATCCATCTTCGCTTCCACGCCTTTCTTCAAAACTTCCATTTCATTTTTTGTTGCTCTTTGCGAGAGCGAAATTTGGTGTACTTGCTCTTGTAATTTTGATAGATCATGTTGTAATTATTCATCTTCATGAGTCATAGTACAGCCTTCTGAAGGCTTAATGGGTGTTGAATTATTTTTACGAGGCATTTTTTAGAACCCAATACTGATATCTATTCTACAATATGCCCTTGGAATCAATTTAAATTGATTCTTCAAACAAGACATATGCAATTCGGAAAAAAAAAATAGACTCCTTTTTCTTGCTTTTTAGGAGCTTGATATTGAAATTGGATTATCTCTGTGATTGTAGCTCCTTAATATTTGAAATTCGGCACCAATGTAGCCCTATGAATTCTCTTTCGAATGCCATAGGTCTGACCTGATTTGGATTATCCAAGACAAAGTTATGTCCAATCTCCCACAATGACCTAATTATGGACTGGTTCAGTAGAGCGAACTTGTACGACTTGCCATGTGTCACTGTTTTGTCCTTCAGCTCTGAAATTGATAGAAAAGAAACTAGAGTCCATTTACTTGCGACCAATTTTTATGCCACTCCAATCCGATGCGTAGAAAGAGAGTTATGAATATTTTCCCACGATCACCTCTTTGAGATGAAATTCGGGAGCCTGAAAAAGCACTACCTTCCACAGATCATCTCCGAAAATATTGTGAACCAAGCTTTGAAATTTTTTGACGGGTTTCCTCAGTATTTCAAATTCACACCCTAAGAATTTCAGATTCTGAACCTTTGTAGAAAAAAACGTTATAGCGAAAATGCTACTATGACCTATTTAGAGCAGCGAAACCCTAGAATCCAAAGCTCTGATACCAAATGTTGTGTAACCAGCTCCAAAAATAGAAGAAAATAGATATCAATGCCTTGGAAATAAGCCACTTCGAGGGGGCAACCTCCAATACATTACATAAATGAACAATTCTTGAATGAAACAATTTACAAAACCTCCTTTCTATATATAGGAGTCCATGGGGCCATAATGTAATATTAGTGGGGCTACAATGTAATCCTAGCCGACCTAACAATAATAATTTAAGGGCACAATAATAACAATATGGGGGTTACAAGGGTACAATAATAACAATAAGGGGGTTACACTAACAATAATAAGGGACTACACTAATAATATAGGGACCTAACAAAACGACAGTGATTCTACTCGACTATGGCATCAACAGTTGGGCCATATAAGTGAAATAGGATTAAAAATATTCTCTGATCGTATGTTACTTCCTAGTTTAAAATCTTCTAAGTTAGATTTCTGCAAACATTGTATTTATGGGAAACAAAGCAAGCAGAAATTTAAAACTGGAAAACATACTAGTAAAGGAATCCTTGATTATATCCATTCTGATGTTTGGGGTCCATCTCCTACAACCTCATATGGAGGATCATCATATTTTGTATCTTTTATAGATGATTTCTCTAGAAAAGTATGGGTCTACATGTTAAAAAGAAAGTCTGATGTATTCATAGTTTTCAAGCAGTTTAGAGCATTAGTAGAAAATATCACTAGAAGAACCATTAAATGTTTAAGAACTGACAATGGTGGTGAGTTTAATTCAAAGGAATTTGATAATTATTGCAAGGAAGTTGGGATCGAAAGACATAGAACTACTGCTTATACTCCTCAGCAAAATGGAGTTGCTAAATGCATGAACAAGAATCTCTTAGAAATAGCAAGAAGTATGCTAAGTAACACCAATTTACAGAAGGAATTATGGACAGAAGTAGTATCTACAGCTTGTTATTTGATAAACCGGTCACCATCAATTGCAATAGGATGAAAAATTCCTCAAGAGGTATGGAAGGGTCATCCTTGTGATTATTCTAAACTGAAAGTTTTTGGTTGTGATGCATATGCTCTAATTCTGAAACACCAATGTTCTAAATTAGATCCTAAAACAAAAAGATATATCTTTGTTGGATATGGTGATGGGATTAAGGGATACAGGTTGTGGGATCCTACTACTCACAAGATCATCATTAACAGAGATGTTAAATTCAATGAATCTTCACTCGATAATCCAGATGTAAATATTAAATTGAAACAGGAAAATGTAGCTAAGCTTCAACATATTCAATTTGAAACTAGTTCAAATACTAAAGATAGTAAAGATGAACAAGTTTCAGATGAAGATCATGAAGAAGTTCCTACAGATAATAATCAGCAAATTGTGGAAGAACTAGAAACATCTTTAAGAAGGTCCACGAGAATCAGACATTCTCTTAAAAGGTATGATGATTATGTTACTTTAGTTGCTTTAACCACTAATGATGATGAACCTTTATGCTATCAGGAAGCTGTAGAAGGTTCTAACAGTGATAAGTGGAAATAAGCTACGAAGGATGAAATGAAGGCATTATACAAGAATGCCACATGGGACCTCGTAAAACTTCCTAATGACAGAAGAGAAGTATGATGTAAATGGGTTTACAAATTGAAAATGGGTGTTGATGATAAATAAGACAGGTACAAAGTGAGGCTGGTTGCGAAAGGTTTTTCTCAGAAAGCAAGAATTGACTTTCATGAGATATTTTCACCATTTGTTAAAATTGTTTCAATTCGGGTTGTGTTAGCATTAGTTGCTTTACTTGATTTCGAATTACAACAACTAGATGTTAAGACTGCATTCTTACATGGAGATTTAGATGAAGAGATTTATATGGAACAACCTAAAGGGTTTGTTCAAAATCGCAACAAGAAATTTGTCTGCAGGCTCAAGAAATCATTGTATGTTCTGAAGCAGTCGCTGAGACAATGGTACAAGAAATTTGATTCTTTCATGATGAGCCAACATTATATAAGAAGTGAATATGATCATTATGTTTACTTTAAGAAATTAAGTAATGACATATTCATTATCTTAGTATTATATGTTGACGATACTCTTTTAGCAAGCAGAAGCATAAGTAAGATCAACAGGTTAAGAGCTCAGATGACTAGGACATTTGATATGAAAGATCTAGGAGCAACAAGACAGTTTTTGGGCATGGATATTTTCAGAGACAGGAGAAATGGTAAGTTGTGGTTATCACAATAGAAGTATATTGAGAAAATACTCTTAAGGTTTGATATGAACAATGTGAAGCCAGTTTCAGTCCCTTTAGCTTCCCATTTTAAGCTTTCTTCAAGTTTATGTCCTAATACCAATGAAGAAAAGGAATATATGTCTCGAATACCATATGCCAATGCAGTAGGAAGTTTGATGTATGTGATGGTTTGTACACGAACAGATATTTCACATGCAGTTGGGGTTGTTAGTAAGTATATGGAAAATCCAGGGAAAGAACACTGGGCAGCAGTGAAATGGGTGCTTTGGTATTTGAGAGGCACAAGTGATTATTGTATCACTTATAATAGAAGTAGTGAATTTTTTTGTGGATATGTTGATTTAGATTTTGCAGGTGATTTGGATAAGAGAAGGTCAACTTCAAGATATGTCTTTACTCTTGTAGGTGGAACTATTAGCTGGATGTCAAAGCTACAAAACATTGTTTCTTTATCCACTACAGAAGCAGAATGCATAGCTGCTTCACATGCTTGCAAATAAGCAGTTTGGTTGAAAGGTTTGTTTGGTGAGTTTGGTAGGTCGCAAGACAACACAAAGTTATTTTGTGATAGTCAAAGTGCAATTCATTTGGCTAAAAATCCAGCCTATCACAGTAAATCAAAGCATATACCTATAAAGTACCATTTTGTAAGATGGGTTATCACTCAATAGGGAGTCTCTCTTGAAAAAGTGCATACAAAGGAAAACTGTGCAGACATGTTCACGAAACCAGTTTTATTAGAGAAGCTACGATGGCGTCTGGCTTCTCTTGGCTTGCAAAAAAAATAATATAATAAGGAAAAAAGGTATCAGGTTAATTTTTGTGAAGGTGGAGATTATTGAGATTTTGGATATTAATTTGGCTAAAATCTCATGTATAATGCCAACAATAGGATTTGTTCCAAATTTTAAGGCATCAAATCCTGAAGATAAGATAACAATCATATTTTATTGTGATAGGATGTTGTACATCTATAAATTTTAAAGCCCATAGAGGAAAAAGATAGATGAGGGATGAGGAAGAGAAAGTGCAGATATGATAAATCTGTTGTTGTAATCTCCTGTTGAATAACAAGAAAACTGATACCTCTATTTGGTGGATGTAGCCCAGATTGGTTGGGTGAACCACGTTAAATCGTTGTATTTGTTTATGTTTTGTGTGTGAATTTATTTAATTTATGTTGTGCATACTTTATCAAAAACTCTTTTATAGACTACTAGTATGAAACTAACTTAATGAGCAGAATGTCATTTTGTCATATCACCCCTTTTTCCAGTGATTCCTCCAATTCAACCTACATCTCAGAAAAATATAGAGTAATTCTCTAACAAAAACATCCAGCACAAAAAAACAGAGTATTCATAAGGCTATTGCTTGAAATAAGTCTATAATAACTTCCAGCCTATTCTACTAACCAAATCTGTAGCGGGCGGTTTTTGTAGTACTAAAAATATTTAAACAACAAAAACCATTGCAGAGTCGCTTCAAAAATGCTCAGCATAGTCCACAGAAAGCTCAAACCTATGGGAAAACTAAGAATTATGAGAATGAAACCAAACCAATATCTCCCTCGCCATCCGTATTTACCAGCTCATAATGCATCATGTGGAAAACCCCCTCAGTCTTTTTTTGAAAGTTTGTCAGCCTGAATATTTTTCTCAGGAAAGATGTGTTTGAAAATTATAGATGCAAAGGTTTTCTTTAGAGCGTATATGTGTTGGAGCCAATAAGTCTTGGCTGTAGTTTATACCCCTTTTCAAATGTTCCATAAAAACTTTAGAATTCTCAAACACCCAAATATTATCAATGCAAAGTAGCTCTATGACTTGGACATTACACAACTACAACTCCTATACCAAAGAAACAACTTCTAAAATAACACTTTTAAACCCTCAATAACAACCTCTAATAAGATAGATCTCTATCACATATATTACAGCAATATAATGAACGATATTTCAACGATAATAATGAGCCGCAATATCGATCTCTGGTTTACCTCTGGGGCAACGAATCTGTTTACAATATCATTTGTTAGGGTGCATATCATTGTGCACTATTTTTAAACATATTTTTTATTTAATAGCTTGACGTAAAATTATTATTCAGAAAAGCTGAATGCTTTTGTAATTCAACTTAATTTAATGGATAAGATATCTCTGCAAAGCTAATAAAGTAAATGTAAAACGTGTATGTAGCTTAAGTTCAAACTGTTGCATATATAGTTCCTTAGTTGCGTGTTGGTTGAGTTCTTACTATGTATCAACCTGACAATATATTCATTTTCATGGATTATTAAGGATAGATTGCAATTTTAAATTTATCTTTTAAAACCAATTTAAAAGAAATATGCTTCATGGTTGTCAATTATGAAGATCATATATTGCATGTTACATTCATGTTTGTCAACTATTAAGGTATGTTGCATGTCTTTTATGGAAGTTATAATGTCATGCTCTTTTAAAAAAACATTAATTTGGTTAATTTTTATTTTTTAATTAATTTAAGAATAATTATATTATTTTACAAATTTTCAAAATTTTATAAAAATTTAAATAATTATAATTTTCCTAGAAATTTGAATAATTTTTCGAAATTATGAATAAAATCAATAAAATTCAAATTCACCAAACCTTTTCAACTTTAAGATAAATTTCACCTAAAACAAATGGATTAACTGGTTTACATACCTATTTACGCAAAGGTTAATCTACATGTACGTTTCTAACCTAAAATGTATTTAGCGAGAATCTAAATTTTGTCACTGTTTAATCCACGGGAACATAAATTTTTCACGTGAGAGATAAAGAGCAATAGCACGCGATTGTATTATTCAATAAGGACATTACATTCCATACATAAAGCAGCGTAACAATCGGATTTCCACTGTTGAAGTAAAGCGAATTCGAACCTTAAACAAACATAACAGGGGATTTTCCTACTATTGCATCATAACTAAAACATATAATATTATATTATGGCAGCGAGAGACGCCAGCTAGTAGCCGCCACCAGCAGCAATGCCTACAGAGTGTTGGAGTGTTGAAATATTAAAGTCACCTGCGTACCCTGTGCAGGTAGAAACAGAGTACAAAGGGGCAAAGAGATTGCATGCACAACACTGTGCATTCAAGAGAATTGAAGAAACCGTAAGGATGGAAGTTAAGTTTATGGGCTGTAGTCGAGTTTGTAGAGGAGAAGTTAATGTTTGATGGGCGTAGCCAAATTTGCAGAGAAAATGAAGACTTCCGTGGTTCAACAACGGAAGAGCAGAGTATTTATTAAAGACAGTCTTATCGGGCTTTTAAGCCCTCAACAACCAAATATGAAGAAATTTTGTTCAAACGGAAATGATCTTTTATGTTTTGAATGAGACACGTGATAGTGGTCCCCACCACTTCACAGCCGATTGTAATCGCAAGTTTTATGTTAAGTGTCTTGTTGATATGAAGTGTTTCGATGCGATGCGATGCGATCACAATCGCAAAGGAACGTTGTATGTTCTACCATATCTATGTTTTTCCGATTGAGTGTTTGCGATGCGATGCAATGTGGTCCCACCACAATCGCTAATCGCAATTGCTCGTTGCAAAGAGTCTCCGCCGTATGTTTTGTTTTATTAGATGTTTGCAATGCGATCGCAATCGTTCCACCGCAATCACAACATCGCAACATCACTTAACCATTCCGCCATCCGCATTTTGATTTCCGCCGATGCGATCGCCGATGGTGCTAATCGCAATCGCAAAGGTCATTCCGTTTATGTTTCTCCACCGATGCCGATGGTGCGATGCAATCTTAATTGCAATCGCAACATCACCGAATCTCAAATCACAAGTTTGTTTTTCCGCACATAAAGATTTAGGTTAAAGTTTTATGTTCCGCAATGTATTTTCATTTTATCTTTTGTTTTTATGTTTTACAAAGCCGCATCATATAAAAAGTGAAAAGGCCTTTAGTTGTATTGTATTGCATTGAAGTATTGTATTGTTGTGTTGTATCGATGTGTAAGCCCATAGGTAGAGAAAAAACTCAGTGAACCATAACAGAGGACTGTTTTTGTGCGTTTTGAGAGACAGAGAGATTTGTTTTTAGAGCACTGTGTCTGTAGCAGTCAAGTTTGTTTGTAATCCCACTTCAATGGAAGAAAGTTGTAATAGCTCTTAGTTCTGTTAATGAAATAGAAGAAAAGTTTTATTCTGCAATCTCTATCCATTTATTCTCTATGTTAAGAAGTAGAGTATTATTCTCTCAGTTATTGTTCTGGAATTATCAGAAATTCCAACACACTAGAGGTGGTGGCAGACCTAGAGCCGCCACCATGTCCACCAGCATCACCACCTACATAGCTGGGAGTGGTGCCAAACCCAGAGCCGCCACCATGTCCACCACGTACATAGCTAGGGGTGGACTCTCCCACTCCTCCACCAGCAACAACACCTACATAACTGGGGGTGGGCTCTCCTGCTCCTCCCCGAGGAGGCCCGGGCACACTGGCAGATCCGTAGCCATCAGATCCAGAAGGAGGCACAATGGGCTCACTAACAATGCCGCTCGCGCCACCAGAAGGGGGCCGGTAACCTCGGCCACCACCGCCCTCAGCGTGGCCAACATTGCAAGCAGTGAGGCCGATGATCAATATAGTTCCCAACGTAAAAATCTTGCTCCCCATCATTCTTTTATTTACCTCGTATTTTTCTCAAGCTTTGGGTTGAATGAATGATGCAGGGATATGGAGATATTTATAACGTTAATTGCGTGTTTATCTTGCTCCCCATCATTCTTTTATTTACCTCGTATTTTGCTCAAGCTTTGGGTTGAATGAATGATGCAGGGATATGGAGATATTTATAACGTTAATTGCGTGTTTAAAAATTCTTATTGTCAAAATTTTTTATTTTTTATTTTTTTTTAAGCTTAGTAGGTCCTTCCATTTTTCACTTTTTTTATCCTTTTTTTTTTTTTTTTAACTTCATTTTTTATCAACATGTCCACATACATCACCGGAAGGAAATTGAACCTGTGATGAGTGCTATAACAGCCTGCCTCATCACCATTTAACCAAGACCCCACAGACCTTATCGTCAAAATAATTAATTAATTATTAAGTGTTAATTAATTAATTAATAGGTGTTACTATAGCAACATTCATCGTCTCCTTCTTCGTAATCCGAAATACATATCACCCATTGCTTACGTTGAATTGAGTGGATGCACGTTCCTCAAAAAGATTTGTGTTGATAAGAATCTTCTCTTTTCGTACCCACAGCTGCATGATGGTGCATGCAACGGATTATGCTCGAATCTTTGTGCGGAAATATCACATGCAAAAAGTATAATACAATTTTAAAAAGACGGACAAATCACATCAAGTGGCTTATATTAAGACAAGAGAAATGTGATTTTAGGCGAATTTCTTCATTAAGGAGGAGAGTGTTGAGACAATGGAGAAATATATTTTAGAATTTTTTTATTAAGGAAAGTATTAAAGATAGTGGGAAAATGTATTCCAGAAAAGAGTCAGTTTATTAGTTGAATATATAACAAATTAAGGTTTAATTCTTATTCTTTAAATTGTTATTATATAGGAAACGCCTCACCTGTAAACTGCTCAATTTATTAAATATAAATTATTCCCATTTTTATAATAATGAAAGACCAGATAAAAAAAATATAATTGTCCCATTTCTCATAGACAAAGACACCACAGGATTCTATGAATCCATAAACACATCACATTCAATGAATAACGTATTAAATCAACGAAAGACTTGGCAAACGGTATATGCGATATTAGTCTTTTTCTTTGTGGTTAGAAACCTGCATAATCCAATTGATTTTCATTTAAACACAATAATCACAATAACCTTCCTATACCTCTATGGTCGGGTGAGTTTATTTTCCTCTATATAAGTTCTGCTTTAAAACTTTCAGTGAATGATGATTTTTAAAAATATACATATATCCCTTTTAAAACATGTTATAAAAAAATTGTAATATAATTTTAAAAAGACATTTATAAAAATTAAAATAAATCTATATTTTCGAGATATATATATATATATATATATATATATATATATATATATATATATATTTGATTTACGTTCATTATATATTCATATTTAGGCTTGGGAAGAATCGGGCCGCAATAGATAGCATTTAATAGGTTCCCCTCCATCAAATCCCTGAATAGTCTTTTAGTTTGATTTTCGTCAAAAATATTTTGTGAGATAGATGTACATTATATGTATGGAATAATATGATTATTATATGTACTGAATAATATGACTCGTTTATACATTTAGAACACAGTTTCCTCTTTTGAGGTTTGATTCTACATGCGATTTTCTTCGCATTTATAATCCTTTTTTCATAAGATTCTCAAATTTTCAAAAAAAAAATGGTTTTTGTTTTTCATGGTCATACTTTTGGAAAAAAATTTTTAATTTCTAAATTCAAATTAGTTTTATTTTTATTTTTTATTTTTCCTTATAATTCATGAAGATTTAATTAGATAGTGAAGAGTATGCTATTAAGACATTCTTAATAAAAAAATCAATAATTCCAATCCTCGGTGGGAAAAAAATTCCAGATAAGGCCCGTTTATTCAAAACCGTAGTAAGTTCGCAAACCATAACTTAAATACCCTTAGATAATAATTACCGTAGTAAGTTCGCAAACCATAACTTAAATACCCTTAGATAATAATTTCGCATACCATAAATTTAGCATGAAATCATCTCAAAATCCACATCACCAAACAAACAAACAAAAAAAATCCTCCCTTTCTTCCCTTCGTGGATTGCTATTACTTCTTGACCATCTCAATTGAGTAAGCATATAGTAAATTCAAAAGTCCACGAAAACAGCCAAAAGGCCACGAAAGCATACAAATAACCTAGTATGATGTCTACATTGTTTTACATATTTTAATGGTTGAGTCATTAATGTAGTTTTAAATATAAATTTATTAAACAAAGTTCATATATTAGAGAAATGAGATGCCACTCCTGAAAAAATGTTTTACTAGTAATTTTTTTTTTTTCTATAGAGAATCTAAACCAATTATTGTCCCATTTATAATAAGAGCTTATTAACTAACAAAAAGGATTATTTTTAAAATGAGTGACTATTAAGTTAATAAATATTTAATGGGTTTTATTTATGGAAGGTGACTCCATACATTAATAAGGGATATAAAAAAAAAGAATTAAGGGAAGACTTTATAATTCTTTCCAACCTTGAAAGAAGTATTGTCCTCAAGGGTTAAGGTGAGGAAATCATTATAGAATTTTTTTCAATTTCCATGTGACATTTTTTCGCTGCATATATTTCCATTAGATCAATACTTCCCTCATCATACTCAGTGCATCTAACGTTATTCAAAATTCAATATTGCTTCTAACTAGAGCCAAATCAAATCATCTTCATCAAATTCTTATAGGTTGGTTCGCACTTTGCAATTTTATAGCATGACCTTCTTCAAACGATGCACTTGTAGGAATAACTGAATCTTGGAATGGGTTGTGAGAGAAATTTTGTAAGTAACTTGTCTAATGCATGTATGATCTCATAGTGACCATAAAACATCGATGATAGATTCTGCGGAAATTTATCATTATGTGATATATGTTTATAAGGTTGTAGATAAACTAACACCTGATCTCCTTTGGAAAAAGAAAATTTACTTCTATATTGATCATCTTATTATTTCCACGTCTCAATTGTGTGAAGGATAACCATCATTTCCTTCTCTCATATCTAGATTTTCTAAAATTAGAGACACATGGTTTCCTATTGGTGAATGCTAAAGGGAATCATACTTACATCAATATTTCTCCTAGAATATTCCTAAGTAATCACATTGTATGATAAACGTATTATCAAAATCAACCACTTATAAGAATGAACCAGTTCACATGGCATCCCTTAAAACAATGAATTTATGTGCTACTTCGTTACTTAAAAAATGCATTTACTTTAAGGAGTGAAGTTAGGGGAGCTACAATTTTCCATAATTTGCATAAATTTTCTATGATAGTATGTAAGTCTTAAGAATCTCCTCAATCTCTTCAATGCTTTGGGACAGTTCCAATCTTACATAGTTTCCACTTTCATGGAATCAAATCATGCTCCTTTTGTCTTTAAATGTGGCCCAAATATTTAACCTTAGGAGTCCTAAAATAACATTTGGATCACTTATCGAATAGTTTTTTATCTCTAAAGAATCATAAGGAATGATAAACATGATTCATGTTTGATTCACATTCTCTACTATAAATCAAAATATTATCAAAATAATTCTAGCAAAAAAATGCATAGAATAGTTTGAAAATATTGTTTGTGATACTTTGGAAGGTGGATGGAGAATTACAAAAACTAAGTAGAATCACAAGAATTTCATATATCCCTTTGTATGTTCTAAAGGTTTTATTTAGGATTTTTATATCTCATGACTTGCTGGTATCCACAGTGTAAAAAATCAGAAGGACGTACTCATAGATGAAGGATTTAATTTCCCTTGAACCATCACAAATTTGAGTGTTCCAGATAATTTTAAATGATGTAGAGTTATAAATATTTAATGTCAACTAAATTGAAAAGTGAATGTGATGTTTTTAGTCACTGATGAAAGTGAAGGGGTTACGAAAGCTAGTGGTGTACTAGAAGGCTTGCATAATATGCTTAATAGGCCTCAACTTCCACAACTATCATATTCGTTAATGAATTGAAGAGGAACCACCCTTAAATTTTAATAACCCCAATCTCGACCCCTACGATCTCATTACATTTATTGGAGAATTTACAATACATTTCCCACCCCGTTCTTAATCTAGTTACGACTTACAATTACACTCCATTTTCTATGTTCATTTTCGATGGTATTCATGAAAATGGAAATTATACCCATAAAATTATACTCTAAAATATAAAATATGTTTACGGTTAGTTTTGAAATATTTTATATTTAAATCATGTAATTAATATAGAATCCAAAGCTAATGACAAAATTGGAAAAGAGTGGAAAGAAAACGTGGAGCAGAAATTTTTCTTTTCAATATTACGAATGAGTTAAATAAGATTATATTGGATACATCAGTAATAAATGGCTTCAGCGAGACTGAACTAAATTGGACTAACAGAAACTGAATTAGGACACCTGGATGGTTGAAATTATATTCTCGAACACACCTCCTTAATTACAACCATATAAAAATTTAGTTTAGATGTGTGTTGGTCTAAGGCTCATCTAGGCTTACAATTTCAAAAAAATTACTTCAAGTAGATTTAATCTTCTTCTTCTCTTCTTCCAGATTTTGTAGCCTCTAAATTATTTGAGCCTTTTCTTTTTGTTGTAGGCCTCAAATTTTACTTTCTTTATTTCTTGGTGCATCTATTCCATTGTTCCAGACTCTCTAATCATGTCCCGAACTTCTTAACAAATTGTCTTTTTTTATGGAATGGTGCCACATGTCATCATTTGTGGTGTGATCTTCATCATCATTTTTTTTGATCAATTTTTTGCAACATCATATGATAATAATTTTTTTTTGTTCAGGAATCCAATACTTGAAAACTTCATTGGTGTTTTCATCATCCAAGTTTTCATCCACATTCATTTTCATAACTTCTATGCTAAATTTATCAAGGCATGGTGTTGCAAGCTATGATACAAGGAAATTTAACTCTTCTTTCATAGTTGTCATTTTTACCTCCATGTTGGAAACCAATGGGAAGTGTAAAACATATGCAAAAATTCATTGTTTTTGTTTTTTCTGATCTATAATGAGAGATTTCTCTTTTTGGGATTCCTTATCCACCTTTGCCTTTGTATCTTCGATTTCTTTACTAACATGTGAGGCTATAAACAAATTGTCTTCCACTTCAATTTCAGACTCGAGTGGGATTTTTTCACCAAAGAGCATCATGTTGATATGATGTTTTTGTTGCAACAATTGCAACCATTAATCATTAGGAAATAATTATTCATCAAACCTGACTTCAGTAAATTGAATTGTTGGATTCATCATAGCATGGGATGCTTCAATAGAAGCTTCAAAGTCATCAACAAACTTTGTTGCTGGATTCAACAAATATTTATCCACTTGTGGTTGTGTACAATTAGAATCAAGAGCATTAAGTGATCCTTCTCTGTTGCTTCAACAAATTTTTCACAATCATCATCCACTTATGGCTAAGCATAGTGGGATTCACCAAACTCTTCATCATCAATTGAATTACTCCACTTTACACCAAAACTCTTCTCAAGGGTATCCCAAGCCTCCTTGGTTGTGGTAGCATATAAAAGCATGGGAAGAATGTTGTCATTTACAGATTATTTTATGCATTTGAATAAAAAAACGTTATTTATCTTCTTGAATTCCAATTATTTTTAAAAAAATTCCTACATCTTTACTTGTTACTTTGACTTTCTTAGCATTTTGACTTTTCCCATTTTTTTATAGCCTTTTGAATTTTCCCATTTTTTTACCACTATCAGAATGCATGCGACTCAACAAACAAATTGATATGAAAACAATTAATTTTTTGCAATAAAAAAATGTATGTGTGGTGGCTTATGTACTGCTTCATTTCCACAAAATAGATAAGTCTACAAATATTATACAAAGATCACGTTTTCACAAACTTAGAAAAAAAAAACATAATATTGCAATGCTTACAATTGATCTAAATAACTCCCCCTTTGTTTTCTTTAATAGACCCTCTTAAAAAATATGTATGTTTTCCTTTCGAAAGGAACATACAATGAAGCCCTTTAAGAATTACATTAGCACCTTTTAATAGCTTTGAAGGATTTTTTTGAAAAGGAATTACATACATTAGCAACTTTTTATACTCCCTTTGAAAAAATTCTCATAATATCGCCATCGCCCCTCCTCCTCCCCCTCCCCCCGTTTTTTAACTTTCTTTTTTTAAATATTTTTTAAAGAGACCTTACAAATACGTTTAACAAAAGTCGTGGAATTTTGAATTATCTCATTTATCTCTCATGTGTTTCCTTTTGGATGAGTCATGGATGCATGCATAAGTTTGAATTTACAATGACAGGAATTTCAACTTCGTGGTCCAAGATTAGAAACAAGGGCTTCAAACGCCCTTTGGAGAGAAAGTCGTTGACTTGGAGTATGTTGAAGTTTCTGATTACTTCGAAACAACAAGAGAGAATGAAGATTCCCTCAACAACACAGAGTTTTCAAACTTAATTTGAAAAATGAACAGAAACAATTTAGGACAAGTTTTCTTAATTCATAAAAGAAAAAGAAATACAAAATCAGCAATCTGATTCTTCCTCCTTGAGAGGGATTCAAAAAGTATAACAGTGGACTGTAAAACAACAGTGCTCACAAATCTTCTCTATCCTCAAATCCGCACATATAGTGCTTGCAATCTTGCTATATTTTTTCTAGCCTCTGGGCTTTTTTTTCGACACAACACTTCTGTTTTCAAAATGACGTCTTAATACATAAAAATGCATTACATTCTTATAATAAGCCTTCGGGCTCTTTTCCTTTTATAAGGCGTGGTTACAATAAAAACTTTTAAACTGACCAATAAAACTGGATCTCAAATTTCATGAAATCCATTTGAAAACTTCATCGCATTTGAAGTCAATCGGCGATCGGCATTTCAGCAGCCAAAAGGTTATGACGTTTGTGCTTTACAGTTGTGATTTGTGATTCTGCGATCTTGCGATTTGTGATTCTGCAGGGCCCATATCGCATCGCAACATCGGCGAACACAGTTCATCAGTCCTTTGCGGACGATCAATTGAAAACTTGTGATTGCAATTGGAGCGGGGTTCACATCGCATCGGAGATCGGCAGTTGTGCAATGGTTATGCAAGAACTTTGTGATGCTGCGATTGCGATTGAGGTGGGACCTCATCGCATCGCTGAAACTCTTCAGTGTGCAGGATTTTAGTACTTTGAAATTTTGTGATGCGATAGTGTTAGAAATATCATCGCATCGCATTGCTGCTTTGTGATGTAGCAAACTTATCTCGCCTCGAACATTAACTCTGCCGATATGTTGGTAAGACTTTAAAGCCTGTTTCAACTTATCATCAAAGCTATGCACTGCTGGTGAGACTTTGAGTCTGAGCCATTACTCTGCTCCTAAGAGGTCGGCTATCGCCTTAGATAAATATCAAGGGGTCGATTCTTATCTCCTCTGCACTTCGCTTGTGTGAGCTTTCCAATCCTTTTACAATTTTTCAGGAAGACGGAAACCGCCTTTGCTAAGGCATCAATGTTCTGCAATCCAGTCCTTCTACAATTTCTGCCGATTGATATTAGTAGTTGGAATTAATTTCCAACACTCCCCCTTAATTTCAACTACTGGGTTTTTCTGCATACCCAGGCATTCCCTCAAATGATCAAAGCTTTTCTGTGAAAGTGGTTTTGTGAGGATATCTGCAAATTGATCCTCTATTCTACAGTGCTGCAAAACAATCTCACCATTGTTAACCAATTCACATATGAAGTGAAACTTGGTGTCAATGTGCTTTGTCCTTCTATGAAAAACAGAATTTTTAGACAATGCTATCGTCGAGCTATTGTCTTGTTCATGACACAAATCTCTCAGAACTCTTCTCAGCCATACTGCTTGGCATGTTGCTGCAACATATTCTACTTCTGCTGTAGATAAAGAAACTACTGGTTTCTTCTTGGAAGCCCATGAAACTGCTCCGGATCCTAAATGAAACACATATCCTGATGTGCTCTTCCGATCATCAACACTTCCAGCCCAATCACTATCAGTGTAACTTGTCAACATGAAAATTTCAAAAGAGGAGAATAATATACCAAACCCCTTCATTTCATTTACATACCTTAGAATTCTCTTGGCTGCTTGCCAATGAGCTTCTTTTGGTCTTTCCATGAATCTGGAGATTAAGCTAATAGTGTGCATAATGTCCAGCCTAGTTGCAGTCAACTACATAAGGCTGCCAACTATGCTCTTATACAAATTTGGATCAAAATCCTTACTGTTATCTTCTTTACTCAATTTCAACCCCATTACTGTTGGAGTCACAGCTGCCTTGTTGTTCTGCATGTTAAATCTTTTCAACAATGCTTCTACATATTTAACTTGAGAAATGAAAACACCATTTTCACTTTGGTCTACTTCAATTCCAAGAAAATATCTTAAGAAGCCCAAGTCAGTCATTTCAAACTCATTTTTCATGACTGCTTTAAAATCAGCAATGGGAGTAGCATCATTACCAGTAAAAACTAAATCATCTACATATAAAACAACAATAATAATCTGACTGTCATTCTCCTTTATGTAGAGTGTGGGTTCTCCATCACACTTCTCAAACCCATTCTCAATCAGGTAAGCATCTATTCTACTATACCATGCTCTTGGAGCTTGCTTCAGCCCATAAGGAGCCTTCTTTAGCTTGCACACTTTATTCTCTTGGCCTTCAACTTCATAGCTTGGAGGTTGTTCAACATAAACCTCTTCTTTCAACACTCCATTCAGGAATTCAGATTTAACATCCATCTGATAAATCTTCCATTTGTGTTGTGCCGCAATAGACAACACTGTTCTGACTGTTTCCATCCTTGCTACTCGTGCAAAGGTTTCATCATAGTCTCTGCATTGTTGCTGCTTGTAGCCTTTAACAAGAAGTCTGGCCTTGTGCCTTTCGATCTTGCCTTCAGCATTGCTTTTGGTCTTATAGACCCACTTAACTCCAATGGCTTCTTTGCCTTTAGGGAGGTCCACTAACTCCCATGTTTTACTCTTCTCAATTGCACCAATTTCTTCATTCATTGCTTCAATCCATTTATCGTCATTTACAGCATCTTCAAAATGAATTGGGTCAACAACATGACAATACAAAGAGAATAATGAATTCAGATTGGTATTGTTACTTACCTCTCCTTGTTCATAAATCTCATTCAGATTTTTGAATCTTGGTCTTCTTGGCGTGCTTGGAGTTTCATTCGAACTTGAGGGCATTCCAGATCCCTGCAATGTGCTTGGAGTAGCACTTGACTTCTCAAGGCTATTCAAATTCCAGCTTGTGGTGGTGGAGCAGAAGCCACCGAAGAAGGGTTAACAACAGATGTTCCTTCTTCTTCTTCTTCGTGAGACAGAGTTGTCTTCATGTTCATAGTCTTTTCTAGACTTCCATCCCATGCTTCCTCTTCACAGAACTGAACATCTCTTCTTACTATTAATTTCTTGGTGGATGGATTATAAATTTTGTATGCTTTTGACTCATCACAATAGCCAATAAAGATACACTTCTCCCCCTTAGTATCAAGCTTCTTCCTTATCTGATCCGGTACATGTGCATATGCTACACAGCCGAATACTTTCATGTGAGTGACAGTTTGCTTTTGTCCACTCCATGCTTCTTCTGGTATTATGTTCATGACAGCTTTAGTTGGGCATCTATTCAAGATGTAAACTGCACAAGTGACAACTTCATCCCAATACTCATGCGGAAAGTGTTTTTCCTTCAGCATACTTCTGACCATGTCCAAAATGGTCCTATTCTTCCTTTCTGCAACACTGTTTTGCTAAGGTCTATACCTCGCGGTAAATTTCTTTTGTATGCCATTCTCTCTGCAAAAACGAAGAAAGTCCTTAGAGATGTACTCTCCACCTCTATTTGTTCTGAGCACTTTGATATAATGCCCACACTGCTTCTTAGCATGAGTTTTGAAGTGGAGGAATTTCTCAAACACTTCACTCTTATGTTTTAACATATACACCCATGTCTTTCTGGTATAATCATCAATGAAATTTAAAACATATTTATTTCCAGCAAATGATGGTATTTTCATCAGTCGACACACATCATAGTGAACAATTTCCAAGGGTGTTTTTTCCCTTATACTCTTTCCTGCTGGAAATCTTTCTATGTGTTGTTTGCCCAAGATGCGGCCTTCACAAACGCTGTCTGGCTTCTCAATCAATGGCAATCCCTTTACCATTCCCTTTCTGTGCAATATATTCAGGCCTCTGAAATTGAGATGTCCAAATCTCAAGTGTCATAACAAGTTCTCATCTTTCACTTGCTCTTGAAAGAATTCTTGTGTTATAGCTGCAACAGTTCTTTCTTCCTTCAAATTTGCTCTGAGTTTGAGAGGAAACATTCTATTGCTGGTAATCTGCACCTCTGCAATGATCTTTTTACTTGGAGGTATGTCTCTGATTGTACACCCATCATTTTTGAAGAACACATTGTAACCTTTGTCAATGAGTTGTCCAATGCTCAAAAGATTACATTTCAGACTAGGTACATAGTATACATCTGGCACAATCTTTTGTTCTCCATTTCTTGCTAGGATACTGACTCTGCCTTTACCCTTGAAAGATATCTTACTATCAGTTCCTGTTGTTACCTTATATTTCACATTTTCATCTAGATTGGCAAACATTGCAATGTTTCCAGTCATGTGATTACTACAACCTGAGTCTAAGAACCAAACATATTCTTGTTTGTCTTTTGCAATGTTACATGTTAACAGTAGAATATTTGGGTTCTTATCTTCTTCATTTGCAAAATTAGAATTTTTCCTATTATTCATGTCATTTTTGTTTTTCTTACATTCATTGGAATAATGGCCAAATTTCTTGCAATAATGACATTGGACTTGGGATTTGTCATACCTTTTTCCATGAGCTTATTATTTTCTTGAACCTTCATCTTGGTTCTGATTACAGCTCCTTCCGCTTGTGCTAGCAGGATTATTTCTGCCTCTATTTTGGCTTCTTCCTCCACCTTTGTTATTTTCTCTGCCACAACCTCTACCTCAGCCGAATGACATCTGAGTCTTGAATGCTTGCTCCAAAGAGGAATTTGTTCCTCTACTCAGTATGTGTTCATGAGACATAAGAGAAGCATTTAGTTCATCTACTGTGAACTGTGAGAGATCTTTTGTCTCTTCTATTGCTACCACAATAGCTTCAAACTTTGAGGGTAAACTTCTCAAGATCTTCTCTACAATCCTTCTCTATTCAAGAGTTTCACCATGAGATATTATCTGGGTAATCAACCAAATAACATGAGTGAAGAATGAATCTATTGTATTAGATTCCTTCATGCTGAGTGTTTCAAAGTCTCTCCTCAACATCTGCAACTTTGTAGTCTTCACCTTCTCCATGCCTTGATAGGCAGTTTTGAGAATATCCCATGCCTCTTTAGACTTTGTTGTTGTTGCAATCTGTGGGAAAACACTCTCATGTATTGATTGAAAGAGATAAAAGAGGGTTTTGGAGTCCTTCTTCCTGTCGCTCTTCAAAAGGTCTCCTGCTATTTTCAAAGCAGGCAACGCTGCTATATCTGTAGGTTCAGGGTAGCCATTTTCAACTAGCTCCCATAATCCCTCAGAAGCAAACAAAGCTCTCATAGTTATGGACCAATATCTATGATTCTTCCCATTAAACTATGGATGTTGGGAATTTGTCAAGCCAGTTCCAACATCTGCCATATTAACTGTATAAGTAAAGAAAATATACTAACTATATAATAAAACAAGCAAGAACTTTCTCTGCTAGAGAAAATATGCTCAATAAGCTTCTTACAGCTCCTGCAGTGGAAAAATGAAACTCTGTTTTGTATCACCGAGTGCCTAGACTAGCTCCGATACCATGTTGAAGTTTTGTATTACTTCCAAACAACAAGAGAGAATGAAGATTCCCTCAACAACACAGAGTTTTCAAACTTAATTTGCAGAATGAACAAAAACAATTTAGGACAAGTTTTCTTAATTTATAAAAGAAAAAGAAATACAAAATTAGCAATCTTATTCTTCCTCCCTGAGAGGGATTCACAAAGTATAACAGTGGACTGTAAAACAACAATGCTCACAAATCTTCTCTGTCCTCAAATCCGCACATATAGTGCTTGCAATCTTGTTGTATTTTTTCTAACCTATGGGCTTTTTTTTTTACATAGCACTTCTGTTTTCAAAATGACATCTTAATACATAAAAACGCATTACATTCTTACAATAAGCCTTCGGGCTCTTTTCATTTTATAAGGCGCAGTTACAATAAAAAAATTTAAACCAACCAATAAAACCGGATCTCAAATTTCATGAAATCCATTTGAAAACTTCATCGCATCCGAAGTCAATCGGCGATCGGCATTTCAACGGCTAAAAGGTTATGACCTTTACACTTTACAATTGCGATTTTCGATTTTGCGATCTTGCGATTTGCGATTGGGCAGGGCCCATATCGCATCGCAACATTGGCAAACACGGTTCATCAGTCCTTTGCGGATGATCAATTGAAAACTTGCGATTGCGATTAGAGCAGGGTCCACATCGCATCGGAGATCGGCAGTTGTGAAATGGTTATGCAAGAACTTTGTGATATCACGATTGCAATTGAGGTGGGACCTCATCACATTGCTGAAACTCTTCGGTGTGCACGATTTTAGTACTTTGAAAGTTTTCGATGTGATAGTGTTAGAACTATCATCGCATCGCATCGCTTCTTTGTGATGCAGCGAACTTATGTTGCCTCGAACATTAACTCCGCTGATATGTTGGTAAGACTTTAAAGACTGTTTCAACTTATAATCAAAGCTTTGCGCTGCCGGCGAGACTTTGAGTCTGAGCCATTACTCTGCTCCTAAGAAGTTGGCTACCGCCTTAGATAAATATCAAGGGGCCGATTCTTATCTCCTTTGCACTTCACTTGTGTGAGATTTTCAATCCTTTTACAATTTTTCAGGAAGATGGTAACTACCTTTGCTAAGGCATCAATGTGACGCAATCCAGTCCTTCTCCAATTACTGTTGATTGATATCAGTAGTTGGAATTAATTTCCAATAGAGTATACTGGATTCCTTAAACAAAATCATGTTGTGTGTTGCAATTAATATCAACCACTAGAAACATGCTTTCAGGGTACTTCCTAATACTCTCTATGAGTTGACCCACTTATTTTCACAAGTTTTAGTTGACCGACGCACTTTCTTTCTAAGAATAGGTGCATTAGTCAGTCAATTTTTTGTTTTTTTTAAATAAAAAAAATAATTCTAGTCTCCTCTTTTAGTTGAGGAAACAAACGGTGTCATCGTCTTGGCCTTTTAAAATTTTGACTTTCCTTCACAGAACTGGTTTCACATAAATATATTTTTCAAACAATGGAGGACTTCTTCTACATGTGAAATATCACAATGAAGATGGATCCTTTTAGTTCTAACTTAGAAGCCCTCCATGATATTTCAAACATCCAAGTAACCTTCCAAACAGGAGAAGGTCATCCACAAATAAAGAGTGTGTAATATATACAGTTAAGAGAAGGATATGCCCTCAAAGGAGCCCCTTTGGTGTGCCTCCTCGCCTCCTTGAAAAGAGTACTAAAACCATCCATTAATAAAATAAAAATGAGAGGGGAAAGGGAACACCCTTGGCGAAGGCCACAACCTACCTTGAAAAAATCCTAGGGAAATCCATTATGAGAACACCATAGTTGACTGATGTGATACAGGCCATGATCCATCGGATATTTAGAAGAGAGATACCAATCATCAGAAGAACCACCACATAGTCGAATGATTTGAAGAAATCCACTTTCGTAAGATGTTGCCTGCACCATCATGCATATCACCCATTGCTTACATTGAATTGAGTGGATGCACATTCATAAAAAAAAATTAGTTGATAATAATCTTCTCTTTTCATGCCCACAACTGCATGATAGTGTAGGCAGAGGATTATGCTCCAATCTTTGTGTGGAAATATCACATGCAATCTGCATGATGGGGGTAGGCAGTAGAAATTGATGTTTACTCCAAAACAGGATATGCAATGTTAGCCTTTTTCTTTGTATTTAGAAACCTGCATAATCCAATTGATTTTCATTTAAACACACTAGTCACAATAAACTTCCTAGACCCCTATGGTCCAGTGAGTTTATTTTCCTCTCTATATATTCTACTCTTAAACTTTTAGCGAATGATGAATTTTAAAAATATACATATATCTCTTTTAATACATGTAATAAAAAGATACAAAATAGTTTTTAAAAGACAAAGACAAATTACATCAAGTGGTTTATATTAAGTTAAAGAAGGAGAAATATAACTTTAGGTGAATTTCTCTGAGTGTTGAAGATAATGGAGAAATGTATTCTAGAATTTCATTAATTGAATGTATGGCAGATTAAAATTTAGTTCTTATTCTTTAAGTTGTTTTAACTTCTTTATATGTGAAATTCCTCACATATAAGCTATTCAGTTTATTGAATATAAACTATCTTTCAATTTTTATCAAAAAAAACTAGATAAAAAAAATAATTGTCCCATCTCATAAACAAAGACAGTCCACAAACACATCACATTCAATGGAGAACGTATTAAATCAATGAAAGACTTCCAATTTTTATGAAAAAGATCAGATAAAAAATAACATAATTGTCCCATGTCATAGACAAAGACACCACAGGATTCTATGAATCCATAAACACATCACATTCAATGAAGAACGTATTAAATCAATGAAATCCTTCGCAAACGGCTTGTGCTCCAATCAATGAAAGACTTGAAAAACGGCTTATGCTTAGAGTCTTTGTGTGATATTAGCTGCATGATGGTGCAGGCAACGGCTTATGCTCCAACCAATGAAAGACTTGGAAAACGGCTTATGCTTAGAGTCTTTGCGTGATATTAGCGGCATGATGGTGCAGGCAACGGCTTATGCTCCAATCTCCGTGTGCCAATATCACATGCAATCTGCATATGGTGCAGGCAGTAGAAATTGATATTTACTCCAAAACAGGATATGCTATGCTTGCCTTTTTCTTTGTGTTTAAAAACCTGCATAATCTAATTGATAATTGATTTTTATTTAAATACAATAGTCACAATAAACTTCCTAGACCTCGATAATCGGGTGAGTTTATTTTCCTCTTTCTAATTTCTTCTCTAAAATTTCTAACGAATGATGATTTTTAAAAATATACATATATCTCTTTTAAAAATGTCATAAAAAAAATGATAATATAACTTAAAAAGACAAAGATAAATAGCTTATATTATTAAGTAGATGAAAGAGAAATATGACTTTGGATGAATTTCTCTATTAAAAAAGAGTGTTGAAGATAATGAAAAAATATATTTAAAAAAGATCAATGCTGATAACCGATTAAGATTTAGTTCTTATTCTTTAAACTATTTCTCTAACTTCTCTATATGTAAAACTCCTCGCCTCACCTATAAGCTGCTGAGTTTCACCTATAAACTGCTGAGTTTATTGAATATAAATTATGTCTTCTATTTTTTTATTTATCAAGAAACCAAATAAAAAAAAGATAATTATCCCATCTAATATACAAAGGCACATCACATAAATCCATAAACACATCACATTCAATGAAAAACGTATTAAATCATTGAAAGACTTGGAAAACGACGGATTACTTTTTTAAACACTTTATGTTTCTCTAATCATCCTGTATTTTTCTTCTTATTTTAATATTAATTTCATTGTGGATGTGGGAAGGAAGAACGATACATCAACCAATATATCTACCAAAACAGTGCTATTATTAAAATTGTGTCAAACTCCATTAGTTTGGTTATTATTTAGAATAATTTAATTCTCACAAACTAAAATATATTAGAAGTAATAAACAATATTTATGTCCTTTTATAATTTATATATTTGGAATTTGTATAATCTTTTAATTTCATTGAAAATTAGTTTATCTCTGTTATAAGGGAAAAAAAAAGTATAGAGTTAAATTTATTTAAAGTTAATTTAAATATAGAGGTTTTAATGTATTTGTAATTCAAATCACTAGGTTTATTACATCAAATATAAATATGAGGTAACAAAATCAATAAAAAAAAAAAAATATATATATATATATATATATATATATATATATATATATATATATATATATATATATATATATATTATAGTTATCATCTCCACACACAAAAATTGAAAAAGAAATTGAAGTGAAAAGAGTTTGCAGGCACTCTTAAATGTGTGAGTGGTATGAAAATTTGTGCATTCTTCTAAAACACATGCACACTTTCAAGAACACATAGATGCTTTTAAGAGTATTATTTCTCTTTTGTGACTAGATTCTTTTGTCCAATGTATACCCCTCATCTCCCACTGGGGATATCAATGACATTAGAGGATTTCAGCATTAAGTTTGGATACTAAGGTCCTTAACATGATAAATGAAGCAAATTTGGGCTTTAGGTTATAGATTTTACTTCAAAGTATAAAGGCCCTTACACAAACAACGAGAACCAATACATCATCTTAACCAATTCTTTATCTTCCAACTAGGGTGAACACAAGTTATGAGTCTTGAGGACCTTTATCTTCCAACTAGGGTGAACACAAGCTATGAGTCTTGAGGCCCTTTGATATAGTCATCCTAGTAGCCATGATTAGTGGACTGGAACCTAAAGTAATTTATTTAACCCTTACTCTTTTTACACTTTTTATTACATCAAGAAAATTATATTAAATATATTGAAGAAAATGTCTCTAGAAGAAAATATATCCTAAGAAAAATCTAGATCTAACTGCCAAATTTATGCTCCACATGCAATGTTTATATATATTTAACTATCAATAATTATATAGATGCAATGTGCAAAACTATTTGACCATGCCAAGAGCATCTAAGTCAACTATTTGACCATGTCAATAAAAAATAACTCAATCAACCGACTGCCAATAATTAATTATTCCAACACTACATATTAATTATGACCATTGAATGCTTAAACATCTAGAACACTTCAATTTTATCTAAGAAACTCAAACCTCATTTGTCAATAGTTTTGTCAATATATAAATTAATTATTATTTTGACTTACAAAATTATAAATATATATCACCATTATTTATAAGAACCCTTATAGAATGATATCTAGTATATAGGTTCTCAATATTTTAGTGAAAAACTTGATTCTTAGAGACAATTTTGATTCAATTGGTGTAAGAATAAATTGTAGTTGGCCCTTATTATCCTTGTTCAAGATCATTCAATACTCTTTGTAACTAAACTACTTCACAACCTATTTTTTTGGTTGTTAGATATTCAACTTCTTTTGATTAAATCATAACAATGGGTTACTTTTTGGATTCCCACGAAATTGCACCTGAACCACACGAGATGAAAAACATACTTTCAAGTACTCGTTCTATCATCTAAGTTGCCTGAAAAATCATACTTTTTTATAGTCAATAAAAAATTTATCCTCAATTCTTTAGTATAAAGCACCATATTTTGTTGTTCCTACAATTTATCCCAAACAACTTTTTTGAGCTTGATGCTTTTCTTTAAATATGTCCATGAACCAAAAAATTAATATAATTGCAAACAAAATTTATGGTCTATTGGTAGTGACATACACGAAACTAGCAACAAATATGTTTAAAAATGTAACATCCACATTTGAACCTTCATCTTCTATGCTAAGTTTTTTTTCCATTGTTGTCTTGCAATTCATCATTCCAAAAATTAATGCATATTCATTTGACATATAGAGATTCAAAAATATAACAAATCTATCCAAGTACATTATGAATCTCAAATTTATATTTCAACGTACTTTAGATAATTATTGATAATTTTGTTTATTGAAAGCCATATCATCAACATATAAACAAACAACTAGAACTTCCTATTGGTAATCTACCTATGTATATAGAGATAGTTCATTGTTTCCTCTACTACATCAATGGTTGATCAGATAAAGTTTTATCTTCTTGTACCAAGTGCTTGTAACTTTCTTGACCTCGTAGATTGATTTCCCCAACCTATATACATTAACTTATTATCCTTTTATCTCATATCTCATTGTTTCTACACATAAACTAAATGTAATTTACGAATCAAAAATTCATGTCTATTTGGTATAACATCCATTTATTTTAATCATATATTATTAATATTTCCCTTACTATATGTAATGTAGTCACTAGCATAAAAAAAATTCAAAAATGAATTCTAGGTTGTTGCGCAAACCTCTTTTCTACTGGTCTTTCCTTGTATCTTTCAAATTCAACCTTTACATTAAATTTGGAATATAAATCCATTTTAAACCAATATTTTCCCTATTTGGTAAATCCACTAGATCCCATGTATTATTATTTTACGTGGAATCTTTCTCCTCATTCATGACACAGACCCAATTCTCTTCTTTCACCAAGTCTTAAAAACACATTTGTTCGCATTTAAATAATGCAAAGTTTGAATAGCTATTTAATTGTTCATAAATATTTTTTAGACTTGTTGTTTTTCTAGTGTTTGGTCCAAAATCATTACATGGTTGATAACACGAGATACATTAACCTAATTATATTTATTACTCTCCTCGTACTTGAATTCTTGGAGTTCTTTTTGGAGACTCTCAAATAGGTGATTGAGCTTGTGTACATTGTTGTTATGTTTACTCACTCAACTCTTCTACATCAATTTAGCAATAAGGAATTGTTATTCCAATAATCATAGTGTTTTCACCTCTGTAATTTCTGAAGGTTGAAGACAACCATGGAGTGAAATATTAAACCATCTTTGGAGTCTAGAGCCTAGTCTTCCTGGGCGTAGAGAGGGATCTCTCTATTTTATGATTTAACTTGATAAATATAAGTGATGATATTAGGTTAGTTATAGAAATGATGGTTTCTTTGAAGATTTGGTTGAGGCAGCAGAAAATGGTCATCAGGCTATGGAGTCAAACAAGTGTAAACAAACTCAAATAGATGAATAACTGAGGTCAGGTGCAACCAAGAAAGCTATTCATGTCAATGGATCTTTACAAATTGTGAAATGGAAAAGAGGAGAGGATTAAGGTTTAACAGGAATGCAGAGTAGATTGTCTCTAAATTCTACATTCTGGTCTCAACATGGATGCAGAGCATACCATCTCTGAATTCTGCATCCAAGTATTAGAGGAAAAGATGATGTACTATTTCAAGACTGAGCAGGGTACCCTCTATCCACAGTAAAGAAATCAAACATCATGTAAAAAAGAAGAATCACAAATTACATGGGAGAAGCACTTCACGACAGATCATAACATAGGAATTTGGAAAAGAACATACTCATTCATTCATCCAAAAGAGAGTGCTTACAAAAATCAGAATCTATTACAATGGTATTTTCCCCTTCTAGGACTCACTCATACTGCTAATGCATACAATATTTATAAAAAACTTAAGTCAGTTTAATCTGTCTACTGCAGTGATTACATTCAAGAAAAACTAGACAAGTGGAAACATGTAGGCGGTGATAAGACAATATTAGCCTCCAACAGTAGCTTTTAACAGTCTTTTATTTATTACAAAGTGGTTAGAAACTAGCTTTGTAATGCCAAAGAGGCAGCAAATAAAATATTACTGACATCTGGCCATGCTCCTTAACAAACCGGCATTGGGAAATTAAGTTTGGTGCAGTGCTGGCTACTTTCATTGATTAGTAACTATGATGATGTGTTTTTGCTGAATTTTCATTTCTACCAGTGTACCATAACAGTTCTACACGAATGGCCTTTGCCCAACTCGACTTACTTTGTTTTCACTCCTTGTCAGGGCTTACTCTACCATAAGTATTTCTGTCGTGGTTTAGCCCTTTTTCATCATAAAACAGCACCCAAACCACATACAGCCTGATCCGAAATCCTTTAGATTTCAGCGATATAACCACATTGCATCCATGCCAACACTTCGCATGGCGTAAGAATTAACTTTACCTTTCACACTTATCTTATAAGATTTTCTATTTGCGATTTGCGATCAGGCCCCACCGCATCACACATCTCACGTCGGCACTCTTAACATTTACCTCTCGCGGTAATCCTTTAAATCTTTCTGATTTGTGAGTTTGCGATTTGGTCCCACCATATCACATACCACACTTCGAGACTTTTAAAATTTACCTCCCACGGTAGTCCTTCGAAAGTTGCGATGTGCAATTTTGATTGGGTCACATCAGAAAAAACTTAAAGTTGTGGTAGATTAAACGTAAGTTATAAAAGGTGCGAAGTGCGCCATGCAATGCGCTAATTGCGGTAAAGTGCGAAATGGAAAAAGGTAAGGAAAATATGAAATACAAAGGTTTTCATGCAGATTTCGGTAATATATGAAGGTTGGATGGGTCCCACTCAATTTCATCGGCAGATTTTTATGTTTTGGTGATGAATTTAAGAAGAAAAGGTTGAACATGTGGGGTGCGCAGTGCAGGAAAGAGGTAATGCTTTAAATGATACGACTGCTAATGGGTGGGCGGAGCTATAACAATAGAATTATGAACTTTAATATAAATGGTTTTAAAGAGTAATAATTCCCAAAGGTTATGTATGTGGGTTTTGGGGGTTTGAATGGGATTCATAGCATTGGAGTTAAGAATTTGGGAAGATGAAATGGATGAGGGAAGTATGGATGTTTCTCACCATCACACTTAATCACCAACACTTTCCTCTTTCAACTGAACTAAAGGCAGATAGATTCATTTGATGCTCCTGATAGTCATGATTTCCCTTTCTTTCTCTGAAAATAAATGAGGCCATAGAATATTATTTTTAGAATGAATAATATAAACAATAATCAGTCATCTTGTAATACTTTGAAATACAGGAGTCTAACTGTGGCTCCAGCTGGGGATGGCAGCTCCTTCAGGAGGTGTCAAGAACATTGTAGACTAAGAACACCGTGTACTAGTGGCTTGAACCATTTGGCTGATCCAAAATCTGCAACTTAATCTGTTATGAAACCTCTGTGGCTGACAATATGAAATCAACACTCTCTACAAACTGAAGTCTAAAATACACTTGTACTGAAAGCAATCTGAAACTAAAACTGGAAAGATGCTCATAGTATTGACCTTATTTTCAAACCTACCTAATATACTATACTAAAATTTCTATTGTTCTAAATGATACAATAATGCCAGTGCATCCAATCAATTAGCAGCAGAAACAAATGGAAAATTTGACTGCTTGTCAGGAAACTTTGCAGTATAACTTCATTATATGTCCTCATAACCAAATTTAGAATATGTAATGGCAACTTCTGATGTATTTGATCCTTATGGAGAGTACATGTCTGAACATTTCAGCTAATAAGAACCTCTATATAATCTTCTATAGAATCAATAAAGGCATGATGTATAATATTTGCTTCTATGCCTTCAATGACTAGTTGATCAATTGTATCCCTAATATTAACCCTTGAATCCTCATCTTCAGTTTGGTACTTTAAAGAACAATCATCCTCAATATGTAAGTCAAGAGGTAGCACAATTTCCTCTTGCTTAGGGGAAGGAATATTTTCCAAGAATTCTTTAGGGTCTATGAATTTATATGACTGAATTTGAGAATTCAAAACTTCAATACTTGTTTCATATCTTTCAAAAACTATCTCAAGAAAACATGTTTTAGCTTTAGGCCTAAATTTTCTTGATTTCAAAATAATAAAGATAGCTCCTAGGAAATCTTCATCAAGCTGAAATTCTGATAACTAATCCTTGAATTCATTTAAAAGTTCACTAGATAGAAGGTTTTCCAAAAACCTTGTCATCTTGTTCAATAAGAACTCTGATCAGCATGTTGTGGAGTCGCCATGAATCCTCAATAGCTGAGTTCTTTGAATCATGGAGTCACTAGGTGAATAGTCCATCCTTCTTGTGTCTAGTCACTATGAGCCACGAGTAATCAGATTTGAACTTTCATGTAGTTTACGAGGAAGATAAAATTTTTCACCAATGGAGTCACCATTATGTTGTCACTCTATAATTTCTTAATGCTAAAGAGAGAACCAAAGAGTGAAACATTGAACAAGATTTGGAGTCCAGGACATAACCTTTGCGGGCTTGGAGAGGGCTCTCCTTGTTTTATGATTTAACTTGAAAAATATAATTGTTGATATTAGGCTAGTTATAGAAATATGGGTTTGTTTGAAGATTTGGTTGAGGCAGCAGTAGAGGACCATTGGGCTATGGAGTCAAACAGGTGTGAAAAACTCAAATAAATGAATAACTGAGGCCAGGTGCAACCAGGTAAGCTAGCCATGTCATCTTGTGAAATGGAAAAGAGGAGGAGATTAAGGTTTAACACGAATGCAGAGAAGACCGTCTCTGAATTCTACATTCTGGTCTCAACATGGGTGCAGAGCAGACCGTCTCTGAATTATGCATCCAAGTTTTAGAGGAAAATATATTGTATTGTTTCAGGAATGAGCAGGGTACCCTATCGTAAATCCTACAAAAAAAATTGTATCTGCAGTAAATAAAGAAAACAATATGTAAAACAGAAGAATCACAAATTACATGAGAGAAGTACTTCACCATATATCATAACACAAGAATATGGAAAAAAACATACTCATTCACTCATCCAAAAGAGAGTGCTTACAACCAGCAGAATCTATTACAATGGTTTTTCCCCTTCTGAGCCTCTCTCATACTCCTAATGCATACAATATTTATAAAAAACTTAAGTCGGTTTAATCTGTCTATCGCAGTGATTACATTCAAGAAAAACTCGACAAGTGGAAACATGCAAGCGGTGATAAGACAAGATTAGCCTCCAACAATGGCTTTTAGAAGCCTGTTATTTATTACAGAGTGGTTAAAAACTGGCTCTGTAATGCCGAAGAGGCATCAAATAAAATATTACTGGCATCTAGCCCTGGTTCTCAGCAAACCGGTGTTGGGTAATTAAGTCTAGTGCAGCACTGGCTACTTTCATTGATTAATAACTGTGCTGATGTGTTTTTATTGCCTTTTCATTTCTGTTGGTATACCATAACAGTTCTACATGAATTCCCTTTGACCGACTCGACCTCCTTTATTTCCATTCCATGTCAGGGATTTCTCTGCCATAAGTCTTTCAGCCATGTTTCAGCCCTCTTTCTTCATAAGACAACGCGCAAACTGCATACACCCAATTCTGAAATCCTTTAGATTTCAGCGATATAACCACATCGCATCCATGCCAACATCGCACTTTGCAGGGTGCAAGACTTAACTTTACCTTTGACACTTGCCTTCTAAGATTTGTGATTTGCGATTTGTGATCGGGCCCCTTCGCATCCCACATCACACGTCGACACTCTTAACATTTACCTCGCATGGTAATCCTTTGAAGCTTTGTGTTTCACGATTTTGTGATTTGGTCCCACCATATCGCATACCGCACTTTAGCAGTTTTAACATTTATCTCCCGTGGTAGTCCTTTGAAACTTGAGATGTTCGATTGTGATTGGTTCGCATCGCAAAAAAATTAAAGTTGCAAGAACTTAAAGGTAAGTTATAAAAGGTGCAAAGTGCACCATGCGATGCCCTAAATGTGGGAAAGTGCAAAAAGGTGAAAGGTAAGGAAAATATGAAATACAAAGATTTGTATGTGGATTTTGGTAATATATGAAGGTTGGATGGGTCCCACCAAATCGCATCTCCGGAGTTTTATGTTTTGTTGATGAATTTAAGAAGAAAAGGTTAAACTTGCGAGGTGCGAAGTGCGGGCAAGGGGTAAGACTTTAAATGATACAGCTACTAGTTGGTGGGCAGAGTTATAACAATAGAATTGTAGACTTTAATATAAATTAGTTTTTAGAGTAATAAGTCCCAAAGTTTATGTATGTTTTTTTGGGGGTTTGAGTGGGATTCAGAGCATTAGAGTTAATAATTTGGGAAGATGAAAGGTAAGAAGAGGGAAGATGGAATGAATGAGGGCAGTATGGATTTTGCTCACCATCACACTTAATCAACAACACTTTCCTCTTTCAACTGAACTAAAGGTAGATAGATTCACTTGATGCTCTTGATAGTCAGGATTTCCCTTTCTTTTTGTGAAAATAAATGATGGCCATAGAATATTATTTTTAGTATGAAAAACCTAAACAATAATAAGTCACATTGTGATACTGTGAAATACAGGAGTCTAACAGTTGCTCTATTTGGGGATGGTAGCTCCTTCAGGAGGTGTCAAGAACGCCGTATAATAAGAACTTTGTAGACTAGTGGTCTAATCCATTGGGCTGATCCCAAATCTGTAACTTAATCTGCTACAAAACCTTTGTGGCTGACAATCTGAAATCAACACTCTCTGGAAACTGAAGTCTAGAATACACTTGTACTGAAAGCAATCTGAAACTAAAACTGGAAATATGCTCATATTATTGAGCTTATTTGCACACCTACCTGCCCTAATCTACTAAATCTTTCGTTTTTATAAATGATACAATAATGCCAGTGTAGCCAGTCAATTAGTAGCAGAAACAGATGGACGACTTGACTACTTGTCAAGATACTTAACAGTATAACTTGATTATGTGTCCTCATAACCAAAGTTAGAATATGTAATGGCAACTACTGATGTATTCAATCCTTATAGAGAGTACATGTTTAACCATTTCATCTAATAATAACCTCCATATAATCTGCTATAGGATCAATAAAAGCACGATGTATAATATTTGCTTTTATGCCTTCAATGACTAGTTGATCAGTTGTATCCCTAATACTAACCCTTGAAACCTCATCTTCAGTTTGGTACTTGAAAGCACAATCATCCTCAATATGTAAGTCAAGAGGTAGTACAATTTCGTCTTTCTTAGGGGAAGGAAGATTTTCCAAGAATTCTTTAGGGTCTACGAATTTATATGACTGAATTTCAGAATTCAAAAGTTCAATACCAATTTCATATCTTTCAACAACTATATCTAGAAAACATGTTTTAGCTTCAGGCCTAAATTTTCTTGATTTCAAAATAAGAAATACAACCCCTAGGAAATCTTCATCATGCTGAAATTCTTATCACTGATTCCTAAATGAATTTAAAACTTCACTAGATAGGAGTCTCGCCACAAACCTTGTCATCTTATTCAGCAGGAACTCTAATTAGTATGTTTTGGAGTTGCCATGAATGCTCAAAAGCTGAGTTCTCTGAATCATGGAGTCGCCAGGTGAATAATGCAACCTTCTTGTTTCTGGTCACTATCCACCACTAGTAATCATATCTGAACTTTAACGTACTTTCTGAGGAAGATAAAATTCGTCCCTAGTGGAGTTTCCATTATTTTGTCACTCTGTAATTTCTGAAGGCTAAAGACAGAACCATGGAGTGAAACATCAAACCAGCTTTGGAGTCCAGGACATAGCCTTCCTGGGCTCAGAGAGGGCTATCTCTATTTTATGATTTAACTTGATAAATATAATTGTTGATATTAAACTAGTTATATAAATGTGGGTTTGTTTGAAGATTTGGCTAAGGAAGTAGAAGAGGGCCATTGGGCTATGGAGTCAAACAGGTGTAAACAAACTCAAATATATGAATAACCGAGGTCAGGTGCAACCAGGAAAGCTAGCCATGTCAATGGATCTTTAAATATTATGAAATGGAAAAGAGGAGTAGATTAAGTTTTAAAAAGAATGCAGAGCAGACCATCTCTAAATTCTACATTCCGGTCTCAACATGGATGGAGAGTAGATCGTCTATGAATTCTGCATCCAAGTCTTAGAGGAGAAGATATTTTATTGTTTCAAGACTGAGCAGGGTAGCTTTTAGGTCCCCATATTACTAGTGTAATCCCTTATTTTTATTATTATAGCCCCTTTATTATTATTGTTCTACCCTTGTAACCCCCATATTGTTATTATTGTTCCCTTACATTATTATTGTTAGGTCGGTTAGGATTATATTGTGATCCCATGGACCCATATATATAGAAGGAGGTTTTTTCATTTGTATCATCCAAGAATTGTTCATTTATATAATGTATTGGAGGTTGCCCCCTCGAAGTGGCTTATTTCTAAGGCATTGACCTCTCTTCTCTTCTATTTTCGAAGCTAGCTTCATAACATTTGGTATCAGAGCTTTGGATTATAGGGTTTCATTGCTCCAAATAGGTCATCATGGCATTTTATCTAACCTTTTTTTCTATGCAGGTTCAGAAGATAAAATGTTTACAGTGTGAATCTGAAATCTTGAGGAACATCGCGGAAAAATTTCAGATCTTTGTTCACAATAGTTTCAGAGATATGATCTGTGGAAGTTATGGATTTTTGCAGGCTCCTCAATTTAACCTAAATAGGTCATCATGGAATTTTCACAATAAATTTTTTTCTACAAGGGTTCAAAATCTGAAATGTGTACAGATAAAAGTCAAAATCATAAGGAACGTTGTGGAAAAATTTCAGATATTTATTTTCAATATTTTTGGAGATATGATCTGTGGAAGTTAGTGTTGTTTCAGGCTTCTGAATTTCATCTCAAAGAGGTGACCCTGGGAAAATCATCGTAACTCTCACTCTGAACATCGGATTGGAATTTTATTAAAACTGGCCACAATCACATGGACTTAAGTTCCCTTTATATCAATTTTAGAGCCGAAGGAGGAAACAGTGACACATGGCACGCCATACAATTTCGCTCTACTGAACTAGTCCATAATTAGGTATATCTTTGTCTTGAAGAATCAAAATCAGGTGAGACCTATGGCAATTAAAAGACACTTCAGAGGGCTACTATAGGACCAAAATTTATATATTTAAGATCCAAAATCACATACATAATTTAGTTTCAATATCGAGCTCCTCAAAATCAATAAAAAGGTGTGTATTTTTTTTTCGAATTGCGTAAGTCTTGTGTGAAAAATCAGTTTGAATTGATTCCAAGGGCATATTGTAGAATAGATATCAGTATTCGGTTAAAAAATACCTCCTAAAAATAATTCAACACCCATTAAGTCTTTATAAGGATCTACTATGACTCATGAAGACGATGAATTGCAACATGACATATCAAAATTACAAGAGAAAGTGCATCAATTTCACTTTCATAAAGAGCAACAAAAAATGAAATGAAAGCTTTGAAGAAAGGCGTGGAAGATAATATGGATGGCATGGCAGCTAGCATGGAAGATAAGATGGATGACATGAAACACAACATGGAAAACATGGAGAATTATCTAAATGCACACATGGAAGGTTTGAAAAAGTTGATACAAGAAATGTTTCCTAATACCGGAAAGATAGTAGAGGAAACTCATGATGAGAACAAAATAAATGTTAATCATGATTTCATAAACTCTAATGTTGGATGGAAGAACCACCATATTCCAAAGATGTATATGAGGAATTTTGATTTCAAGGATACCGTAACATGGATACTACAGATGGAGAAATATTTTGATCTCTATAATGCGCAAAACACATAAAAGGTATGCATTGCAACTTTACATTTAGAACAAAATACATTTGTATGGTATTGATGACTTTTCTCCCGTAAAAAATCTGTCACTTGGTCAATTTTTATGGAGGAAATGATAGCACATTATGAGGATACAAAGAGCAATGCCTTCTTTAGCCAATTGATAAATCTCAAACAAAAGGGTTTAGTGGTGGAGCACATTGAGGACTTCCAAAAATTGAATATAAGGGTAACTTATATTCCAAAGGAACACAGGATTGATGTCTTCATAGGGACCTGAATTTCACGTTTGGGAACCTGATTCATTGGAGAATGAATTCAGGTTGGAAAGAAAAATTGAATGTAAAATTATGGCGATAAGGAAGCCTACCACTCACATATATAAAGATGGAAGTATTGCTATTCCTAGAATTCCACAACCTACAAGGTTGACACCACAACAATTGGAAGAAAAAAGAGAAAAAGGGCTTTGCTACAGTTGTGATAGAAAATGCACTAAAGGACATAAGTGTGCTAAGAAGAAATTACTTTACATAGATTGTGAAGAGGAGGAAGAAAATGAACAAGAAACTTCAAAAGAAGAGGATATACACCAGGAACCAACCCTAGAAGAAGAAGAAATGAGTATGACCATATCGTGTAATGCATTGGTAGGAATTACCACTCCCCAAACTCTCAAGATAGAAAGAAATATCAAGAAGAAAAAGGTAACAGTGTTGATTAATTCAGGTAGCACCCATAATTTTATTCATTGTAAGGTAGCCAATGAATTGAATTGTTTCCTATACCCAGCACTAGAATGTCAGGTCATGGTTGCAAATGGAGGAACTATACATTGCTCTAGAAAATGCCATAATATCAAGCTAAACATGGGGGAATATGTATTGAATATTCCAATGCTTTCCATTCCAATGGGAGGTGCTGATGTTGTACTAGGTGTATAATGGTTACAATATTTGGGGACGGTACCTTTTAATTTTCAACAACTTTTCTTGAAATTTTTTTCAGAAGGAAAGGAAATCGAATTTACGAGGTATCGTAGGGAAGTCGAGAAAGATAATAATCTCTAATGTCATGAAAAATATTCTGAAGAAAGAACAATGAGGTGTAATTTCATAATTATGCTCACTAGAAGTTCCAACATCAAAATCATCTATTTATCCATATTTGCAAAAAGTCTTGGAAAGTCATTCCAAGGTATTTGATACTCCCAAAGGATTCCCACCTATTCGTGATCACGATCATGCTATTCATTTGATTCCAGGAAGTGTTCCTCCAAACATCAGGCCTTCTAAATATCCTTATGTCTAAAAGAGAGAAATTGAACGTATGATTGCAGAAATGTTAGAAGTTGGTATAATTCAACCTAGTCAAAGTTATTTCTCCACTCCAGTAGTGTTGGTGCACAAGAACGATGGATCATGGTGCATGTGTCCGGAATATAGGAGCTTAATAAGCTCACTATTAAAGATGAATTTCTCATTCTTGTGATTGATGAATGATTGGATGAATTACATGGCACTATTTATTTTACCAAGTTGGATATTCTTTCAGGATATCATCAAATTATAATGAAGACTGGAGATATTTCAAAAAAAAACATTTCGAACTCATGAGGGTCATTATGAATTTTTGGTCATGCCTTTTGGCCTTACCAATGCACCTTCTATATTTCAAGGGATGATGAATTCCATTTTCAAACCCTTCCTTAAAAAAATTGTGCTAGTATTTTTTGATGACATACTAATCTACAACAGGTCTTGGAAGGATCATGTTCAACATGTTGATAGGGTGCTCAAACTATTGGAGGAGAAATAATTATATGCAAAAAAATCCAAAATTTTCTTTGGAGTAAAAGAGGTGGAATATTTGGGTCATACTGTATCTCATGAGGGTGTTAAGGTAGACCCTAACAAAATTAAATCCATTAAGGAATGGAAATTCCCCACAACCATAAAGCAGTTGCGAGGATTTCTTGGGTTAACAGGGTATTATCACATGTTTTTTAATAATTATGGGAGAATGGCAGCACCTCTAACAACATTATTGAAGAAAGATGCATTTTCATGGACTCCTGAAGCGACTAAGGCCTTTAAAAATCATAAAGAGGCAATGTGCCTAGCACCGGTCTTAGCTATGCCAAACCTCACAAAAACCTTTATTGTGGAATGTGATGCCTCTAAAAATGGAATTGGTGCTGTGTCAATACAAGAAGGAAGACCCATTGTTGTTGAAAGTCGTCCAATCAAAGGAAAGTATTTACAAAAATATATTTATGAGAAGGAAATGTTGGAAATACTACATGCACTAAAGAAATGGAGACCTTACCTAATGGGAAGGCACTTCAAGGTAGACACTGATCATGATAGTCTTAAACACTTTTTGGAACAAATACTATCTTCAGAAGAGGAACAGAAATGGGTGACAAAGATGTTGGGTTATGACTTTGAAATCATCTACAGAAAATGGAAGCTAAATGTTGATGTAGATGCACTCTCAAGAAAGGATGAAGAGGTAGAAGCATTGCTCTGTGCAATTTCTATTATCCAACCAGATTGGATAACCGAATCAAGAGATGAATGGAAGACGAACGAAGAAGTATGGACACTCATTCAAATGTTGAAGCAACATCCTAGTACATCTTATACATTTAGTGGGAAAAATGATTCTCTGTGTTACAAAGATCACTTATATCTTTGTAAGAATTCCCAAATAAAATAAAATATTCTTTTGGAATTGCACACTTCTCCTTTAGGAGGACACCCAGGATTTTTAAAAACTTACCAAAGGGTGAAGAAAGAATTTTTTGGGATGGCCTTAAATATGATATTCAAAATTTTGTGGCAGAATGTTTGGTTTGACAGCAAAATAAAGCTGAGACAATTAAGACCCCGGGTCTTCTATAACCTTTATCCATTCCAAGTTAACTTTGGGAGGATATTTCAATGGATTTCATCATAGGTTTACCTAAGTCCAAAGGAAAGAGTGTCATAATGGTGGTAGTTGATAGATTTACCAAGTATGCACACTTTTGTGCATTATCTCATCCATTTAAAGCAAGTACAGTTGCTACTGTATTTATGGAAACAATTCAAAATCTACATGGAAACCCAAAGATTATGGTAAGTGACATAGATCCCATTTTTACTGAAAATTTTTGGATGGACTTATTTTCTTGTTTGGGTACTCAACTAGCTCATAGCTCATCTTATCTTCATCAATCTGATTGTCAAACTGAGATAGTGGACAAATGTTTGGAAGGATGTCTTCGTTGTCTTGTATCTGATAAACAAACACAATGGGTCAAGTGGTTAGCTCTTGCGGAATGGTGGTATCGCACTTCCTTCCATACTGCAGCAAAAATGACCCCATTTATGGCACTTTATGGATATCATCCACCGTCCATCACATCATATTTAAGAGAAAATTCTATGGTGAAAGCAGTCGAAGATCACATCGAGCATCAACAACAAGTTCTCCAACTCTTAAAGGATAACCTCAATTTGGCACAAAATCAAATGAAACAACAGGCAGATCAATATCATAGCAAGAGAACTTTTGATGTAGGATACTGGGTATTTTTACGGCTACAACCATACAAGAAAATGTCCCTCAAGCAAGATAAGAAGGATAATAAATTATCGCCAAAATACTATGGTCCTTACAAGGTGTTGCAAAAGATTGGTACTATGGCATACAAATTGGAGCTTCCTTCTTCTTTGCAAGTGCATCTAGTTTTCCATGTTTCATGTTTAAATAAGGTTATAGGTGACAAAATTTTGGTTCAAACAATATTTCTAGAACTTGATGAGGAAGGAAAAATCATACTGGAACCTAAAACAATCATGGAAACATGAACTCGACAGCTACGAAATCGATCAATTTCAAAGTATCTCATCAAGTGGAAGAGCTTACCCACTGAAGATTCTACATGGGAGGATGAAAATTTTATACAGAAGCATTCGGAGCTACTCAAGCATTGAGGAAAAAACTTTTTTGAAGGAGAGGGGCATGTTAGGTCCCTATATTACTAGTGTAGTCCCTTATTTTTATTAGTGTAGCCCCCTTATTGTTATTGGTGTGCCCCTGTAACCCCCATATTGTTATTATTGTTCCCTTACATTATTATTGTTAGGTCGGCTATGATTATATTGTCATCCCATGGACCCCTATATATAGAAGGAGGTTTTTTCAGTTGTATCATCTAAGAATTGTTCATTTATGTAATGTATTGGATGTTGCCCCCTCGAAGTGGCTGATTTCTAAGGCATTGATCTCTCTTCTCTTCTATTTTTGGAGTTGGTTTCATAACAATACCCTATGGTAAATCCTACACAAAAATTTATATCTATAGTAAAGAAAGAAAACAATATGTAAAATAGAAGAATAAAAAATTACATGGGAGAAGCACTTCACCACAGATCATAACACAATAATTTGGAAAACAACATACTCATTCATTCATCCAAAGGAGAGTGCTTACAACCATCAGAATCTATTACAATGGCCTTTTCCCCTTCCGGGCCTCTCTCATACTGCTAATGCATACATTATTTATAAAAAACTTAAGTTGGTTTAATCTGTCTACTACAGTGATTACATTAAAGAAAAACTGGACAATTGGAAAGATGTAGATGGTGATAAGACAAGCTTAGCCTCCAATAGTGGTTTTTAGAAGTCCATTCTTTACTACAAAGTGGTTATAAACTGGCCCTGTAACGCCGAAGAGGAAGAAAATAAAATATTACTGACATCCGGCCCTGCTTGTCAGCAAACTGGCGTTGGTTAATTAAGTCTGGTGTAGCGCTGGATACTTTCATTGATTAGTAACTGTGCTGATGTGTTTTTGTTGCCTTTTCGTTTCTGCTGTTATACCAAAACAATTGTGCATGAATGCCCTTTGCTCGACTCGACCTCCTTTGTTTTCACTCCTTATTTAAGCTTACTCTGCCATACATCTTTCTGCTGTGTTTTAACCCTTTTTCTTCATAAAACAATGCACAAACCGCATACAACCAAATTTGAAATCATTTATATTTCAGCGATATAAGCACATAACATCCATGCCAAAATCACATTTCGCATGGCGTAAGACTTAACTTTACCTTTGATACTTATCTTCTAAGATTTGTGATTTGTGATTTGTAATTTGCAATCGGGGCCCACCATATCGCACATCGCACGTCGGCAGTCTTAACATTTATCTCCTGCGGTAATCCTTTGAATATCTACAATTTGCGATTTTGAGATTTGGTCCCACCGTATTGCATACTGCACTTCAAGAGTTTTAACATTTACCTCCCGTGGTATTCCTTTGAAACTCGTGATGTGAGATTGTGATCGGGTCGCATCGTGAAAAAACTTAAAGTTACGGGTGCTTAAAAGTTAAGTTATAAGAGGTGCAAAGTGCACCATGCGAAGCGCTAAATGCGGGAAAGTGAAAAAGGGTGGAAGGTAAGGAAAATATGAAATACAAAGGTTTTCATGTGGATTTTGGTAATATATGAAGGTTGGATGGGTCCCACAAAATCGCATCAATGGAGCTTTATGTTTTCGTGATGAAGTTAAGAAGAAAAGGTTGAACTTGCGGGGTGAGAAGTACTGGCAAGAGGTAAGGCTTTAAATGATATGGCTGCTAGTGGGTTCGCAGAGCTATAATAATAGAATTATGGACTTAAATATAAATGGTTTTCTATACTAATAAGTCCCAAAGTTTATGTATGTGGGTTTTGGGGGTTTGAATGGGATCCAGACCATTAGAGTTCAGAATTTGGGAACATGAAAGGTAAGAAGAGGGAAGATGGAATGAATGAGAGCAGTATGGATTTTTTTCACCATCAAAATTAATCAGCAACACTTTCCTCTTTCAAATTGAATAAAGGAAGATATATTCATTTGATGCTCTTGATAGTCAGTATTTCACATTCTTTCTCTAAAAAAAAAAAATGATGGCCATAGAATATTATTTTTGGTTTGAAAAATCTAAACAATAATTAGTCACCTTGTGATACTATTTAAAATAGGATTCTAACAGTGGCTCCAGCTGGAGATGGAATCTCCTTCGGGAGGTTTCAAGAACACCATAGACTAAGAACACTGTAGACTAGTGGCCTCATCCATTGGGTTGATCCTAAATCTGCAACTTAATCTACTACAAAACCTCTGTGGCGGACAATCTGAAATGAACACTCTCTGTAAACTAAAGTCTAGAATACATTTGTATTGAAAGCAATCTGAAACTAAAACTAGAAATATGCTCAGAGTACTGAGCTGATTTGCACATCTACCTACCCTACTCTACTGAAATTTCAATTGTTCTAAATGATACAGTAATGCCAATGAATCCAGTCAATTAGCAGCAAAAACAGATGGACAACTTGACTGCTTGTCAGGAAACTTAGCAGTATAACTTGGTTATGTGTCCTCATAACCAAAGTTACAATATGTAATGGCAACTGCTGATGTATTTGATCCTTATAGAGAGTACATGCTTGCACATTTGAGCTAATAAGAACCTCCATATAATCTTCTATAGGATCAATAAAAGCATGATGTATAATATTTGCTTCTATGTGTTCGATGACTAGCTGATCATTTGTATTCCTAATATTAACTCTTGAAACCTCATCTTCAGTTTGGTACTTGAAAGCACAATCATCCTCAATATGTAAGTCAAGAGGTAGTACAGTTTCCTCTTGCTTAGGGGCAAGAATATTTTCCAATAATTCTTTAAGGTTGTTGACTATGGTTGAATATAGTTAACCAAGGTTGACTATGGTTAACGATGTTGATTAGAGACAAATATGGTTGATTATAGTCAACCATGTTGATGATAGTTGTCTATGGAAAAAAAAAATTAACCATAGTAACCCATGGGGAACATAGCTAACTATGGTTGACCACATTGACTATGGTCAACCATGGATGACTATCATCTATATAGTGTCTATGGTTGATGAAATAAAGGTTGACCATAATTGACTATGGTTCAATAATATTCACATGGCTCACTATGGTTAACTACCATCCTAGATCCATCTTAACTATGGATCTATCAAGCAGCGAGAGGGATCAAATCTCTCGAGGTGAAAACCTCTTTTTTGAGTGAAAATTTTGAGGAAAGGTTTGCACCTCGAGAGATTTGATCCCTCTCAACTCTTGATAGATCCGTAGTTAAGATGGATCTAGGTTAGTTTCATTCGTGTGTGACCAAGGAAAATCTATCGATAATATGAGGAAGATATGATTAATTTTATCAATAATATGTAAATACATCTAATATTAATATAACCATTTTAAATATGCTAAATATGCTTGATGTTTATTGAGTCATTTTAATTTTAAATTTTCTTAGTTACCTCAGTTTGTTGTGATGATAAATATTGTAAAATAACTTTAATGATGAAAAATGATGAAATAAAAATTTTGAATGCAAAGTGACAATGTAATCATATTCAATGATATAAAATGTGAATAATAAGAATGTAGTTAATTACAAAAAACCTTCATTGTGATCAATCTCAAACTATTATCTTCTACTATTCTTATTGTAACCCTTGTTAGTTTTGTCATATTTTCATATCGATTGTATGGAAAAGATAGTAGAAATCATAAATCATAAACCATTTAAATATTTATCTCGAGATGTTGTAGTAAACATCATACCTTGTCTCTCTTGCTCTCTAATATTATTAGGTTTAATTAACTATAACACAAAAATTGTTCTACCTTGTCAATAATTTTTTGTGCTTACACTGAAATCAATGCATACTATTAATCCAGTGACCATTCATCCAATTACATTAGATTATAAATCAACATATACACTAAAATTAAGGCATCTAATGCAAGAAATCAAATAAGATTAGAAAACAACATCTACACAGAAATCAATGCATGTAATGAAAATAATCAAATAGGATTAGAAATAAGCATCTACACTCAAATCAATGCATCTAGTGCAAGTAAGAAAATAGGATGAGAAACCAACATATACACTAAAATCAATGCATATAGTGCAGGGAATCAAATAGGATTATAAATCACCATCTACACTAAAATCAATGCATTTAGTGCAAGCAATCAAATATAATTATAAATAAACATCTACATTGAAATTAATGCATTTAGTGAAAACAATCAAATAGGATTAGAAATCAACATCTACACTGAAATCAATGAATTTAGTGAAAAAAATCAAATATAAATATAAATCATTTACATTAAAATTAATGCATCTAGTGCAAGTAATCAAATATCATTAGAAATATAAATCTACACTAAAATCAATTCCTCTAGTGCAAGCAATCAAATAGGATTAAAAATCACCATATACACTGAAATCAATGCATATATTGTAAGAAATATTCTTTTGTCTCTCCCCCTACATATATATATCTATATGTCCCTCCATCTCTCCTTCTTTGTCTCTTTATCTCACCCCCACAAACACACACACTCCCTGACTCCATATTTATCAATATCTTTGTCCCTCCCTCCGTGTCTCCATCTATCTCTTCTTTCTCTTCACCTTCCAACTATATCAATATCTCCCTTTTTCTCTCTATATCAACCCCAAAACATGCACTCTATATATCAAATCTATCTATCTATCACTCCCTCCTCCTCTCCCTCCCTCTCTCTTTCTCTCTCTTCTCCTTCCCTCTCCCTCTCTCCCCCCTCCATATTCCTTATCACTCCTCTCTCTCTCTCCAACTTTCACTCTTTATGTATTTCTTCTTACCTCCCTCTCTCTCCTTCTCCATCTCCCTCTTTATTTCCATACCTCTCTCCATTATTTCTCTTTGTTTCTCTCCCACCTCTCTCTCTCTCTCTGTAACTTTGTCACTATACCTCTCTCTCTCCTTCTCTCCCCCATTATCTCCATCTCTTATTCTTTGTCTCTTTATCTCACCCCCAAACATACACACCCTTTGTCCATCTCTCCCTTGTCACTCCCTCTCTCTCTCCACTTGTCTCACTCTATGTCTTTCTTCTTCCTCCCTCTCTCGCCATCTAGATCCATCTCTCTATCCATCCCTCTCACCCCCTCCAACTCCATCTCTCTATCGATCCATCTCTTCCCATCCATCTCCATCTCTCTATCCTCCCTCTCTCCCCCTCCAACTCCATATCTCTCTCCGTCCCTCTCTCCTCCTCTCTCTCAAGTCCCCTCTCTTTTCCTTCCTCTCCTACTTCCCTCTCTCTCTGCACTATTTTCCCCACAACTTTCATATCCCCCCATCACTCTCTTCCTCTCTCTCCCTTTATCACCTACCTCCCTCTATCTTCACCGCGCCACCCCCCCCCCCCCCCCCTCTCTCTCTATCTCTAACTCTGCCCTCAAATCCTCTCTCTTCCCCCATCACTCTATCTCTCTCTCCAACTATTTTACTATATCTCTCCCTTTATTCTTCTCTTTCCTTCTCTCCTCCTTTTCTCCATCACTCCTCCTATGTGTCTTTAACTTACCCCTAAACATACACACTCTCTCTCAAGCTCTCCTTTGTCACTCCCTCTCTCTCCACTTCTCACTCTCCATGTCTTTCTTATTCTCTCCCCCTCCAACTCCGTCTCTCTATCCCGCCCTCTCTGCCTCCCCTCTCCGCCTTCTCTCTCTCTCTCTCTCTCTCTCTCTCTCTCTCTCTCTCTCTTTCTATATATATATATATATATATATATATATATATATATATATATATATATCTTTCTCTATTTCTCTCTCTACCCTCCAATCATTTCTCCTTCTCCCTCCCTCTCTCCTTCTCTCTATCTCTCCCACCTGCATCTTTATGTCTCCCTCTCCCTCTCTTACCCTTCTCTACCTCTCTCGCTCCTCCCCCACTATCTCTCTTCATTCCTCCTCTCCTCTCTCCTTCAGTTTATCTCCATCTCTCCCTTCTCACTCCTTTTCTTTCTCCAACTCTATCATATGTAATTGTTCTTCCCTCCCATATATATCTAGAGTTTATATATATATATATGTATATAGATAACAAATTTAATATTGTATTAATATAAAGCTATTAAATTTAATAAATTTTAATATTAATGTTAGAGTTAATAATTTTTTTTTTTTGCATGGTATTTGGTCCATAGGCTTCAAATACAATTAGATGTTGATTTATACTCCTATTTGATATATTTTTATTTATTTACTTTACCTTTTTATATTTCTTTTATAAATTTGGTATTTGGCCCATGGTATTGATAATAATTTGTCGCATTGTATATGGCCCATAGGCTTCACCTAAACAAAACTTCTTTTTGAGCTTTTGTACATACAAAGAGGTTTATGGAGTAAATATAAAAAGAAGTTTTATTTATTTACCATACCTCAAGTTTGTTTCTATTTTTATTTATTTACCATACATCCAGAGTAAGTATAAAAGAAGTTTTATTTATTTACCTACCTCTGGTTTATTTATATTTAGATTTATTTACCATATCTCTTTTTTTAGTATTGTTAAAAATCTTCATATTTTAAATTTATATTGTTTAGATTTTTTTTTTAATTTTTTTTTTTTATATGGTTATGTAAGTTATTTTTAAAGCGCGCATTATTTATATTTTATTTAAAAAAAAATATTTTAGTTTTTTATTTTGGCTTCAGATATTCTTACACATTGGGTCATATTGAGATATACTTAGACATCAGGGGTTGTACGGTCATACTGGGCTGTAGAATGCATCTCTCGAGGAAATTATAAGTTTAGGTCATACTGGGCTGTAGAATGCGCCTCTCCGGGAAATTATAAATTTAAAGAGAGCACATTACACGCACAAATCATACTTCATTACTTTATCTATAAGAACAGTTACATATATCAGATATAGATCATAGGCTTCTATAAATCTAGATCTTTTTTTTTCAAAAGAATAAATTATAATGTACCAGTCCAACTATTTTGTTTTCAGAGAGGACTCTTTTATAGACTATTAGTATGAAACTAACTTAGTGACCAGAATGTCATTTTGTCATACCACCCCTTATTCCTCCAATTCAACCAACATCTCAGAAAAATACAGAGTAATTCTCTAACAAAAACATCCAGCACAAAAAAATTCAACCTACACCTCAAAAAAATATTGAGTAATTCTCCAACAAAAACATCCAGCACAAAAAAAAACAGAGTATTCATAAGACTATTGCTTGAAATAACTCTGCAATAACTTCCATCCTATTCTACTAACCAAATCTGTAGCGGGCGGCTTTTGTAGTACCAAAAATATTTAAAGAACAAAACCCATTGCAGAGTCGCTTCAAAAATGCTCAGCATAGTCCACAGAAAGCTCAAACCTGTGGGAAAACTAAGAATTATGAGAATGAAACCGAATCTATAGCTCCCTCGCCATCCGCATTTACCAGCTGATAATGCATCATGCCGAAAACCCCTTCAGTCTTTTTTTTGAAAGTCTGTCAGCCTGAATATTTTTCTCAGGAAAGATGTGTTTGAAAATTATGGATGTAAACGTCTTCTTTAGAGCGTATATGCGCTCCAGGCAATAAACCATATGTGTCGGCTGTAATTTATACCCCTAGTTCAAACGGTTGATATGAACTTTAGAATCCCCAAACACCCAAATATTATCAATGCACAGTAGATTTATGACTTAAACATTACACAACTGCAACTCCTCTACCAAAGAAACAACTTCTAGAATAACACTTTAAAACCCTCAATAACAACCTCTAATACAAATAACACAGCAAAAAAATTTAATTCCAATATCCTCCATCTATTTACGTGTAACAAGTATTGAAAATCATATTTTACAACCATCATAAAGATCTCCATTACATATATTACAACAAAAAAGATAGATCTCTATAACATATATTACAGCAATAGTAATGAACGATATTTCAACGATAATAATGAGCCGCAATATCGATATCTCGTTTACCTGTGGCCCAACGTATATGTTTACAATATCATTTGTTAGGGTGCGTATCATTGTGCACTATTTTTCAACGTATTTTTTATTTAATAGTTTGACGTAAAATTATTATTCAGAAAAGCGGAATGCTTTTGAAATTCAACTTAATCTAATGGATAAGATATCTCAGCAAAGTTAATAAAGTAAATGTAAACCGTGTCTGTAGCTTAAGTTCAAACTGTTGCATATATGGTTCCTGAGTTGCGTGTTGGTTGAGTTCTTACTATGTATCAACTGACGATATATTCATTTTCATGGATTATTAAGGATATATTGCAATTTTAAATTTATCTTTTATAACCCATTTAAAAGAAATATACTCATGGTTGTCAATTATTAGGATCATATATTGCATGTTACATTAATCATGTTTGTCAACTATAAAGGTATGTTACTTGTCTTCTATGGAAGTTGTAAGGTTATGCTCTTTAAAAAAAAAAAAATTGTTAATATTTTTTTTCAATTAATTTAAGAATAAATGATATTATTTTACCAATTTTTAATTTTTTATAAAAATTTAAATAATTATACAATTTTTTTTGAAATTTGAATAATTTTCAAAATTACCAATAAAATCAATAAAATTCAAATTCACCAAACCTTTTAAGATAAATTTCACCTGAAACAAATGGATTAACTGGTTTACATACCTATTTACGAAAGTTAAACTACATGTACGTTTCTAACCTAAAATGTATTTAGCAAGAATCTAAATTTTGTCACTGTTTAATCCACGGGAACATAAATTTTTCACGTGAGAGATAAAGAGCAATAGCAGGCGATTGTATTACTCAATAAGGACAAGGACATTACATTATTTGAACTAATGCGAATTCGAACCTTATACAAACATAACATGGGATTTCCTATCTATTTTGATCGCTATTGCATCATAACTAAAACATATGAGAAAATATAATATTATATTATGGCAGCGACAGACGCCTAGTAGCCACCACCGGTACAGCAGCAACACCACCTACATCGCGCTGGGGTGGTGCCAGACTCAGAGCCGCCACCAGCATCACCACTTACATAGCTGGGGGTGGTGCCAGACCCAGAGCCGCCATCATGTCCACCACCGGTACAGCAGCACCACCTACATCGCGCTCGGGTGGTGCCAGACTCAGAATCGCCACCATGTCCACCAGCATCACCACCTACATAGCTGGGGGTGGTGCCAAGACCCAGAGCCGCCATCATGTCCACCACCGGTACAGCAGCACCACCTACATCGCGCTCGGGTGGTGCCAGACTCAGAATCGCCACCATGTCCACCAGCATCACCACCTACATAGCTGGGGGTGGTGCCAGACCCAGAGCCGCCATCATGTCCACCACCGGTACAGCAGCACCACCTACATCGCGCTCGGGTGGTGCCAGACTCAGAATCGCCACCATGTCCACCAGCATCACCACCTACATAGCTGGGGGTGGTGCCAGACCCAGAGCCGCCATCATGTCCACCACCGGTACAGCAGCACCACCTACATCGCGCTCGGGTGGTGCCAGACTCAGAACCGCCACCATGTCCACCAGCATCACCACCTACATAGCTGGGGGTGGTGCCAGACCCAGAGCCGCCACCATGTCCACCGCCAACATGCTCTCCCGCTCCTCCACCAGCAACAACACCTACATAGTTGGGGGTGGTGCCAGACCCAGAGCCACCACTTATACAGCAACAACACCTACATCGCGCTAGGGTGGTGCCAGACTCAGAGCCGCCACCATGTCCACCAGCATCACCACCTACATTGCTGGAGGTGATGCCAAACCCAGAGCCAGCGCCGCCACCATGTCCACCGCCAACATGCTCTCCCGCTCCTCCCCCAGCATGACCACCAGGAGGAGACCCGAGCACACTGGCAGATCCGTTGCTGCCAATAGGACGATCGGCCTCAGATCCAGACACAATGAGCTCACTAGCAACGCCATATCCAGAGGCACCACCAGGGCGGTAACCTCCGCGGCCACCGCCCTCGGCGTGCCCAACATTGAGGCCGATGATTAATAGAGTTGCCAACGTAAAAATCCTGCTGCCCGTCATTCTTTTGCTTACCTCGTATTTTGCTCAAGCTATGGGTTGAATTGAATGAATGATGCAGGGATATGGATATATTTATAACGTGAATTGCACAGTTGGTGGATGGAGATATTGCGTCTTAAAAACACCTTATCGTCAAAATAATTAATTATTAGGTGTTGATATAGCAATATTCATCGTCTCCTCCTTTATAGAGTGTTGAGTGGGATACACGGTCCTCAAAAAGATTTGAGTTGATAAAAATCTTCTCTTTTCGAGTCCATAGCTGCATGATGAAGATTTGAGTTGATAAGAATCTTCTCTTTCGTGTCCACAGCTGCATGATGGTGCAGGCAATGGATTATGCTCGAATCTTTGTGCGTAAATATCACATGCAATCTGCATGATGGTGCAGGCAGTAGAAATTGATATTTACTCGAAAACAGGATATGCGATGTTAGCCTTTTTCTTTGTGTTTAGAAACCTGCATAATCCAATTAATTTTCATTTAAACACAGTAGTCACAACAAACTTCCTAGACCTCTATGGTCCAGTGAGTTTATTTTCCTCAGAATAAGTTCTACTTCAAAACTTTTAGCGAATGATGATTTTTAAAAATATACATATATCCTTTTTAAAACATGTAATTAAAAATTATCATATAATTTTAAAAAGACAAAGACAAATAGCATAAGTGTCCTATATTAAGTTAAGAAAAGAGAAATATGAGTTTAGGTGAATTTTTCTATTAGAAGGAATGTTGAAAACAATAGAGAAATATATTTTAATAGAGAAATATATTTTAGAAAAGAGTAAATTCATTAATTGAACTTATGACAAATTAAAATTTAGTTCCTATTCTTTAAATTATTGTTCTAACTTTTCTATATGTGAAACTCCTCACCTGTAAGCTACTCAGTTTATTGAATATAAATTGTGTCTTCCAGTTTTTATAAAAAGAAAAACAGAAAAAAAAATATATATTATCCCATCTCGTAGACAAAAACACCACCACAGTATTCTATGAATCCATAAGCACGTCACATTCATTGAAGAACGTATTAAATCAATGAAAAACTTAGCAAACGGCTTATGCTCCAATCAATGAAAGGCTTGGCAAACAGCTTATGCTTAGAGTCTTTGTGCGATATTAGCTGCATGATGGTGCAGACAACGGCTTATGCTCCAATCTTTGTGGCAATATCACATGGATTATGCTCGAATCTTTGTGTGTAAATATCATATGCAATTTGAATGATGGTGCAGGCAGTAGAAATTGATATTTATTCCAAAATAGGATATGCGATGTTAGCCTTTTTCTTTGTGTTAAGAAACTTGCATAATCCATAAACACAAAGTCACAATAAACTTCCTAGACCTCTATGGTCGGGTGAGTTTATTTCCATCTCTATAAGTTCTGCTTTAAAACTTTATTTAATGATCATATATATATTTTAAAACATCTATTAAAAAATTATAATATGATCTACTTTTATCGAATTATATATATATATATATAAAACATGTATTGAAAAATGATAATATGATTTTAAAAAGATAGAGACAAATCACATTAAGTGGCTTATATTAAGTTAAAGAAAGAAAAATATGATATTGGGTGAATTTCTCGATAAAAAAAGTGTTGAAGATAATAGAGAAATGTATTCTAAAAAAGAGTTAGTTCATTAATTGAACTTATAGCAAATTAAGATTTAATTTTTATTCATTAAATCATTGTTCTAACTTTGCTATATATGAAACTCCTCACCTATAAATTCCTCAGTTTATTGAATATAAATTAAGTTTTCTATTTTTTATCAAAAAGCCAAATAAAAAAAAAATAATCCCATCTCATAGACAAAGACACATCACATAAATCCATAAATACACCACATTCAAAATGAAAAACTTATTAAATCAATGAAAGACTTGGAAAACCAGCGTATTACTTTTTTATATGCTTCTGTAATGATTCAGTATTTTTCTTCTTGTTTTAGCATTAATTTCAATGTTAATGGGGGAAGGAAGAACGATTTATCCACCGGATATATCCACCAAAACAGTGCTATTATTCAAATTGTTTCAAACTTCGTTCAGCTATTTAGCTTGGATATTCTTTAGAATAATTTAATTCTCACACAATTAAACTAGCAATTGCACCACATGTTGCAAAAGAAATGCCTTAAGGCAATATTATTGGAAAGAGTATCCTAGAAGAAATAAGATGTTGCATAGAAGGAACCATAACTAGCAATTGCACCACATGTTGCAAAAGAAACGCCTTAAGGCAATATCACTGGAAAGAGTAGCCTAGAAGAAATAAGACGTTGCATAGAAGGAACCATCGTGAAGGAATGAAAGGAAAATTTTCCATCGTGAGGGAATGAAAGGAAAATTTTTCTTCCATAGAAACAGGTCATGGAGGTCTCAAAGATATTGTTGATAAGAGATATCAATGAGAAAATTTTATTTTAGATATTGAAATAGCCAATTGGGGATGAAAACATATATGTAAATCAACATAATCTGTTCACATATATAAAAAAATTGTTATAGGTATTGAAATAAGAAATTGGGAGTGAAAATACTTTAGTGTTTAATAATCATCTGAAGCAAGCATGAAATGAACATGTAACCCAAATAAGATATTTTAAATACATTCAAGTACAATCTATCTAGCACAGATGTAGATAAAGAGAATTTTATTAACAGAAATAGAGTTTACTCAAATTTTATCTACATATGCCAATTGCATTCACCACTTAAGAGTAATAAAAAAAATGTTTTTGAGAAAACAACTCCAACACATTTGTAGTGAAAATTATAACACACTATCACACTTTTCTTATGAGATCTAAATGCTCATATATGCAACAAAAATGGATTTCATCACTTAGGAGGAGTAAAAGCAAGTTTATTGAGAAAAAAACTCCAACACATTTGTAGAGAAAATTATAACACAATATCACAATTTTCTTATCATAACTAAATATTTCTATATGCAACAACAATGGCTTTGATCAGTTCAAGAGTAGTAAAAAAAAGTTTAATGAGAAAACAACTCTAGAACTGAGAGAGATTTGAAAGAAACTGTTGAATTGGTTAACACTTCTTGCTCTATGGTGTGGATATTGGGCATAGTTTTCTTGAGCTTGTATACAAGACTGTAAATTTACATGTAGCTTATACTGCATTAACCATGAAATTGTCAACATTTAAGGCACACTTTCCATCACATTTGTAGAGAAAATTACAATAGAGTATCACATTTTTCTTATCATATCTAAATGTTCATATATGCAACAACTACCTTGTGTCTCATAGTTTACATTTGTGCAAGGAGAAGGAGAGGAGGAGTGTAAGGTACAAGCTAGAATTACAAGAGAAAGAAGAATCATGTTTGGGACTTGAGATAGATTCATTCTTTGTACATCTATAGTAAAGATTAATAAAACAAAACTCACCATACTTTGAATCTTTTAAATAAATATCCTAAAAATTAGAATATCAATTTAATACATTTTACTCAATTACACATTTAACAACATTCATTTAAAAAAATGCAAATATAAATTACTATTTTAAATAAAAATAGTACAAAGAGTCACATTAATTAAGATGACCCTTGTGTACCTTCATCTTATTAATTTTGAAATACCTCATGTTTGTAACTTATTCTTAATCATATAGTGTCAATTTTGTTAAACTATAATCTACAACTCTCACTTTTTATAGCTTTGGTGGAAGGATATAGTATCTAAATCCCCTTACCCTTTAAGAAGCATCTTCAATTATTGTACCACTCACCTCGGCATCCAATATAGACATCTTAGCTTATTCTTAATTGATCGAGAGTATAAAATTTTTAGGGTGGTGTTCTATGTTCACTAAAATTCCCATGATTTCAATCACAATGTATGGGGTTCATTGCTACCATGGATATATTCTGTGATTTTTTGTGATTTTTCTCTTATGGCTAAAACTTAGTTTTTGTTGTCACCTAGTTATCATGATTCAAATTTTTGTTATCATCTCAGATACTTATAGAATTAGATGTATTTTGTGAGCTAATGTGATGTTTTGTTTGTCACAATGATTCAAAAATCAGTTATTATACTGCAATATTGACTTTCTCATTATATGTTTTGTTTATGAACCCTTTAAAAAAACCACAGGAACATTTCACGTTGTTCTCTATGGTGTTGGATATTGGGCATAGCTTTCTTGATCTTATATATAAGACTGTAAATTTGCATGTAGCTTATACTACATTAACCATGAAATTTTCGACATTTAGGGCACACTTTCCATCACATTTGTAGAGAAAATTACAATAGAGTATCACATTTTTCTTATCATATCTAAATGTTCATATATGAAACAACTACATTGTGCCTCATAGCTTACATTTGTGCAAGGAGGAGATGCGGAGTGTAAGGTGCAAGTTAGAATAACAAGAGAAAGAAGAATCTTGTTTGGGACATTAGAATATGTTTGGGACTTGATCTAAACCCTTGTGAAGGAATGAAAGGAAAATTTTCCATCGTGAAGGAATGAAAGGAAAATTTTGCTTCCATGGAATCAGGTCGTTGAGGTTTCAAAGATAATGTTGATAAGAGTTATCAACCAGAAAAATTTTTGTTAGATATTGAAATAGGAAATTGGGGATGAAAACATATATGTGAACCAACATAATATTTTGACATATATATAAATTTTTGTATATATATTGAAATTGGAAATTGGGGGTGAGAATCCTTTGGTGATTAATAATCATATGAAACAAACATGAAATGAGCATGTAACTCAAATAAGATATTTTTAATACATTCAAGTACAATCTATCTAGCATAGATGTAAATACAAACAATTTTTTTAACAGAAATAGAGTTTACTCTAAGTTCATCTACATATGCCAATTGCATTCACCACTTAAGAGCAGTAAAAAAATTTTGTTGAGAAAACAAATCCAACACATTTGTAGAGAAAATTATGACATAATATCTTGCCCTGTTATCGGAGATAAATTCTCTTATAGTATTCAAGGTGGCTTTGATCAGTTCAAGAGTAGTAAAAACAAGTTTATTGAGAAAAAAAACCTCTAGCACTGAGAGAGATTTGGAATAAACTGTTGAATTGGTGAACACATCTTGCTCTATGGTGTTGGATATTGGGCATAGCTTTCTTGAGCTTGTATACAAGAATGTAAATTTTCATGTAGCTTATACTACATTAACCATCAAATTGTCAACATTTAGGGCACACTTTCCATCACATTTTTAGAGAAAATTACAATAGAGTATCCCATTTTTCTTATCATATATAAATGTTCATATATGCTACCACTACCTTCTGCCTCATAGTTTGCATTTATGTGGTGAGGAGGAGAGGAGGAGTGTAAGGTTCAAGCTAGAATAACAAGAGAAAAAAGAATCTTGCTTGGGACTTGAGATAGATTCATTCTCTCGTACATCTAGAGTAAAGCTTAATAGAACAAACCACCATACTTTAATGTTTTAAATAAATATCTTAAAAATTAGAATATCAATTTAATACATTTTACTCAATTACACATTTAACAACATTAATTTAAAAAAATACAAATATAAATTACTATTTTAAATAAAAATAATACAACACATTTAACAATATTCATTCAAAAAAATACAAATACAAATAACTATTTTAAATAAAAATAGTACAAGGAATCACATTAATTGTCAATTATGAAGATCATATATTGCATGTTACATTCATGTTTGTCAACTATTAAGGTATGTTGCATGTCTTTTATGGAAGTTATAATGTCATGCTCTTTTAAAAAAACATTAATTTGGTTAATTTTTATTTTTTAATTAATTTAAGAATAATTATATTATTTTACAAATTTTCAAAATTTTATAAAAATTTAAATAATTATAATTTTCCTAGAAATTTGAATAATTTTTCGAAATTATGAATAAAATCAATAAAATTCAAATTCACCAAACCTTTTCAACTTTAAGATAAATTTCACCTAAAACAAATGGATTAACTGGTTTACATACCTATTTACGCAAAGGTTAATCTACATGTACGTTTCTAACCTAAAATGTATTTAGCGAGAATCTAAATTTTGTCACTGTTTAATCCACGGGAACATAAATTTTTCACGTGAGAGATAAAGAGCAATAGCACGCGATTGTATTATTCAATAAGGACATTACATTCCATACATAAAGCAGCGTAACAATCGGATTTCCACTGTTGAAGTAAAGCGAATTCGAACCTTAAACAAACATAACAGGGGATTTTCCTACTATTGCATCATAACTAAAACATATAATATTATATTATGGCAGCGAGAGACGCCAGCTAGTAGCCGCCACCAGCAGCAATGCCTACAGAGTGTTGGAGTGTTGAAATATTAAAGTCACCTGCGTACCCTGTGCAGGTAGAAACAGAGTACAAAGGGGCAAAGAGATTGCATGCACAACACTGTGCATTCAAGAGAATTGAAGAAACCGTAAGGATGGAAGTTAAGTTTATGGGCTGTAGTCGAGTTTGTAGAGGAGAAGTTAATGTTTGATGGGCGTAGCCAAATTTGCAGAGAAAATGAAGACTTCCGTGGTTCAACAACGGAAGAGCAGAGTATTTATTAAAGACAGTCTTATCGGGCTTTTAAGCCCTCAACAACCAAATATGAAGAAATTTTGTTCAAACGGAAATGATCTTTTATGTTTTGAATGAGACACGTGATAGTGGTCCCCACCACTTCACAGCCGATTGTAATCGCAAGTTTTATGTTAAGTGTCTTGTTGATATGAAGTGTTTCGATGCGATGCGATGCGATCACAATCGCAAAGGAACGTTGTATGTTCTACCATATCTATGTTTTTCCGATTGAGTGTTTGCGATGCGATGCAATGTGGTCCCACCACAATCGCTAATCGCAATTGCTCGTTGCAAAGAGTCTCCGCCGTATGTTTTGTTTTATTAGATGTTTGCAATGCGATCGCAATCGTTCCACCGCAATCACAACATCGCAACATCACTTAACCATTCCGCCATCCGCATTTTGATTTCCGCCGATGCGATCGCCGATGGTGCTAATCGCAATCGCAAAGGTCATTCCGTTTATGTTTCTCCACCGATGCCGATGGTGCGATGCAATCTTAATTGCAATCGCAACATCACCGAATCTCAAATCACAAGTTTGTTTTTCCGCACATAAAGATTTAGGTTAAAGTTTTATGTTCCGCAATGTATTTTCATTTTATCTTTTGTTTTTATGTTTTACAAAGCCGCATCATATAAAAAGTGAAAAGGCCTTTAGTTGTATTGTATTGCATTGAAGTATTGTATTGTTGTGTTGTATCGATGTGTAAGCCCATAGGTAGAGAAAAAACTCAGTGAACCATAACAGAGGACTGTTTTTGTGCGTTTTGAGAGACAGAGAGATTTGTTTTTAGAGCACTGTGTCTGTAGCAGTCAAGTTTGTTTGTAATCCCACTTCAATGGAAGAAAGTTGTAATAGCTCTTAGTTCTGTTAATGAAATAGAAGAAAAGTTTTATTCTGCAATCTCTATCCATTTATTCTCTATGTTAAGAAGTAGAGTATTATTCTCTCAGTTATTGTTCTGGAATTATCAGAAATTCCAACACACTAGAGGTGGTGGCAGACCTAGAGCCGCCACCATGTCCACCAGCATCACCACCTACATAGCTGGGAGTGGTGCCAAACCCAGAGCCGCCACCATGTCCACCACGTACATAGCTAGGGGTGGACTCTCCCACTCCTCCACCAGCAACAACACCTACATAACTGGGGGTGGGCTCTCCTGCTCCTCCCCGAGGAGGCCCGGGCACACTGGCAGATCCGTAGCCATCAGATCCAGAAGGAGGCACAATGGGCTCACTAACAATGCCGCTCGCGCCACCAGAAGGGGGCCGGTAACCTCGGCCACCACCGCCCTCAGCGTGGCCAACATTGCAAGCAGTGAGGCCGATGATCAATATAGTTCCCAACGTAAAAATCTTGCTCCCCATCATTCTTTTATTTACCTCGTATTTTTCTCAAGCTTTGGGTTGAATGAATGATGCAGGGATATGGAGATATTTATAACGTTAATTGCGTGTTTATCTTGCTCCCCATCATTCTTTTATTTACCTCGTATTTTGCTCAAGCTTTGGGTTGAATGAATGATGCAGGGATATGGAGATATTTATAACGTTAATTGCGTGTTTAAAAATTCTTATTGTCAAAATTTTTTATTTTTTATTTTTTTTTAAGCTTAGTAGGTCCTTCCATTTTTCACTTTTTTTATCCTTTTTTTTTTTTTTTTAACTTCATTTTTTATCAACATGTCCACATACATCACCGGAAGGAAATTGAACCTGTGATGAGTGCTATAACAGCCTGCCTCATCACCATTTAACCAAGACCCCACAGACCTTATCGTCAAAATAATTAATTAATTATTAAGTGTTAATTAATTAATTAATAGGTGTTACTATAGCAACATTCATCGTCTCCTTCTTCGTAATCCGAAATACATATCACCCATTGCTTACGTTGAATTGAGTGGATGCACGTTCCTCAAAAAGATTTGTGTTGATAAGAATCTTCTCTTTTCGTACCCACAGCTGCATGATGGTGCATGCAACGGATTATGCTCGAATCTTTGTGCGGAAATATCACATGCAAAAAGTATAATACAATTTTAAAAAGACGGACAAATCACATCAAGTGGCTTATATTAAGACAAGAGAAATGTGATTTTAGGCGAATTTCTTCATTAAGGAGGAGAGTGTTGAGACAATGGAGAAATATATTTTAGAATTTTTTTATTAAGGAAAGTATTAAAGATAGTGGGAAAATGTATTCCAGAAAAGAGTCAGTTTATTAGTTGAATATATAACAAATTAAGGTTTAATTCTTATTCTTTAAATTGTTATTATATAGGAAACGCCTCACCTGTAAACTGCTCAATTTATTAAATATAAATTATTCCCATTTTTATAATAATGAAAGACCAGATAAAAAAAATATAATTGTCCCATTTCTCATAGACAAAGACACCACAGGATTCTATGAATCCATAAACACATCACATTCAATGAATAACGTATTAAATCAACGAAAGACTTGGCAAACGGTATATGCGATATTAGTCTTTTTCTTTGTGGTTAGAAACCTGCATAATCCAATTGATTTTCATTTAAACACAATAATCACAATAACCTTCCTATACCTCTATGGTCGGGTGAGTTTATTTTCCTCTATATAAGTTCTGCTTTAAAACTTTCAGTGAATGATGATTTTTAAAAATATACATATATCCCTTTTAAAACATGTTATAAAAAAATTGTAATATAATTTTAAAAAGACATTTATAAAAATTAAAATAAATCTATATTTTCGAGATATATATATATATATATATATATATATATATATATATATATATATATTTGATTTACGTTCATTATATATTCATATTTAGGCTTGGGAAGAATCGGGCCGCAATAGATAGCATTTAATAGGTTCCCCTCCATCAAATCCCTGAATAGTCTTTTAGTTTGATTTTCGTCAAAAATATTTTGTGAGATAGATGTACATTATATGTATGGAATAATATGATTATTATATGTACTGAATAATATGACTCGTTTATACATTTAGAACACAGTTTCCTCTTTTGAGGTTTGATTCTACATGCGATTTTCTTCGCATTTATAATCCTTTTTTCATAAGATTCTCAAATTTTCAAAAAAAAAATGGTTTTTGTTTTTCATGGTCATACTTTTGGAAAAAAATTTTTAATTTCTAAATTCAAATTAGTTTTATTTTTATTTTTTATTTTTCCTTATAATTCATGAAGATTTAATTAGATAGTGAAGAGTATGCTATTAAGACATTCTTAATAAAAAAATCAATAATTCCAATCCTCGGTGGGAAAAAAATTCCAGATAAGGCCCGTTTATTCAAAACCGTAGTAAGTTCGCAAACCATAACTTAAATACCCTTAGATAATAATTACCGTAGTAAGTTCGCAAACCATAACTTAAATACCCTTAGATAATAATTTCGCATACCATAAATTTAGCATGAAATCATCTCAAAATCCACATCACCAAACAAACAAACAAAAAAAATCCTCCCTTTCTTCCCTTCGTGGATTGCTATTACTTCTTGACCATCTCAATTGAGTAAGCATATAGTAAATTCAAAAGTCCACGAAAACAGCCAAAAGGCCACGAAAGCATACAAATAACCTAGTATGATGTCTACATTGTTTTACATATTTTAATGGTTGAGTCATTAATGTAGTTTTAAATATAAATTTATTAAACAAAGTTCATATATTAGAGAAATGAGATGCCACTCCTGAAAAAATGTTTTACTAGTAATTTTTTTTTTTTCTATAGAGAATCTAAACCAATTATTGTCCCATTTATAATAAGAGCTTATTAACTAACAAAAAGGATTATTTTTAAAATGAGTGACTATTAAGTTAATAAATATTTAATGGGTTTTATTTATGGAAGGTGACTCCATACATTAATAAGGGATATAAAAAAAAAGAATTAAGGGAAGACTTTATAATTCTTTCCAACCTTGAAAGAAGTATTGTCCTCAAGGGTTAAGGTGAGGAAATCATTATAGAATTTTTTTCAATTTCCATGTGACATTTTTTCGCTGCATATATTTCCATTAGATCAATACTTCCCTCATCATACTCAGTGCATCTAACGTTATTCAAAATTCAATATTGCTTCTAACTAGAGCCAAATCAAATCATCTTCATCAAATTCTTATAGGTTGGTTCGCACTTTGCAATTTTATAGCATGACCTTCTTCAAACGATGCACTTGTAGGAATAACTGAATCTTGGAATGGGTTGTGAGAGAAATTTTGTAAGTAACTTGTCTAATGCATGTATGATCTCATAGTGACCATAAAACATCGATGATAGATTCTGCGGAAATTTATCATTATGTGATATATGTTTATAAGGTTGTAGATAAACTAACACCTGATCTCCTTTGGAAAAAGAAAATTTACTTCTATATTGATCATCTTATTATTTCCACGTCTCAATTGTGTGAAGGATAACCATCATTTCCTTCTCTCATATCTAGATTTTCTAAAATTAGAGACACATGGTTTCCTATTGGTGAGATCGACTGAAGCAGCGTTTATCTACTTCCGCTTATGCATAACAAAAGTGTTTCGAAAGCTACCTGGCGTGACTTCAGACTCCGTCTAAGACTCGTGGAACAAATACATCAACAAGCAAACCATTGAGATTATCCCCAGTATGGTCGCCACTATGTTAGGACTCAAATCTACCTCACGCTGAAATGAAGTAAAACTCAAGGCTACATCAAACCACTCTCAGCCTCGTAGCTAGCCCTACGAGGACAGGAGAGGGCTCTCTCCGTCAATCTCGAGAAAATAAGCAATAGGATGCGAGATGACTTACAATAAGAACTGATTTTAGGCTAGTAAAGAGATAGGTATGTTTGTTTTTGGTTTTTTGGGTTTTCGCTGGAGTAATGGGAAAACAAGTTTTGGGTCCGGGGATAAGGTCAGACCTTTGCAGAGTTCAAGCTGGGGCGAGGTAGGTGATGATATTGATGCTTTAAATTGGATTTATGGATAGATTAGACCGACGAGGAGCTGAAGAGGGCAAAGAAGAACTTGGATCCTCTCCAAACAGCTGAAAACATATAGAACTAACTGAATTCAAAGGCCAAGCATTGTAAACAATGGATTCAACCTTAATCACTCATTCAACTTAGTTCAGAAGCATAATGAAAGGATGGCATACATTAAACATGAAGAAACTTACAGTAAAAAAAGAAGAAACACCATCAAGAACAGAACACCACAAGGATCCCAACAAGTGCCGCAAAACCCTTGATCTTTCCTTAGCCAAAATATGAAAAATATGTACAATGGTATCAAAAGTATCCCAAGAGTCCAACCTGTAGAATGCCTCAGAAATTACAATATATATATCACTCTAACCCCTTTCCCCACCTCTAGGGGTCGAATTCCCTCTTCATGGATCAGTTTCAACCAATTCTAATCATGGAACTACAATCTAGGCAGCTAACAACTTGCCTCTAAAAGAGTGGAAACTGATCCATTACATGATTTTTTACTCATTTAAGAGTGAATCTTCTAGAAGAGATAAAAACAAGCCAAAGTTACATATCAAACATGAATTTACATCATAAAAACCCAAAAATTCTATCCATAAGCAAAACAGGTCCATAATAGGCGAAATACTGAGCTGGCAGCTGAAAATTCAGAAAAATTTCTAGGTGGGTCGCTCCTGAACTGTGTGGGTCGCTCATGT